>CM040240.1:10757209-11144101 GCA_022545495.1 Chrysanthemum lavandulifolium | reverse complement strand
TATATTAAACTTCCAAACACTTACAACATAAGAATAACATAACAATGATTTAGACAAATCCCAAATCAAATACAAGCAAAAAAACAAACAACTGAAATCTGATAGTTGTTGTTCGTTATGTTCTAAAAGACTCACATATGTTTATAACATGTCTATAAGAATAACAGTTAACATATGGTTATAAGTCTGCAACTCGAGATAGGTATTAATTGTCTTAATATTTAAAGTTTAACTAAGGATATTCGAAAAACTAATATTTTTATAGCATGTGCTTGTACGGCTTAAAATGTTAAATACAATCAATATTATTATAAGGAGTAAAGTCCTAAAACATCCATGTGGTTTGCCCGTCGTCTTGATTACATCCCTAAACTTTTTGGCACAAAATCATCCTCCGTTAGTAAAGTTGGCACAAATACATCCCTCCGTTAGCAAATTCGGTTAATAAGGACTAACGGTGCAAATTTTTCTCCGTTATCCGCCACGTGTCATCGGGTCGGATCAACGAGCGGTCGGGTTCTTACGTGGACCGTGAGGTGGTGCACGCGTGGCGTTGGAAATAAATCACAAATTTGTCACCCCGGATTGAACCCTGGTCATTTGGGTGATAAGCAAAGCCTTGCCCAACTGGCTAAGCATAGCTTCAAGTATATATCGCGAAATTTAATACATAACCCTTACTAAAAGTTAAAAGACAATTCAATAATAACAAAATGTTCGATTTAGGTTTTGGCTTATCAATTTATGAGGTTATATGGACCGTTAAAAATAAATAAATATACCGTCGGACTCGTTTTTCGTGCTCTTTCAATGGTATGCTCGGGAATTTTTCAACAGTTTGGACCTCGAAAATGCGAAAATCATCGTTTTTCTTTGTTTTGCATTTTCGAGGTCCAAAAGTTGAAAAATTCCAGCATACCGTCGGACTCTTTTTCGTGCTCTTTCCAATGGTATGCTCGAATTTTTCAACTTAGTTTGGACCTCGAAAATGCGAAAATCATCGTTTTCTTTATTTTTGCATATTTCGAGGTCTAAACCAAGTCGAAAAAATTCCCCGAGCATACCGTCGGACTCGTTTTTCGTGATTTTTCCAATGGTATGCTCGGGAATTTTTCAACTTAGTTTGGACCTCGAAAATGCAAAATCATCGCTTTTTCTTTGTTTTGCATTTTCAAGGTCCAAAACAAGTCGAAAAATTCCCGAGATATCGTCGGACTCGTTTTTCGTGATCTTTCCAATGGTATGCTCGGGAATTTTTTCGACTTGTTTTGGACCTCGAAAATGCAAAACAAAGAAAACGATGATTTTCGCATTTTCGAGGTCCAAACTAAGTTGAAAAAATTCCCGAGCATACCATTGAAAGAGCACGAAAAACGAGTCCGACGGTGTATTTATTTATTTTTGACGGTCCATAACCTCATAAATTGATAGGCCAAACCTAAATCAACATTTTATTATTGAATCGCCAAATAATAAGGAAGGGTTATGTATTAGATTTTGAGTGTTATTAATGAAACTATGCCAGCCGGTTGGGCAATGCATAGCTTCCCAAACAAACAACCGGGTTCGAATCCCACTCGAGCCAAAATGGTGTATTTTACCAATGCCACGGCACCACCTCATTGGTCCACGTGGCGACCCGACCCGCTTACCGACCCGACCCGCTTACCGACCCGACCCATTTACCGACCCGACGGGCCGGTTGCCACGTGGCACCACTCGTGTGGTGACACGTGGCGTTGACTAAACGTTGACCACGGGGACGAATTTGTAAATAAATTTAAGGACTTTGGTTGCAATTTGTTCCTTGCCACAAGGACGATTTACATAAATATAACGGAGAAAATTTGCACCGTTAGTCCTCATTAATCGAATTTGCTAACGGAGGGATGTATTTGTGCCAACTTTACTAACGGATGGATGATTTTGTGCCAAAAAATAGTTTAGGGATGTAATCAAGACGACGGGCAAACCACAAGGATGTTTTTAGGACTTTACTCTATTATAAGTCACATATATTAGATTAAAATTTTAAACTAAATTTGATTTATGATGAATCCGTGCGTGCACGGGACTTATAACTAGTTGATTTTAAAAACAATATCTATAGGATTTTATGTCAATGAAAGCTTAAATAAATACAAAGTTTAAAGGAAAGCGGGAAAATATTTGTTATCTTCATTACTTTTTAAGCAACAAATTAGAAATGCTCTTTATGCCTTTCAACAAAGGTTTTAATATCTTAATCCGCTTAGCGTCGTTTTCATATGCCTTTCAACAAAGGTTTTCAATATCGTAATCCCGCTTAGTGTCGTTTCGGTTTTGGAAAATCAAGATCAGAAATCAAATCACGATTAAGATCAAACTATAGCATGATTTTCTCAAATATGTGTTGTAATATTGTGCATTTTACAAGCTATTATATATCAAACACAAAATAATATGCATATTTAGTAAAATATCGACCTAAAATATAATTATGTAAGAGCAGTTCCATCGTTAGCGCAGAAACGGCGTTATAGCCAAAAATAACGGCGTTAGCCGTTAATACCCTGGAAGTGTGTTTGCGCCACTGCGTTACTCCCCAGCGTTATCCCTTAACGCGTTAAGGGCGAAAAATTTCAAAACTAGTCCTCTAACGGCTACTAGTCGTTAACTTTAAAAAAATTTCATTTTAGTCCCTAACGGCTAGAATTGATTAAAAAATAATAATAATAAAAATAAAAATAAAATAAAATAAAATAAAATTCAAAACCTTTTTACCACTATAAATACACAATCAAAACACCATTTTTATTCACACTCCACTTCTAAATCCTCTCAATACTCTCAATCTATCAACTTCAATTAAGCGCAAAAAAAAAAACAATGCCGGGAGGCAACGACGATACTTTCTTCAATCTTCTCAATGTCGGGTGGAATCGAACGGCGGTTCATCTAACCCAACGTTGGTTCATCTTCAAACCCCAACCCACTAGGCTTATCAAGCCAAGAAATGTGGAAACAACAACAAACATTCTGTTTTGGCAACAACAAAACCAACAAAACACCTTAAACTCCAACTTTCAAAACCTTCAATTCACACAATCACAACAATCACAACCGAAACACAAGATGTTGCCGAGACACCCACATCTCCACCAAAAAGGAAAAGGTCGATGGCGAAAATCCAAAAATCCAAAGACCCCGAGCCCGAACCAATTGATTCGATGAGGAGGTTGTCGTTACTAATCGTTGGAATTCAGCAGAGGAAGCATTACTTGCAAGGTGTTACATAGTCGTTCGGAGGATCCAAAAGTTGGAAAGTGCCAACCTAGAGATACGCTTTGGTATCGGGTCGAAATGAGTTCAATAGTTGGAAAGCACATCCTAACACTAAATACGTTTGGGATGTTTTGCGTCATTATAAGAAATGGGAGACGCCGAACCGGTTGATTTAACCGCGAAGTCCCAAGCCAAACAAACGAGGCTTTGTTTGGTAATGATGAACAACCACGCCCATGGGAAAGAAACGTGCTACCAAAAAGCACGATCCGAGACTACAACAAGTAATCGGGGAACAAGACCTTGGAGGAACGAGCTCGTCGACTTATTTCACCGAAACTATGGCAAATGAGTTTCGTTTGAAACGAGAAGTCTCGGCGGCGATCGGGCCACGCAGAAAAAGAGCTCACAATAACCCGGTTGGAAGAGATCAAGTTTTGATGACGACTCATCGACGGGCAAGATCCAATGGTCGTGCGGTGGATCAATGACGAAAAAGATCGAATCATTGCAAAATATAACTTGAAAACTCGTCAGAGATCGTATATCCTTTAATTTGTTGTAACGTTTTAATTGCGGTTTTTTTTTTTTTTTTTCATTTCGTTGTATTTTTTTTTATTATTATCTCGTATTGTAATATGGTTTAAGTTTTAATGAAATGTTTGTTTTAGTTTAATAAATGAAATGTTTGTTTTAGTTTAGGGGTTGAAATTGAAAATATAAAATATTAGTGGTGTTATGGTGTTATTGGGATGTTATTGATGGAAGTGTTTTTTGGGGATGTTAATGTTAAATGTTAAAGCTGATGTGACGCTGACGTGGACGGTGTTATTGGTGTTATGGTGTTATGGATGGGAATGCTCTAATGTTCAAGATGATCAATATCTTGTCTTTTAAATTTAAGAGTACACGAAACATGCGACACTTCTTTAATGCAAACATCATTATTATTATTGTTCCCTAAATACTCCTCATTCCTTTTTCAAAAGGGAATTGATACTCACACCACTTTTTTTGATTCACTCACCACCTTTTATGCATTACAGGTTTGTACAGTACAACCTGTAATGCATAAAAAGTGGTGAGTGAATCAAAAAAAGTGGTGTGAGTATCACCTCCCTTTTCAAAACCTTCCCCATACGCCACATTTATATCTTCAGCCGCCTTCTCCTTGTAGTTCTCACAATCACCCTCAAAAGTCCCACCCACTTTTGTTTCACCCGAAAATCTCGACTGTTCATCTTCCTCACCAATCACCATTCTGATCACCAGAATATACAATAAATTGGTGACAACCTCCCATGTCCTTCCTCGTCCTCATCACTCGACTCCTCCTCCTCACTACTCGGATCCTCCTCACCCTCCCTCTCATCGTCATCAATCTTCATGTCATTATCATCATCCTCACCTCTATCCTCCCCTCCTAAATCCACTTGTCGTCCTCTGCCCACTTCCATGATACCCATAATGCTGATGTGCCTTATTTCCTCCACAACCCGAGTTGACCCCGACCTGAATTGACGCGAACCGAGTGACCCGAGTTCTAAATAAGGTCGGGTTCGGGTATATTTTTTTTACCCTTGACCCAACCCCATTGTCTCAAACCCGACCAGGTCAACCCGAATAACACCCCTAATAGCAACAGTATTTTGTAGCTGCAGATAATTGTAGTGATAAAAAAAGTTTGAGTTATAAACAACACGATTTAAACTGAATGAAAATAATATTGGTTATGGGTTATAAACTAAAATAATAATAAAAGTTTATGATTTATATATATAGTTTTCTTAATTTTTCACTTTCAAGAATATGAATTTTTCCTTTATAAATTCAAGAATATAGTATAAATAAATTAAGGGTGGCAATTCGGGTCGGGTTCAGGTTAGCAGGTTGGCGGGTCAAAAGACCTCAATCCGAACCCAACCCGTTCAAATAATCGGGCCAATTACGTCAACCCTAACTTGTTTATACATAACCGAAACACGACCTATTTAACCCGTATATGGGTTGGCGGGTTAAATATTTTATACGGGTTTCAGGTTAACCCATTTAACCCGTTTATCTAAGTTGGCACATTACACGAGTTAAACAGGTCGTGGGTCGACCAATTTAACTTACTTAACCCATATAATAAAAAATATATAGTTCTTTTATTTTTGAAAAAAACTTAAGTGGGTTGGCGGGTCGACTTGTTTAACTTATACCTAACGCGAACGTGACTCGCTTAATAAACGGGTTGGATGGGTCGACCCGAACACGACCTGAAACGTATTCTCACTCAACCTGAATGTGTTAATTTTGTGTTAGCCATAGGTCGGGTTGTGGGTCAAAAATTGCCACCTAAAATGATAAAGGTTGATGTGTCGACTTAAGTATGTATGCTTGTACTTCAAACATGTATTTATTGTTTTGGGGTAGAGTATTGAGGAAGAGGTTAGTCGCCACAATAAAAAATGTATGACGTCAAGACTTTCTCGCTAATTTAAATCTTTCGAGAGGTTTGTTAATATCAAAAATTTTATTTAAATTATTATTATTATAATAATATGACTACTAATTATCTATAGACAATGTATTTGTGCCCATTGCTATGCATTTAGTATTTTGGCATGTATTTCGCTTATGTGTTTAAGTATATTTACGCTTAGTGATTAATGTCTCCGTATGGTTTGCGTTGAGTGTCATGGAAGGACTTACATTGGTGTCGATGTTGCAATGGCTACAACCGGTTTTTAGAGACTTTGTTTTATACTTTTGTTTTTTTGTTAGAACTTTAGATACATAAAAAATATTTTTTAAGTCATCTTTTCGAAAATCTTGGGTTTGTCGCTGTTGAGTACTCTAGGTTGGTTCATGTACATGATGCGGAAGTAATTTTGTAAAGTTTGTAAGTTACGTTAAAAAATGTTTGTGTATTTTTTGTAAAATAAACGTTTTGTCAAAATGGTGTTAGTACAGTTTATTCGGAAGAAAGAAAGAAAAAAAAGAGCAAACAAAACGTGCCAGGGCATTTCAGTGGACTAAAAATTATCCCAAGAAAATTTATTAATAAAAAACTAAATTATTAATAAAAACCGATTTGTGAGTGACCAATCGAAAGCGACTTTGCATGTGAAGCTGGGAATATTTAGGGCCCGTTTGGTTTGTAGGTGGGTTTAGGATTAGGATTAGGATTTGGATTAGAATTTGGATTTAGATTTGGATTTGGATTTGATTAGGAAAGAGAAAAAATTATATTAAATTAAAAATATTGTTTTAAATTGTTAGTTAAAAAATTAAAACAAAGATTTGTTATTTAATTAAATGTGGATATAAGAGTGAGATAGGGATATATATATGATGGGACCTACGTAAAGTGGGTAAACCCACCTTTAGATGAGAATTGAAATAGTGACTGTCAGTGGCTCTCAGCCCATGTATTTTCTTTGAGAATGTAACCAAACAACTATGTTCAAGTCTAAAATAGTATCCCAACTCTAAATACTGGAAACCAAACGGGCCCTTAGAGCCATTTGAAGCCTTGCACGCCCCTTAAGTTATATATATAAATGTGTGTAACATGTTTAGCAAATGTATATGTGTTTCTAACTTTGCATCTGCTATTATACCAAGTATCACTCATTTCATTTTAAAATAATTGTTTATAGACAAAAACACACAATTTAATAACATTATTATTGTAGCTTTTTATTTTTTATTTTTTGTAAAATAACAGTTTTACTTTTAATTAATTAATTTTAACTTTTTTTAAAGTTTGTAATAATAAGTAATACGATGAACTTAATTTATATTTCTTATTTATTGTTGAAAATAAATAACTACTACCTCCGTCTCAAAATATAAGTCCGCTTTTGACTTTTCAAAATCTTCTTTTTCATATTTTGATCGTAATTATTTTTTTTCGTGTTATATAATAATTAATGCAAAATATATAAATGAATTCGTGTTTCAAATGTATTTTCATCGATATACTTTTCATCAAGTATCATATAGCACGAAAAAAAAAATTACCGTCAAAGTTAGGAAAAAAGATTTTGAAAAGTCAAATATGAACTGACAATTTGGGACCGAAGGAGGAGAGGGAGTAATTTTGCACAACTTAAATGTGGAATAAATATGGAAAAGAAAAAAATATTCCATGTAAAATACAAACGGCAAAAAGAGCCACCTGTGGGATGCAAAAATACATCTTCGGACTACAATGATACTGTTTAGACCCTAGCCTAACCTGTTTATCCTTTCAAAACACGTGAGTACATATGGTACCGTTTAAAGTCAATAATGCCTTGTCTTCTATGAAGAGTCACTTCATGCAAAAAGTTAGCTTCATTTTAACAAGTTATCTCTCTAATTATTTACTCCCTTTAATCGATTTACCCCACATTCAATGATTGCTTCATTTCACACTCCTGAAATTTTCAACCAAGTTTTTGTTCAGTAAACATTATTTACTTTTAGTTAAAACTTTCAAGGTACTCGGGGCGGGTAACCTGAAATAAAATTTTCCGATAAATCATGTATTTTAGTTTATTATGTTTTTCCAACAAATTTACGGGATCAAAATTTTGTTTAGTCCATGCCCGTCGCTCGAGTTCGTTTGCCCGTTCTCGCTCGAGTTCGACCCTTTTGGCCCGTGCCTTTCGGCTCGACCCGCTTGATCAGACTCGTTCGGGCTCGGGCTTATTGGCCCGTTGTCTGCTCGGACTGAATATTTGTATAGTGTGCTTTATTATTTGTATTAGTGACATTTAATGCACGAATTTTGTTTTAGTTAATATGCTTGATAATTTGTATTTCTTGTGTAATAGGTGTTTTAATAACTGCATTAATTGTATTTATTGACATGTTAATTAATTGACTACGACATTAAATATCTTGACCACATTAATACTGCTTTGTATTTTGTACATTAAGCTTTAAGACTTGTAAGTCTTAAAATTAAGATTGATGAGAAAGATCATTAATCATGCATTGTGTATTGTACAATAGACGTGTATTTTGTAAGTCTTAATTTTAAGACCATGAAGAGAGATATTAATAGTATAGATAAACAAGTTTTTGGTATGCATGCTTTTATATTTGAGGTAAAATTAATAATAGCCAACCATGTGAACTAACCCTGTTTTTAGACCCAAGCTTAACTTGTTTATTTTCCTATCGTTTGGTAATTGCCGCCCCTAGTTTTGCTTACATGATTTCTTATGTCTCAGGAAAATGGATAATTTTGCATCTGCAATCCTTGTTCCTGTTGTGAAGGTTTTAACGGTTCATATTGCGAAAAACCTGGGATACCTCACTTCATACACGGAACATGTTGAGTGCATGAAAAACAGAATGAAGGTTTTGGAAGATCAAAGTGCTGATATCGAACGCTACAAGAGTCAACATCCCAATATGCCTGCTCATGTACCAGGGTGGTTGGAAGATGTTAAAAAGATAAAGGAAGATGTTGACAACATTCCAAGCAACAACATTGGATGCTTTAGTGTTAAAAAGAAGTTTCTAGCAGGAAGAAATGCATTAAGGCTTACCAAGGTTATCGAACGTCTTATCGGAGATGGTTCTAAAATGATCTCTGATGACAACCTCTGGCGTGAAGCTGAAGGATGTCTTGGCAGAGTCCATTCCAAAAAACCGGGATCAACATCAACATCAGGTGTAAGTGTGTTCAACTCAAGAGTAAAGACATTCAATGATGCATTGAAGCTCCTTCAACAAGATGATAATGACGCGGCTCGAGTGATAGTTGTGTGGAATGGGTGGTGTGGGGAAAACCACACTGATGGAACAACTGAAAAAGGCTGCACATGATAACAAGATGTTTGATTGGATTGTGGTTGTAGCTGTTGGGAATACTCCCAACTTGCTTAAAATTCAGAAAGAAATAGCAGTGCAGACAGGCGACGTTCCAACCGAAACTGATCTAATGGCAACTTATCTTTCCAAAAGATTTGAAGTACTTTCAAAGCAAAAACAAAAGACTCTGGTTATACTGGACGATGTGTGGGAGAAGAGCAAGATTAAACTTGAAGATATCGGATTAGCGGGTCCTTTGCCAAATGGGGTTAAGTTGTTGCTCACTTCGCGGTATGTAAATGTTTGCCAACAGATCGCAGCTGATGTTAATGCTCATTCTGCTTTTGAAGTTGTTGAAGTTGGTGTCTTGGAGGAAGGGGAAGCACATGATTTCTTTTTTGAAATCGCAGGGATTTCAGCCAAACATGATCGTGATCTCAATAAAATAGGATGTTGTATTGTCAAAAAATGTGGCTGTTTGCCCCTTGCCATCAAACTCATTGCTGGAATTCTTAACTGTTCAAAGGGTCAAAAGAAAAGGATATGGCAACGTACACTCGACAGTTTGGAGAAATATGAAGATAATAGCGTGCACAAGATTGTTGAGATAAGCTACAAGTATTTAGAACGAAAAGAGGATAAAGCGATTTTCCTGCTTTGTGGCTTGTTCCCAGAGGACTCTAACATCCCGATAGAAGATCTCACAAGATATGCATGGGGATTAAAACTCTTAAACATTCCTACTATGGAAGAGGCTAGAGACAGCATAGAAACTAGTGTCAGCAACCTTAAAAATGCCTACTTGTTAATGGATGGAGATAGTCATCACAGTGATTGTGTGAAATTGCATGATCTTGTGCTTGCATTTGTGGTAAATACTGTTTCTAAAGGTGGTGAGGAGGGATGTTGGATCATTCACCATGAAGATGATTTCTCAAAGTGGAGTGAAGCAGATAATATGAGCCAGTCTTGCAAGCAACTTTCATTAACATGCAAGGGCATGTCTGAGTTTCCTAGTGAATTTAGGTTTCCAAACCTTTCACTTTTGAAATTTATGCACGGGGATGAGTTGCTAAGGGCTCCTCAAGACTTTTATGCAACAATGGAAAAGCTTCAAGTTATAGCATTTGAGAGAATGAAGTACCCATTAGTTCCCACATCTCCTCAGTTCTCCGCCAACCTTCGAACTCTTTGTCTCGATGCATGCTCGTTGATGTTTGATTTAACTTGCATTGGAAATCTTTCGAATCTGGAAGTGCTTAGCTTGGCTAACTCTAGCCTTACAATCCTACCTTGCACATTCGGAAAATTGAAGAAGCTAAGACTACTGGATGTAACAGGTTGTTACAATCTTGTTATAGATGATGGTGTCTTCAAAAACTTGGTGAAACTTGAAGAACTTTATATGATACCATATGAGGAAAAAGCATGCTGTTTGACAGACAACAACAGTAGAGAATTTGCAGAGCGTTCACAGAACCTTAAAAGATTCAAGCTCTCAGTGCGATGCTCTTTTACAGAAGTTAGAGAACACGTGTGGACATATAAAGCTCACATGCACTCACATGAAAACAACTTGAAGCTGGTCATCAACATAGAAGAACTTCTGAAATCTAAAATCAACGAGTTGTTTAAGATCACAGATGCACTTTATCTACAAGTGAATGATATGAATACTCTGCCATGCTCTTTGTTTTACAATTTAAGACTCCTTGTAGTTTCAGAATGTGCAGAGTTGAAATACCTTTTCACACCGAGTGTTGCAACAACTTTGTCAAAGCTCGAGCATCTGTTAATTTCCAACTGTGATGCTATGGAAGCTGTCATACATACTGAGAATAATGGATCAGATATAATTAAGTTTCCCAACTTAAAGTATCTCAGGTTGGCTGACCTACCAAAGCTATTGAGTTTCAGCAATAACGTCAATGTAATTAAGCTGCCACGTCTCATGGATTTGCAACTTGAAGGCCTTCAGAGTCTTACAAGCATTTATACCGATAGTGCAACATCTTTTGTGTCGAGTAATATATACCCCACGCAATCTTTCTTGAACAAAGAGGTAAGTATATGCTTTGTATTAGTATACTGATATTAACGATCTTCAACTAAAAGTGTTTTAATAACAGTCGGGTATCTAATGAATGAACAAATCTTTTTTTACATTGCAGGATGCGACTCGCAAGCTGGAGAAGTTGTTCGTCAAGGATTGTGATTCCATTGAAGTCTTGTTCAACATGGATTTTGGTGAAATGGAGCAACTTGGCAGCAGCTTGAGAAGCATCGAAGTGGATGGATGCAATAGTCTCGTGAAGCTTTTTTCATGCAATCCGTATCCTTTCTTCAATAATTTACAAGAGCTTGAAGTTAGAAGGTGTTGTTCCATTAAAGTGTTATTTGACATTGACTCGGGACGTACCGGTAATATTGGAGAGCAAGTTTGTACCAGCAGCTTGAGAAGCATTGTAGTGTTAGAATGTAATAGTCTCATGAATCTTCTCCCAAAAAATCCAATGCCATTATTCAATCATCTAGAAGAGCTTGAAGTTATAAGGTGTCGTTCCATTCAAGTGTTATTTGACATTGACTCGGGACGTCACGGTAATATTGGAGAGCAGGTTTGTAGCAGCAGCTTGAGAAGCATTCAAGTGAAAGAATGCGATAGTCTCGTGAATCTTTTTTCATGCAATCCGTTTCCTATCTTCAATAATTTACAAGAACTTGAAGTTAGAAGTTGTCATTCCATTCAAGTGTTATTTGAAATTGACTCGGGACGTGCTGGTAGATATGAAGAGCAGGTTTGTAGCAGTAGTTTGAGACGCATAATATATCAAACAATATATCGAAAATCATTTAGATTTCTTAAAAAAAAATTATAAAATATTTTTAAAAATTTGTTGCAGTTATATTCAGATTTTGTCAATAGTAATTATTACTAATTATAACATTTGTGGTTGTGATATGCAAATTAACAATCTTCAACTAAAAGTGTTTTAATAACAATCCTTTTTTACAGGATGCGGCTCCTAAGCTGGAGAAATTGCTTCTTGTTGATATGGAGAATTTGAAGGAGATCTGGCCTCCCCAGTTTAGTATTAGTAATTTTTGCCCATTGAGAGAGCTTACAGTCGAGGGTTGTGGTTCCATTGAAGTATTGTTCAACATGGATTTTGGTGAAATCGAGCAACTTAGCAGCAGCTTGAGAAGCATTACAGTTAGGGGATGTTCTCGTCTTGTGAAGCTTTTTTCGTCCAATCCATTTCCATTCTTGAATAATCTGCAAGAGCTTGAAGTTAGATGGTGTGGTTCCATTGAAGTGTTATTTAACACTGACTTCGGACTTGCTAGTAAAATTGAAGAACAGGTTTGTAGCAGCAGTTTGAGAAGCATTAATGTGTATGGATGTAAAAGTCTTGTGAATTTTCTCCCAAGAAATCCAATGCCATTATTCAATCATCTAGAAAAGCTTAATGTTGAATATTGTGCTTCTGTTGAAGTGATATTCGACATTGACATGGGATGTGTTGGTGAAATGGATAAAGTTAGCAGCAGCAGGTTGAGAAGCATTTATTTGTGGAAATTAGGGAAGCTTAGAGAGGTGTGGAGAATAAAAGATGGTGGAAATAACTTGATTCATGGATTTGAAGCTGTTGAAAGCATATGTATTGGAGGTTGTGAGAGGTTTGAAAATTTAATCACACCTGCCACAACCACTTTTGATATGAGAGCACTTAAAGAAGTTAAAATTGAAATATGCGGCAGAGAAAGTGAGAGTAAGAATGAATTGGCTGAGAGTAACCAAGATGAAGAGGTACTATCTTGAAATTGAATGCTTAAAACTAACATAAATGACTTGAATGTTATTTATTATTTTTTTCATAGAAAAAAATAATATAATATTAGAAGTAAAGGTTTCCATACATTTTGAATAAACTAACATAAAATAGCATATTACTATCATAAATTTTATGGAATTTCATAAAATTTACATGAAACTATAGTTGTTGATACAAAAGTTGGATCGTTCTCGATTTGGAGCTCCTGCTCGCACTAATTGAGAATTGCCGCCGAGACCGCGCACTAAGAGACAAGAAACACCGTTAGGCTTACCGTGGGATTGTCTCCCACGATTATCCTCCCGTGAGAGTGAGTAATCGGTTTAGGGTTTTAAGGAGTTTTAGGGTTATGAGATCGCACTTAAACGAGGGTATGATCCCTTTATATACGCACGGAATCCTTGTTGGTTAGTGTTCCCAACCTTCGCGTATCCGCCTAAGTCGGTTGGGAATGATTATCTTCTTATTTTAGAAGATATCGGATATCTATTCCAGAATAGATTTGGGCTTGGGCTTTCGTGAGCCCAAGCCTTTATTGATATTGGCCCAAGTCGTCTTTGGACTTGTAAGTATTAAGGCGTGGTCGGGTTCATGACCCGACACCGCACTATACGCCATCATGTCCCCCGGCCTAGTATGCGCAGCGGCGAATCATGCGGATGCTAGACTAATGATCGTAGTCCAAAAAACAAATAATGTACGAAACGTATCCAAGAAGCCATACACCTACCCGTAGGTGCAATGTATCGAGACATCCATGTGAATAGTCAAGACCTCGTTAATCGGGGGAAAGTTACTGCCCCGTTGTCACATCAAGTCATCTCGACCACACAATGAAGACTAGTGGAATCCACGTGTCGCCAATCGTGTGGAAGAGGAGAAGTATATAACTTGGGGATTAATTTTCACCGGATTTCTCACAGTAAAAACACCTTCCGCTATTTCTAAAGCAAATTAAGAGTCGTTATCCCCAAAAGCAACCAACCACAAAGGTAACCGCGCGTGCGGGATAGCAGAAAAGTATATCACCATGGTTAAACAGTTGTCTGACTTCACCTCCGACCTTAATTTGATCGAACTGATGGAATTTACCTCAGATTATTTTATACCCCGGGACGTGCATCCAG
This sequence comes from Chrysanthemum lavandulifolium, assembly GCA_022545495.1. Taxonomy (NCBI): domain Eukaryota; kingdom Viridiplantae; phylum Streptophyta; class Magnoliopsida; order Asterales; family Asteraceae; genus Chrysanthemum; species Chrysanthemum lavandulifolium. Next base: position 11,130,078 of record CM040240.1, on the reverse strand, counting down.
TGGTTCCGGATGCGCGTGCCACGATTGCGGATTTCCCCGAAGGGAAAGTGGGTGTATACACACGGTTATTCGAATTTGCGAATCAACGTGTGCCCCTGTCACGCTTTCTATGCGATGTGTTAAATTATTATACGCTACACATATCGCAGTTACACTGCATCGGCGCGGCCAAAATTACTAATTTCGAAGTAAATTGCCGTTTGCTGGGGATTAATCCCACCATCAACTTATTCCGCGCCTTTTACCACACTACGTGGGCGCATGGGTGGGTAACTTTTTCAAACGCTAGTAGATCGCAGTAGCTATATGATAAATTAGACGCCTTAGGAATTGGAGGAGTATTTCTTGGGTAGATGATACATGTTTCCGTGGAATTATGAGTTCTATACCGAGGAACACTACAGAGGGATGAGTGCCCATTGCCTGGGTCTTATAACGTCGAGGATGCGGAATTGATAAATGCGAACCGCATCCCTATTAGTGCATATCCTGAGGGATTTTTGGTGCACATGGGGATCAGCCGCAATTATTTTGGCCCCGAAGATGAGATCCCTATCTTTTTAGACGCCAATGGCCAGGGTGGGTACTTATTCCTCCGTACCTCTGCGTATAAATAATGTAAGAGTAATCTTCCGTCTTTTTCGCGCATTATATAACCTGTTTGTATATGTGTTTTGTCTTGCGCAGAGATGGATCTATTCACCGTCGACATGATTAGCGAAGCCCGTAGTCAGTAAAGACAGAATAAGACCGCTGAGGATGACGAGGAGCCTATCTTAGCCGCAATCGAAGGGCGGTCATGGAACCGATCGCAGGGATCAGTGGACTAGTTCCTCCGTTGCGGTGGAGGCAACACCGCACTGAGCCGCCCCAATCACGAGGGAACGTCGCTGGTAAGCGATCGGCGCCCATAGCCGGGCTCATCCTCAAGAGGAAGAAGAGGAAGTTGCGCTTAGTCGCAAAAGGACCCGACGAGATCATGGTGCGGGCCCGCTGGCGAAGAAGCGTCCGTGATTCAAACCGTGGAGTTGTCCTCCATCGATGAAGCGTCGTCGCACCCATCCGCCGATGATGCGGAGCCAAAGTAAGTAAAACCATACATGTATAACCTCCGTTAGTTGGTGAATGTGCTATTTGTGATTCTAACATGGCGCCGGTGATCATTCGCAGGATGGAGCAGTCATAGAATCACCTCCTAAACTAGTCCGACACGCCGCAGATTCTCGAGTAGCAGAGCGAATAATGAAAACCAAGCTGATGCAGATGTGCCTCTGGATCAATTAGTTGAAGAATTGGTTCAGGTCTCCGCCCAGCAGGCTTCGTTAATTGTGAAGCTGAAAGACCGAGTATCTGATGCAGACAACCAAGAGTCCCAAAAAGACCAAACAATTTCTTTGCTGGAGGCGCAGCTTGCCAGTACCCGGGCGCAACTAGATAGCGCCCATGCAGAGGCCAAGGTCCTGAGCACATACGCTCAAAAACAGGCCGAGGACAAAATGGCGCTAATGTGCCAAAAGAATCAAGAGCGCCGATGCCGCCAGTATAAGTCTCGTGTCAAGCACTAAAACATTTGGAACAGGGTAAAGAAAGTTTGTTTGCGCAATTGGGGGAGCTTGGGAATATTGTGAGCTGGTCCTTGGAGGTACAGGAGGCAAAGCTGCGTAAGCTGAGCATCGAGTGCGATGAAGAATTGTATCCGCAGCTTATGTCAGTGATAGCGGAGCGCAGGTGGCTCATAAGCCACGGTCTCCGATTGACTGCGCTTAGTACCCTAGAGTCGCCGAGGTAGTGAATGCATTCGGGGAGGTTGTGCAAAGTGCGCTCAGAGCGTGGTAAATCGAGGCAGTGGAACAACTCCATGAAGCAGAACTGTTGAAAGCACCTGTTGATAAGGTACCGGGTTATAATGCTCAATCATATGATCATTTGGTCGCTGCCATGCAAAAAATGAAAGACCTAGAGCTCCCAATGATTTCGGAGCTTGAGCGCGACCAAGATTATCCGATAAATGTTATTATGGCCGGGTTGACATTGGCACGTCATCGTGCTGAGGATGCCGACACACAGCCGGATTATTTTTTGAAACCCCATGAGTCGCAGCCCAAGTACCCGTCTTTGCGGCCCTAGGGATAGTCGAATCCCTTTGCATTGGAGAAAGAGGTACCTCTAAAGGAGGTCTTGAAGCGCATGCCACCCGCCTTGCCAAGAAAAAGGGTATTGCAGGTAAGGCCATCTTGTGTGGACTTGGTGCGGCTCACTTGCCGAGGTCTGATGGAGTGCCAGTCAGTGTGGCCACCGTGTCGCCTAATGATTCAGATGTGTTGAAGAGCATCAGCGAAGTTAAAGAAGCGACAAGTCATGTTGGCACTTCGTCACTTAGGCGTTGTAGTAGCTTGTAGCGGATATGTTTGCTATCTTTTGTAATAACTCGTAGTTATAAATAAAAATTTCTTTTTTGCTTGTTGCTTGTGGGCATTTGTAATGTATACATATCTGTCTGCCAATGTAGGAAATTCATAGTCGTGTATGAAAATTATAGTATACTTCGGAAAATAATTCTAAGTATTTAATCATAGTCGTGAATGTTATGATATTCAGCGTGCTGTAAATATCTTATTAAGGAAGCAAGTGTCTTGGTTCCCCAGTTGTTAAACGTGCACGTGTGCATTACTGCGCAACCGTCGTGGGATGCGCACATATCTTATTCCAACGTCTTGAGAACAAGGTGTTTAACAAGGATACGTGATCCAATATTGATGGGTTTGCAACCTCTTACTCAACAAGTTAGTTAGTAGGTCAACTTATCCTTTTACCATCGTGGGTTTATTCGTAGTGCATGCACGCCTGTGGGCAAAATAAAAAATTGTTAAAGCATACAAGATATGGAGATAACAACTTAAAATGTGTCATGGAGTTAGCTAGAAACCGCGACGCTTTTATTAATACTTGCAAGTTTATCAGAAATAACAAAGAAAACAAGTAAATATGAAAAATAAAACCGAGTACATGAATGTTTATTGAGCACCGAAAGTGCGGAGCGCTCGCACGCTATGCCGTAGCTATTCTATAGATAGCACCTCTCGAGGTTGCCGATATTCCATGCGCGGTGAGGTCACGCACCATCCAAACCTCGTAGTCGGACGCCGCTGCGTTCGCTGTTTCAAGAACCTCGTAAGGTCCTTCCCACTTTGGTCCGAGCCACTCGTATCTTCGCGTGGCTTGCCTCATTGGCGCGGTAGACAAAATCGCTCGGTCTCGAATGAAACACCTGCGTACCTTGGCATCATAGTATCCTTTCATTTTTGACTTCGACCTTGCCTCCCGTATGGCCGCGCGTTCGCGTCTTTCTTCCAGTAGGTCCAAGTCGACACGTCTTTCGTCGTCGTTTGTAGTCACATTGATCTCCGCAGTGCGGATAGTTGGCATGCCGATCTCAGTTGGTATAACGGCTTCTGTCCCGTATACTAGAGAGAAAGGGGTATCCCCCGTGCTGGTTTTAACTGAGGTGCGGTGCGCCCATAGTACATGTGAAAGTTCTTCAACCCACCTTCCTTTGTGCTTGTCCAAACGTGCTTTTATTCCTTCACCCAGACTTCGATTTGCGCGTTCGACTAAACCGTTGGTTTGTGGGTGCGAACCGACGCAAAGTGTTGGGTGATGTTTAACTTGTCGCACCAATCTTTGAAGGGGTTGTCACGAATTGTTTCCGCTATCCGAGATGATTTCTCCGTAATCCGAGCGGCATACTATGTTGTCCCGCACAAAGCGTTTCACCGGTTGCCGAATTGTCGCCAACGCTTTTGCCTCGATCCACTTGGTGAAGTAGTCTATAGCTACTATGAAACTTGAGACCGCTCACGCTATTGGAAAGGGACCGCAATATCAATGCCCCATTTGTAGAATGGCCACGCGCCGTGATTGGTGTTAACTCATGCCGTGGTTTGCGCGCACGGTCTCGTGGACTTGGCAATCATTGCACTTCCTTATCAAATCCCGCATCTTTATGCATGGTTGGCAAGAGTATCCCGATCGCATGGCGCGTGCTACAACCGACCGTGGTCCTGCGTGCATGCTACATGAACCCTCATGGATTTCTCGCAGCACATAATTTGCTTGTACGGGCCGACGATCGAAGCCATGGTTGGAGGAAAGAACGTCGACATAAAGATGTTGTTGCGCACTGAATCTCTGCACAGGCGCCGTATTCTCGCGAGCTTCATTTGTTCTTGGGGTAGTGTCCCTTTGCTTAAGAATTCGCAATTGGTGTCATCCATGTAGGACCATCCTCCTCTATGATTGCGGAGACTTCCATCTCCGATATTGACTTGCTTTTCGGTGTTTCCACCAAGACTTGCTTTGATAAGTGTGCGAAGCTTGTCGAGGCGATCTTGCTCGGTGCATCCGCTGCGATTTTCTCCTCTAGGGACTTGCTTGATAGTAAATCACAAAGCCTTTGATCGATGTCTTAGTCTTCTCAAGATCTTGAATCATATTTTCTTCCTGGCCACGTATTCACCCAACACATGGTTGGCCACTAGTCGGAGTCCACATTTGCTTCTAAGTTACGACACCCATTCGAGCCGCAATGCGTAGTCCAATGATCGTGGCTTCATATTCGCCTCGTTGTTTGTCGAGGTAAATTCAAACGCGCGCGTAAGTGAATTCCATTCCTCCGGGTTTGTGAGAATAAGGCCCGCCCCGAGCCATCCACGCATGAGGACCCGTCAGTAAACAAAATCCATGGGTCTTGTAGTGCTTTCGCTTGATGTAGGTACCTCGTCAAGATCCGGTTCGACGATGAAGTCCGCGAACTTGTCCTTTTATTGCGACGCGGTCCGTAAGAGATGTCATGTTCGCCAGCAACACACTCCACTTCGAGTCGCCCCGACGATCGGGTTTGGAGATGATCCGTTTGATGGCTTGATGCGTGATTACCGCTATCGGTGCGCTGGAAGTACCGGCAGCGATCGCTTGGCGGCAAACACTAATGCCAAGACCAATTTTTCCATGGCACTATAGTTCATCTCCGCCTTCTTGAGAGCTTTGTCGACAAAATAGATAGGGTTTGCACCGAGTCCCTATCTCGTTAGTAGCACCGCTACCGACCGCCCCATGAGTTGCCGATAAATACATGATCGCCTCTTCCCCGGTCGGGTGCCACGAGTGTTGGGAGCGTTGCTAGAGATGTTTGAGTGTGGTGAAAGCTTCTTACGCCTCCGTTGTCCACCGAAGTCACCCTTTTTATACACTTCTTGAGTGTTTTGAAAAGAGGCAATGACTTTTCTGCCGACTTAGACAGGAACCGCTGAGGCCGCTTTTCCGTTGAGGATTGGACTTCCTTCGTGCGTGGTGAAGGAAGTTCTATTATCGCTTGGTCTTTTCCGGACAAGGTTTTTGCCATCGAGTTCTATCAAGTACCCTAAGAACATGCCTTGATGGCGCCAAGGTGCATTTCAGGGTTTAGCTTCATGTTGATCTCTCGTAGTCTTGAATGTCTCTTCTATGTCGCGCACAAGTTCACTTTCGGTGTGACTTTTTATGACCAGTCATCCACATAGACTTCGTGTTGCGGCCCAATTGCTTTTCAAAGGCATTGTCTACCAACCAACCGGTAGGTGGCACCGTGATTCTTCAAGCCAAACGGCATTTTTGTGTAACAAGACACGCCTTGGCTGTGTGAAAAGTCGTTTTTCCTCGCCTTCCGGGCCATTTAGATCCGGTGATACCCTTGCATGCAGCGCCAAGAAAGCACTTCAACGGGTATCCACACAAGGACTCTATTTTCCAATCTATCTCGGTAATGGATAGCGATCCTGCGGGCATGCTTTATTAAGGTCGGTGAAGTCTACACACATTCGCCACCGCCATCGCTTTTTGACCATTCTTGGATTAGAAAGCCGATCGTGGTAATAGACTTCACGATAATTCCCCGATTTACCAATTTCGACCTCTGCCAGATCGCTGCGCCTCTCCGAGCTTGGCCACGCTTCTTCCGGGCGACGGTGAGTATCCTTGCCTGATTCTAAGTTTATGCTCGTGATCGAGCGTGGTACTCGATCATGTGTTTTGGCCCCACGCGAAAATATCCACGTTCTTTTGTAGGAGTGCGCACACAACCGCTTGCTTGGTTGTCCCGACAATGACCTCCAATGGTTATTTCGCTCGGGTATTCGGGTGAATGCGACCTTCAAGTTGGGGATTTTGGCCGCGCCTTTGTTTTGGGATTGGTTCCATTTCGCATGTAACCGTGTTACATTCTCTGCTTGGTACCGTGGCATTGTAGAGTGACAATGCCCCTTCTATCGGGAATTTAAGCATCCCGTCTTGCCGTTGATGGCACCGCCGCATGGTCGATATCCCCGGTCTCCCGATAATGCCATTGTAGGACGAGGGGATTTGATCACCATGAAATCCATCCAGGTTGTCGAGAATGGTCTGCGTGCCAACGCTAACTAGTAATCGTAGCCGCCCCATGGGCTATATTTTTCACCGTGAAACCGGTGAGTCCGTGTTGACCGGATTTAACCGACCACGATTTCGTGTCGTAGTCTTCAAAGCAATGCTCATACATGATATTTGCCGATGCTCCACCATCGATGTACATGCGGTGTATGTCGTGACCACCCGACCGATTTCAATGGTGAGAGGCTCTCACGCTGCGTTGTCCGCAGCTAAAGTAGGAAAGAGATTTCACTTCTTTGGAAAACTCTGGCCGACCTTTTGTCTAGTGGTTCGTTGCCGCGTCCGTATCATGTAGATTGTGTCGCCTTTATCTTTGGGTGTCTCCTTCTTGCTTCCATTCTTTTGCTTATCTCTTCCCTCCTTAATGTTTTTAACTAGGTGGTCCACCGCCTCCTCGACCATCTTGTCGATGAGTTGGCGCGGTTGGACACACTCGTTAGTGGTGTGACCCTTTGCGCGTGGTAGTCACGGTATCCATTTCAGTCGCCTATCTTCGGTGTGCGCATCTGCGGCGGTCTTGGGAAATTCGCCTTCCTTCGCGTAGTATTTCCTTTGGGGTTTTAATCGGGAGTATACATCATTATCTCTCTCTCTCGCCAGTTCCTCGGCTGCGATAGCTCTATTACGGTTATTACCTCGGTCGTTGGATTGTCTCCGTGTTGTTCCCGTGACCAGTAATGGAATGGTTCTTTTGCTATCCGCCCGGCGGCTTCTCCCTCGACAAAAGACCGAGAGCGCTTCATGAGTTCATCAAGGTCTCGTGGATCTTGTCGTTTAACCTCTTGATGAGTTCGGGTTATTAATCCCATTCATGAAGCCCGAAATTTTAAGACTTGTGGCATGCTTTGACCGCATGCATTCATCTTTGAAGCGTTCCATGAATGCGCTCGTGGATTCTCCTCGGTTGCTTTTACCTGGCGAGTTCGGCAGGGGTTTTAGCACACTTTTGCGTTGAGTAAAATTTAGGCGAACGCCTTTCTCAACTCTTCAAAACCATTCACGCCCTTCGTGGGAGTTTGTTGAACCGCTTTCAGCGCTTCCCACCAGTGTGGAATTAAACATGTGGCACCAAACCTGGTTGCGGCCGGTTGGTCGCGGTGGTGATTCAAAATTTTTAGGTGATCATCGGGATCACCCGTCCCATCATAGGTTTTAACATTTGCGGGCATGCGCCTTTTCTTGTTCTCGAGAAATCACTAATGCGTCCGGTGAACGATCCACTTTCTCGACGACGCCATGGGAGACATGTCTTCCTCTTGGCTATCGCGTGCTCGCGGATTTCCAATGCCCAAGATCACTATCCTCGTTGTCCGAGGAGTTGTCGAAGATGAATTTACCTTCTTACGGCGCTTGCCCGGCCATCCTCGAATCGACTCATAGTCCGGATCCGAAGGGCTTTCACTGGGGAATACTTTCGCCCCGGTCTATCATGTATTCTACGGCTACCCGGTCGGCGTGACACCGTACGCCTCCTCTCTATCATCACTCAGTGTTGCGGTGAGATGTCTCATCACCTCGATTCTCCTCCCGATTCGTTGAATATGGGGTTTTATGACCGCTTCCTCTGCGCTTTTCCTTCGGTGGCGCGGTGGGAAGTATCGTACTCGAATCGAAATTGAGTCGGGCCTTGTGTTCATACGATCTATTCTTCTCTTCCTCTTGCATGAGGGCGCCAATGCCGTAGTTTTGGGATACAAAAGCTTCGGTGCTAATTTCGCGCGACTCCTCGAGTGAGTGCGTTTGTTTCTCTTGCCGCACCCTTATCCCGACCGGTGCCTCTGGTACCTTTGTCGTCGGGCTTAGTACCGATTGGAAGGGAGTAGTAAAGACGGGTTGTTCCCGAGTGCGTGAGTGGGTCTACCCCACTCGTGGTGGTTGTAGTGACCGGGTTGTTCCCGATTGCGGTTCTACCGGAGGAAGATCAAGTCTTGACGACCCCTTATTTTTAGCAAGACTGGTTGTCCCGCAGGTCTCGCTTAGGAGTTAATCCGCTCTGCGACTTCTTCCCATAAGATCATTGCGATCGCCGATTGCCGTGTTTTGTCATTCTAGTGTCGATTCTTAGTGTAGGGTCCCACGGATGGCGCCACTTGTTGATACAAAAGTTGGACGTTCTCGATTTGGAGCTCGGCTCGTACCAATTGAGAATTGCCGCTGAGACCCGCGCACTAAGAGACAAGAAACACCGTTAGGCTTCCGTGGGATTGTCTCCCACGATTATCCTCCGCGTGAGAGTGAGTAATCGGTTTAGGGTTTTAAGGAGTTTTAGGGTTATGAGATCGTACCTTAAACGAGGGTATGATCCCTTTATATACGCACGGAATCCTTGTTGGTTCGTGTTCCCCAACCTCGCGTATCCCGCCTAAGTCGGTTGGGAATGATTATCTTCTTATTTTAGAAGATATCGGATATCTATTCAGTAAATAGATTTGGGCTTGGGCTTTCGTGAGCCCAAGCCTTTATTGATATTGGCCCAAGTCGTGCTGGACTTGTAAGTATTGGGCTGTGGTCGGGTTCATGACCCGACACCAGACTATACGTCATCAATAGTTCTTGATTTTGAAACTAGTTACACTTCAGCTCTAGCATGCGTTAAAATACACCACTAACATGGTGCATCTGTTGTCCACGTAAGGATAAAATAGTGATTTTAGATATTTTTAATTTTTTAACCCTTTTTCAGCTTTTCGTCACATGTGTACATGCATAACTGCATACCTTGTAATTGCGTGTAAAAATGTAAACTTTTCTATTAAAGCAACTACTCATAAGTAATTTAGTACAATTGTAATTATAGTTTATTGAAAATGAGTTTTTATGAATTACTACATGTTTTGTAGGTACGTGTGAATTAAGATTAAAATTGTGTGTATTTTTGTTAACAATTGTGATTTTTTTTGGTTCATAATATAAGGCCCGTTTTTGTAATTTTTTTTTTCACTTATCAAGATTTTCCTTTTTCTAAACAACATAATATAAATTTAAAAAAAAAAAAAAAAAAATTACAAGATACAAACATGAATACAAAGAGGCTCACTCGAAAAATCCCCACCTATCAATAAACCTACAATCTCACTACACCAAACATTATAAATTGACCCTATAATAAAAAAAAGTGTAAACTATACCGTTCGTCCTTGTGGTTTGCGTTGACCGACGAGTTTCGTTCTTTGACCCAAAAAAATGCATCATTCGTCCTTAAATGCGAAACGTTATATACCGTTAGTCCTTTACTTTAACGGGTCACACTAACGCTCGTTAAATGTCTACGCATGATACTCACATGAGGGTATTTTAGTCTTTTTACGCCATTAAATTCATCTTCTTTCTTTAATATTTCATCATCTTCATCTTCAAACAATCACCAAATATCATCTTCAGTTAACCCACCACCACCACCACCACCGTATACCATTACTCCAACCACCTTCACAAGCCTCAATTATCATATTCATTAGAAAATATACGCATCGGACTAATTTTTTTACAACAATAGTAAACACCACATTCCAAAAACACACACGCACACAATCTCACCCCGTTGAATTACCCACTTACCCTCTAACCGCCATTAAGAAACCACAAAACCTTCAATTACGATTCGCATTCATCGATTTAAACAAAAAATAAAAATAAAAAAAATACACCATGTTAATAACTAAAACCCATAAAGACCCTTTAAGGGCTTTCCCAAATAATCCTTTTTACTTTCTAACGTTATCAAGAAACCACAAAACCTTCACATACATAAATTGCGTGTTCGTCGGTGTTTAAAAAAATTACACCACTTTAGATAACTCAAAACCCGTAAAACCCATTAAGGATCCGAACCGGATGTCATAAAATAGTTTAATTTGGGTTTTAATTTTTAAGATGCATTTGCCTATTTGGGGTGGTGGTGAGTGAAGATGAAGATGACGGTGGTTGGTGACGAGGGTGGTGTTGTGCCGTCGTGGTCGTCGGATTGTTAACGGTGGTGGTAGTGGTGGTTTTAGATCCTTGTAATCACCTTACACCTCTTTCATTCGATGGCGGCGGTGGTAGGATGGCTTGATTCGGGTTTCGTTGGTGTTATGTGCAAGTGTTTGTGTTTGTGTTTGTGTTTGTGTATAAGTGTTTATGTTTGTGTGAAAGATAGAGGTTGAAGATGGCGAAGAAGGTGAATGGTGTCTGGTGTGAGATATGATATATAAGAAAAAAAGTAGATAAAGATGAAGAGGTAGTAGTTTGGTGACAATTATTTTTTATTTGAAATAAATATTTTTTTAAAAGTGACCACGGGTTATATAGCAGAAAAGACCAAAATACCCTTTTTTGTGTAGATTTAACGAGTGTTAATAAGAGCAGTTAGAGAGAGGGACCAATGGTGGATAACGTTTCGCATTTAAGGACGGATGGTGCATTTTTTTTGGTCAAAGGACGAAACTCGTCGGTCAACGCAAACCACAAGGACGAACGGTGTAGTTTACTCTAAAAAAAAAACAACCTAACAATAAACCTACAATCTTTTGTCGCACATTCAAATATTCCTTAGATTGCTTTTTTATTTTTTCTAAAAGTTATAACATTTGTGGTTGTAATATGCAGATTAATGTTATACCCACATCGAGGGAGGAAGTGAATAATGGTATTTCTAAAGTTGCACTCCCATCCTATCTATTACGCACTTTCCATCACCTTCATGAACTTTTATTGGACGACTATAAAGGTGTGGAGGTGGTCTTTGAGATAACGACTCCAAGTAGTAGAGAATCACCTCACAATACTCAACAACCACCAATACTCCCCTATCTTAAAAATTTGGAGTTACAGAATATGGGGAGGATGAGTCATGTGTGGAAGTGCGATTGGAATGAATTCTTAATTCTTCAAAAACCACAGGCACAATCCTCATTCCATAACCTCACAACCATAAAAATGGGTTGGTGCAACAGGATCAAGTACTTGTTTTCACCTCTCATGGGGAAACTTCTTTCCAACCTAAAGAGAGTTGATATATGGCTCTGTGATGGTATTGAAGAGGTTGTTTCAAACAGATACCAGTCTACTGATAACCTCAAAAACACCAGTCTCTTCCCTCATTTAGACATTCTTGACCTGTCTAGCCTCAAAAAGCTCAAGTGCATTGGTGGTAGTACCAATGGTATATCTACTGATATTCATGACCAGCTTAAGGTATGTTTCCTATATATTTAGTGACTAAAATAAAGGTTGGTTAATTATGTTAATATTATTAGCTCTGTTAATTTTATAATTATATTCTTTTTTTTTTTTTTTTTTTTTTTTTTCGTTATCTTCTTGGTCCTTATGCCAATATGCTAGAGATAAGTATAGAAGGTTGTATGGCATTGTCAAGTGTGATTCCATGGTATGCTGTAGGACAAATGCAAAAGCTTCAGGTGCTGAAAATAGAACATTGCAAATCGATGACAGAGGTGTTTGAAACTCAAGAGATCAACAACAAGAGTAGTGATGATACTCGAAAGTCACTTCCAAGGCTAGAATATATTACGATGCTCAAACTTCCAAAACTGAAGATCTTGAAAATTGAAGGGTGCAGCCTTTTGGAACATATATTCACATTTTCCACTCTTGAAAGCCTCGTGGAACTCGAAGAACTAGGGATAAAGCATTGTGAGGCAATGGAAGTCATTGTTAAGAAAAATAATGGAGAGCAAATAACGACATCTGATGTGGTGGTCTTTCCTCAGTTAAAATCCCTTTCACTAGTCGATCTACCCAACTTTGTTGGTTTCTTCTTGGGGAAGAATGAATTCACATGGCCAGCATTGGAAAAGGTTGTGATCGGTGAATGCCCACAAATAACGGTGTTCACTTATGGTCGGTCAACAGCTCGAAAGCTTAACTTCATAAATACAAGCTTAGGCAAACATAGTGTTGAATGTGGCCTTAACTTTCATGTGACCACCACCTCGCATCAGGTATTATTTTTATTTCAAATAAAAAATGAAAAAGCCTTTCCATGTCAGGTCTTTTCTAGAAAATATCAACAGTTTAGTTATGTATCTGATCCCCAAAACCCAACCGTTGTACAATCATGTAGAGCCTTTTGGCTTATTTTACTCACATCTGAAGTTTTTTAATCACTGAACCAACTGATATGTGCAATTTTCTCTGACATAAGCTTGTGTTTTTTTATGACCTTGTAGGCCCGATTACCAAGTTATGAAAGTACAAGCTCATACGGCCCTACTACTATGGAGCGGTTGCCTTGGTCTTATCATAATTTGATTGAAGTGGATATGGATATGAATTATAACCCCAGTGGTGGACATTCTCTTTTTTCATCCGATAAGTTGCTACAACTGCAAAAGCTTGAAACTGTTCATTTTAGGAGATGCGAGGACACTGAGGAGATATTCGATTCACCAACTGTTGCTGAAATTCCAAACTTGAGACAAGTGGACTTGGAGTTTTTAGATGGTCTCAAGTATATATGGAAGAGCAAGCAGGGGACAGCATTAAAGTTTCCAAACCTAACACAACTGTCAATTGATTATTGCAAAAGTTTAGAATATGTATTTACATGTCCCATGGTTGGTAGTCTATTGCAACTCCAGGAACTACATATAAGGGGGTGCCATAGGATGAAGGTAATTGTGAAGGGAGAAGAAGAAGAATGTGATGCCATAGTAAATGCTATTGTGGTGTTCCCTTGTCTAAAGTCCTTAAAACTTGAATGTCTTGAAAGTCTCGAGGGATTTTTATTAGGAAAGGAAGATTTTGAATTTCCATCATTGGATACCTTGCAAATTGATTGGTGTGAAGAAATGACGGTTTTCACCAAGGGAGATTTGTCTGCTCCAAAGCTATATGCAATTAGGACACGGGATATTATAAATGGGAAGAGGAAGTATAATATACACAACAAGCTGAACTCCTTTTTGAACACCTTAAATAAAAGGGACTAAATATGTAAATAGTTCATGTTCACAACTTCTTCATCTTCAAACTTAATTTTCGACGCCATCCACATGATCTGTTTTTAGGTAAGTCGTTCAATTTATGTTTTTTATTTGCGTAATAAACTCTGGTTATTTATATGATAATTCATAGGATTATAGGTAATTGGATATTTTGAATTGGAAGTATTTAATTAAGGGTTTATGTCTTTTAGCCTGATTGATGTCATGGGAAAATAAGGAAGTCAACAAACGTAATTAATTGGAAGTATTTTGAATTGGAAGTATTTAATTAAGGGTTTAGTTTGAATCTTGATGATGAATTGGAAGATTTTGTAGTATATGATGGATATTATCAAGTAAAAAATGAAAAGGATTATAGTGCACAAAAGATGTTTTTGAAAATGTCAATTAAGAAATTTGAGGTTGATGGTGTTGCTTGTTGTTGATGTGGGTTTGACTTTTATTGTTGACTTCCTTATTTTGACCAAGACAATTGATTTATGTGTTTGTGTATTTATTGCAAGTATAAATTGTAATAAGCCGAATGTATAATATGATTCGTAAAATGTTTAAACAAGAGAACTAGATAGATGTATGATGCAGTAGGTGCGCGACGATTTTTAGTCAATTGGGGGTTGTTCATCGGCTATATCGTGTGTTTTTATTGGCTAATTAGTTACATATGTTTGAATTTGGTAAAGGTTGGAAAAAAAGAGAAAACAAGAAGGATAGATGGTTTGAAAAGGCAAATTTGATTTAGGGTAACTTGGCAATGGTTGTATCCGTTAGAAGTGTGCCTTTAATCTTTAGTGATAGTTTAAATTATAACGGAATTATGACCTTTAGTTAAAACGTATAGGCTTGAAACTTCACTTATGGTAATCAAACCTTATCCTAGTAACAGAAACAAGATAACTGGAGCAGGGGAGGAGGGGACTCAAAAAAGTAAGTTAACTAAAATAATTAAAAACCGTGCAGTGAGTACCTAGTTTAGAGTCTTATTTTTAGGGAATTTTTTACACCAATCACATCTAGTGACTAAGAAGAGATCAACAACAAAAGGATCAGTCATCAACTGCCTAATCCTAGAATATATTGCTGCAGAAATAGTTAAGCGCGATAGTGAAATCAGTATGCTCCAGTACATGTCCCATAAAAGTTGCAGTCTTTTCTTTTTCGGGCATCTTGTTAAAATTGTAATCGAAAATATTTTATGTTAGAAAGAGGATAGATTGTAATTTAACTTGAGTTTTTATTATGTTGACAGTATATAGTATGACTTTAAACTATAGTAATTTACCCCAATTTTTTGCATTGTAGAGAACTAAACTTACTTACAGAGACATAGATAGAAGTTAATTATTCATTATATACCTTCTCTCTTGGTTTAACATATTTACAAAATGTGTCCAATATTACAGGAACTTCAGAACTCTTCAGAGGTTCAACTCGCGTGTTCTTCATACGCCATGCCTAAATTCGTGGAAATTTGGGCATGAAGTTTGTTTTTGGACAGTTCTATACAATTTGTTGGTCTAAAAGAGGTTGAGAGAGGTATGAACAACGAGCCCAAACCGCGGATATCTTTCAGGTAAAATTATGCGCAACAACACGTTTGTCACCGTGACAGATTCAAAAGGAAACAAAAAAATGGCAGCCTCTTCTGGAGTATACTGCTGAAGCAACTGCTGAACATGTGAAAAGAGTTACTAAAAGTATGGGATTGAAGTCGGTTGTGATAAAGGTCAATGGATTTCTCATTTCAAGAGAAAGAAGCTTGTAATTTTGAGGTTTAATTTAGAGACGCGTAAACAAACTGGACACCTGACCAAAACGCGATTGTGTAATTAAAGCAACTTAATGGAGGCTTTGATGTTGTTATGGTTTCACCATCAATACGTAGCTTTGTGTGATTGTGATTTTATGGATATTGCTAGAAGTAAGAATTTGCAGCTTTTTGTTGAAGGGGTCGTTTAACAGAATATCATTTGCAATATGTTTCGTGCCTGATTGCTTTTAAACGTGTGAAGGGACGTAAGTTCCGCAAAAATGATAAATTTCCACAAAATATATAACCTGTACGTGTTCCTCAGTTTCTGCATTTAGTAACGAAAACATGCAGTTTCTAAGCTCAACCAAACTATACCACCTGTGTAAAAAAAATGTTTCGTATTTTTTAATACTGATCACACCCACATTATATAGGTAAGATTATTTATAGTTTAGAAAATGTTATATTTAAAGAGTAGAGATGGAGAAAAGCAAAGTATTGGATTCCATTGCCGGCTCACGGCATTGCTTGCTCGTTGGTTTATACCTTGGCATCAACTCCGTCAAGCCAACAACGTACTTGTGAGACCTTTCTAACCTTTTTTGCTTTTACGTTTATTATATTATGATCTCATTTTCCACATGCATGCCAACTGTTTAATTAAATGCGTCAATGAAGATTTTTTTTTTTTTTTCCTTTTTTTTTTTAACTGTTAGATGGATCAACTTTAGATGCTGTGGTGTTTGGGATTAGTAGTTTTTCTCAATTTATACCGATGGTCATAAAAGGGTATGCATGTGCATACTTTGTGTCTCAAGTATGTCCGTCCCCGGGTGTGACGAGAATCTTGAATAATCTGCTTGAATTGTGTTGAATTCACTTTCAAACTAAAGTATTTTGTGTGTTCAAACGAAACCAATTTTAAGAGGAGTTGGTTGGCCAACAAACACACTTGTTGGGTGTTTTGGCGAGAAAAACTGGTAGCTTATTTTGGAGCATTGTTCCGCATCTCGACTTTGTTAATATCATATTAGCTCAAAGGAGTGTGCATTATACAAATAGCGAAACTTACCAAATATTTCTTAAAATTTGATAATTTTTATTATTTCCTTGCCTATTTCATTTTAGTGAAATTTTCTCTATTCAAAGATGCCGTTAGATTGAAAAAATGATATACATAAACTTGTGACTAAAGGTTATCCACTGTAAACCACAATACCACGTAGTATCAGATGCTTTTCTAAAAATAATAAAGAGTAAAGATGGAGAAAAGCATATTATTAGATTCCATGGCACATGATTGCTTGCTTGTTTGTTGGTTTATTCCTTGGTGCACTTTGAATATCATATGAGCTCAACCAAATTATTTGTTCAGGGCACATTGGACTTTGATATACCATTACTTCCTTCTTTGTGGCTTTGTAGCTATCCTCGTTTACAACTGGTGAGATTTTCATAATCTGTTTTGCTTTTACATGTATTATATTATAGCCTGATTTTACACATGAATGCCAAGTGTTTGATAAAATATGTCAATGAAGAAAATAACTCTTGTAGATATTAATTGTCGTGGGTTCTACTTTAGATGTTGTTAGAAGGTTATATAAGCGGTTTTTATTTGTTAATGGGAGTATCGATCATGTTTTTATGGGTTTTTCTAAAAGTGTTTGATAAGTTGATGTTACTTGCCATGCATTATATAAATTATGGGAGATGATTTGCACACATTAGGTCTTGATTTGCACACCGTTTAATGCATAAGTTAAAGTGTCCCAATAAAAAAGTTGAGTATGCAAATCATTTCCTATAAATTATTGTTGCAGCTTATATGTTCAAATTAATTTGTTGAAAAAGTTAGTTAACCAAGTCGTTTGTTAAATTCAAAAGGCTAGGTATTTTAGGCAAATGCAGCTATGGATATATTCATAAGAGCACACGGTGTGGTCTTCGCCATCCCCTTCGCCGCCACCGTGGCTCTCTCGCCGTGCTTTGCCGTCACACCGCTAGGCCTCGCCGTCGTTCGCCGTTGTGGAGCTCTTCGTCTGCACGACGAAGTGAATTGTCTGACAAAATCCAGAAAACCTAACGGATGCATGTATGAATCAAAGAGATAAGTTTTATGGTATGTAGTGGTGGGCCCCAAATGAAGAGGTTGAGGTTTGTTATGAGTGAGGAGGGGGTTTGTTGTGGTTAGTTGTGAAAAAATGGGATGCTGATGTGGCGCTGAGGTGGCACGACGACGAGCCTAAGGCTCGTTTTGACACCTAGTGCTCTAATATTGCACTCACGATGATCCTATGTGGTTAACAAGCCACCTTAAGCAGCTAGACTTAAGTTGTTCCTACCCACTTAACTTGCTTTAAATAAATTTGTGTGACTGGATATAAGTAACACAGATGGGGGTCCCAGATAAATTTTGGTTGTTCAGTAAACATTAGTTACTTCTTATTTAACCTGGCCCGTTGATTATATTGCGTAAAGAAATAAGCAGTCACAATGTCCAATTTTGATTGCCCACAAAAGATTTGAGGAATTACTGTTAAAAAGCTTTTATTTACGCTCTTTTACTTGAAACCTTTTGTATAAAAAAAGAAAAAATATTTTGGGAGCCAATTGAGAAAGAATAAAAAATATGAGAACCGATGCATTATGATTCGCCAATCGAGTTGTTTGATTGCAGTCTAATTTCGAGTAATCATTGTTGAATAGATTTTATTGTTGAATATATATAAATACGTAGATCCATTACTAATTTATACTCTACAGACAGAATAAAATTACTTTCATTATCTATTCCACTTTATTTGTCAAAGTGGTCACTTTTTTTTTTTTTTTTTTTTTTTTTTTAAGGCAAATTATATAAACCAACAAAGGGAACCAAAAACAAAAGAAGGCATCCACTTTAAAACAAGATGGTTACAAAAGTGGACCCAAAAAAGAAAGCATGCAACCAAAACACTACACATGTTAAAACAAATACAACAAAAAAGCTAGAAGTCTAATTTGCTAAGCCAATCACAAAGCCATCCTTGATGTCACTGTCTCAGGAAGAAATAGACCCACAAAAGTTGAAAACTCAGTCAAGGAGAACCAAATGATAATCAACTGCATGTAGTACATACAGCAAAACAAACAGACCCACAGAACCAGATCTTACTGTCAAGCTGCACACACTACAGCAGCCACTGGAACACTGCACAAATCTTCATACTAGACTTTTTAAAATTCTCATCATCAGACACAACATTTACCCGGATCAAAAAGCCATTGTTGCCAATTTATTTCACTTTTCTTGCCGGATCTTCTCGTAATCCACTCGAAACTTTTAAGTTGAATATGTTGAACAATTTTATTAAGACTTGAGGCTTTCTTTTTAAAAACACGTGTATTTCTTTCTTTCCAAATGAAGTACCCGGATGTCCAAATCACTGCTTGCCACACTTTAGATGAGAGACTAGGGACATTAACGTTTCCATTAAAAGCAAATAATTCTTCAATGGAGAAAGCATTAACATTCCCAATCTTCCACCAACTATAAATTCTTTCCCACACACCCATAGCAAAATTACACATAACCAAACAATGAGTACACGATTCCACCATGTCATTACACGAAGGACATAATAAGGAATCCAAATCAATGCCCCTCTTATCTAACTCTTCACGAACCGGAAGCCTCCTTTTAAGAGCCCTCCAAACAAATATATTAACCTTTTTTGGAACCCATTTGTTCCAAATTGTCGCTTCACTCCCACTATCCACATTAAGAATATTTTGTTCTACCAACTTTGTTAGCTCCCTCACCGTAAAATCTCCATTCACATGAAGTGCCCATCGCCATCGGTCCCTACAATCGAGTTTAATAACAACATTTTGCATAACCACTTTTAGATTTTCTAAATCCTTACAAACTCTCCCTCTAAGACTCCTAACCCATTCCCATTCCCAACACCACCCACTTTCAACCCATTTCCCTTTTTCCATCACCCTACCCTCCTTATATCTATCTAAATGATACAATCTCGGGAATCTATCACAAAGTCTAATCCCACCCACCCATCTATCTATCCAAAATCTAATATCGCTACCATTCCCCACTTCCCCCACAAACGAAGACATAAACTCTACCCCTAACCCTTCCAATTCCTCCCCTATCCTAATGATGTCACGCCATACCCCACCCCCCATTCCGGACCCCCACCCCTAATATCACCAAGCCCCCCACCGTCCCCATGAATACTTTTTATGACTCTAACCCACAACGACCCCTCCTCCCTTTTGAACCTCCACCACCATTTCCCCAAAAGAGCTAGATTTTTACCCCGAAGTGGTCACCTTTAATACTTGGTTCTTTTCTCAAGCTGTCTTCCACTCTTCCCCATTTCTTGTCAATAATTGATTAACATTTGATGTTCAACCAATTTGTTTTGTTCAGTAAACACAACCACCTTGAGAGCTCTTACGTTGTTTATTGTTTATTGTTTCTGCTTATCTATCATACGTTGTTCAATAACCAACCATTATGTGCCTCAAATTTAATTTTCATCATGTTCTTAATTCATAAGTTGTTGTAAATGAACATTTAAAACCAATGCCTAACGAACAACTACAACATACACCAATCTACAAGTTTACCATATAACACCTAATTTAGACCTAAATTACCAGCAAATAATACAAGTTGACATCTCATTAGAATAAGCATCATAATATATACAAGCTCAAATAATGCATGTTACAAAAAAAATCTAACCTTCAACGCCCATACAAATCCATAGAGATTGTATGTTTGTTCTTTTTTGGGAT
This sequence comes from Chrysanthemum lavandulifolium, assembly GCA_022545495.1. Lineage (NCBI taxonomy): Eukaryota > Viridiplantae > Streptophyta > Magnoliopsida > Asterales > Asteraceae > Chrysanthemum > Chrysanthemum lavandulifolium. Next base: position 11,110,113 of record CM040240.1, on the reverse strand, counting down.
CTTTTGGAACGGCCTTCTTTGCTTCCTTGTCGGAATGCCTAGGCATAACATTCACCGTTCTTTTATAGAGATGGGCCCACATGTATTTACCCCATGGATACTCATTCCACACAAAAAATCCTGAACATTCTTAAGCAAATGGTCAAGAACGTAAAACCTTCCTTCCCGACCAATAAATACCCATGTTGCAATCACCAACAAACAAACCCTAACAGTAACTTCATCGGCTAAAGAATCCCACCTTTGCCCCGACTTCACCAAGGCCAAAAGCTCATCACCCTTAACGTTTTTGTTCTTATTTCCTTTTTTATCAGGAAACAAATGATCAAAAAAGGACTATAACTTAAACCACGTACAATACGGCCGTGGTCAGTTTCTTTTTTATCTGCGGGACCTAAACGAAATCCAGTTAGAAGACTAAATTGTTCACGCCCAAATTCAAGAACATTATAACCTATTAAAAAAGTAATAGGTGGGCAAGAATCACTGACTTCAGCCACCGGAACAGCATTTTGATAAAAATAATTGTACAAGTTGTTGTCTAGGGCATATGTGGGGAAATCTAACCAAGGGCCAAACACAGTGTCTCTAAACAATTTGGTTCTATTGACATTCAATGAAGCTTTAATTGTACCAATATGTTATACTCTAGATCTCATCGTAAGCTTGGCATCAAACATTGTCGTCGTTGGATTCTTGAGAAGTGGGATGGTTGAGTGGGAAGCAGTTGGATTAGGGTTTGGGTTTTAGAATGAATGCCTCAGAGAGAAGCAGTTGGAGAAGCAGAAGGTTGAGTGGGAACGTTTGAGTTTGAGAAGGAGAAGCAGAACGTTTGAGTTTGAGTGGGAAGGTTTGATGTGTGTGTTAGTAGCAGATTTGTATTTGTGTTATGTGGAGCAGATTTGTATTTTATATTTATGAAAAGGTGCATTATGATTATAAAAACTTTTTAAAAGTATGATTTGGAATATAAAAGGTGTATTTTGTATTTTATAAAGTTGTATTTTGGATATAAAAGTATGGTACAAGTACCAATACAATAAAATAATATAAATATGTACTTTCTACCTAATTAGTTGCCCAAGAATACATATGTGTGGGACCAAGTTTCCCAAGAAATATGTACTATTTTATAATAAAAAAGACCATAGTTTTTTACTAAAAGACAAAAATATGTCAGTCGCCCAAGAATGTAGGTCCCAGTTGCCCAGAAATCACCTATGACATTAGTACTATGTAAGTACAAGGTGAGCCCAAAGATAGGGACACATGTCAAGTAGATGGGAGAGTTTCCCAAATGTTCAAAGGCGACTGTTGCCCATGGGGCATTTAGGTAAGTTGAAATTTTTTTGGGGCATTTAGGGTAAAGTCTTTGGGCAACTGGGGCATTTAGAGAATTAGCCCTAAATTTTATTGACATTGTCATCTCTAACATTGCTTCTATAACAAATATATCAATGGTTATGAAACTACGAAATTAGATGAAGGCGAAAGACTTGTTGGATTAGCTATACCTGGAGATTTGGCATTCCTTATGCAAGCAAGGAAACACAGAGGCTTGCATGTCACAGTTGCACCTGAATTGGTTGTGGCATCAAGACCTGTAGTGGCTCCAATTTTTGCAGTGATCCCTGCCCATTCATTTTAATAGCAGATCACTGAGGTTGGACCCCTAAATAAGCAGAAACATCTGTACTGTCCTGTTGTATTTAGCACACCTTTGCAGAATGATGAAAACTAAGAGGGTTTGTATCTTCCCTTTATGGTTTAGTTGAATCTCAAAGTTATTGGGATCTGAACCAGTCTATTACTTTGGGATTTGGTGGCGTTAGACGTGTTGTGTGGGTTCATGGTGGTGTTAGATGTGCAGTGTGGGATTTGAGCCAGTATATTGCTTTATTTTTATAATATTAGTTTGTGTTAAATGAATAAATTTAGGTTTGTATGTAGTTAGAGATGATTTTTTTGCACATAATGTATGGATTGACTATTGTGTGCATAACAAACTAATAACTAAAAACATTTTATTTCTGTATTTTTGTACAAACTATCACAAGTCACAACCACCTTCGGAGAGTTGTTTATCTATGGTAAAGTGCAATAAGCTAAGCAATCCCAAACACCCCATAGCAGAAGCTCAAGTATCACAGTCATCGGCCATGCGCAAGGCCTAAACATGTATAATTTCACATGTATTTTGTGTTCGTTTAGTTTTGAAAAAATCAGTCTTATATATGAGAGATTATTGTATTACAGTACTCAATATCGTCAGATTTATTTGAGTACATGATTGTTGGATGAATAGGTTTTTGTGGTTAATCATACATCAGTGAGTGACTAATTAATCTTTATATCACATGACTACACTTAATGTAACCATGCAAAAGTACTTTGGATGGGTTGGTATGTACCATTGTTTATTATGCATATCTCAATAAATATAAGTATGACTCGAGTAGTTCCGGTAAGTGTTTGGTTCATATGGTTCAATCGTTTTGAAGTAAAAGATCGTGAAATTGTAACAAGTAGTTGAATTGTATCCTATGCAATCTTTGTCTCCTTAATTTTAGTTTTTGATTGTATAAATGGTGTAATATGAGCGGGAGACTAAGATTAGGAGAACATGTTGAAAGAACTGACAATAGTCCTCTTTGCATTTTTTTATAGGAAGTTGCTTAAATAAGAATTATACTGTTATTTTCAAAAAGTTATATTTGTTAATCACTATTAGAAAAGTAATAGTTCCTTGAGAGTTTATAAGTTGTTAACAGTTAAGTATTTATAATTTATAAGATGCGTATAATCAATCTCGCGATATTAGTTAGCTTGGTTCCTATTGAGTATTGATTCAGTTTGCGTTGTCAGTTTATATTAGAGAGAACAAAAATTATATATAGACAAATACGGACTAATAACTACCAATGATGCTTTAGTCCATTGGTAAGAGCTCTTGGGCTTGGGTCATTAGACCCGGGTTCAAACCTCTTCCATGGCACTAAAGATCATATGGTACCATCCCCCCACCGCAAATGCTCAGATTGACTGGTCAGCGAGGGCTTTTGGAGAAAATGGCCAGGGTTCAAAGCCCACCTCTTGGTAAGTACAGTCATTGGGACAGGTGCTCATATCACCGATCTTCACCTTTTGGAGAACTACAGACTAATAACTAACAAAATTGCACTGCTTCGAAGAGAAAAAGCAAAACTTCACACAAACAAAATTCTACACAAATACTAAGGCTTTTATAAGGAAGTTTCATGGTTATAATGTCCCACTCAACATGTAAAACTGATCACAAAAAGTAAAAGTAACCACAAGTCTTTGTTATATTTATTGTACGTAAAGTATTTACACATAAGCATTTTGGTAACTCTTCATTTCAAAACAAATAAGCACTTAAAAGTAATCAAGGTGGTACATACATGTTTATCAGAATAAAAATGTGATATTAAGTTTGGTCGCGCCCATACAAAAAATTGTGATATTAAGTTTGGCCACTTCCACACAACAGTTTATGTAGTTTATGATTGAGTAGTTTATCAGAGAATTTAACGAATCTAACAAAAAATCTATCCCAAAATCATGTTTAGTACTATTTTTACTTTTAATGTTATCTAACAAAATTTAAGTCAAAGCTTAATCTAACAAAAATAAAATATAAAGTTTGTGCGTACATGAAGATCGGGTGGTGTTTGTTTTTCATCTAAAACCTCTTAATGGGAACCGCTCAGACGATCAAGACATTTTGGTCGCTAGGACCATTTGTATAATATTTCCCGCTCATAAACGCGTTTTAAGTAAGATCTTAATGGTCTAGACATGAGATGGGTGTCTGAATGCCTCTTTTCCTCTTATCCGATAAAAAAAAAATTATACGAGCAAGCAAATGTATCGCTCAAACATGAGTAGTGTTTTTTTACTTCGGACATTATCGATTCAGACATTTACGCCAAAGTTGATTCGGATGTGCGGTTGATTGATTGAGTCTCTTAAAACAAACACCACCTAAAACTAGTTTATCTAAAACCATAAATGGGCATCGTTAGATCAAGCATCCGGCTAGTACTAGTATAATCTAATAAGCTTATAACTTCATTTAAAAATTTGTTTTGAGAAAAAGAACAAACCCATGTGATTGTAAGGCCCTTCCATTACCAGAGAATTTAATGAATATAACAAAAAACTCTATCTCAAAACCATGTTTAGTACTGTTCTATTTTTACCTTCAACATTATCCAACAAAATTTAAGCTAAAGCTTAATCTAACAAAAATCAAACCCAAAGTCTATACATACATGAAGATCTAAAACTAGTTTATTTAAAACCATAAATGGGCATCGATCAAACATTCGGCTAGTTCTGCTATAATCTAAGCTCATAAATTCTTTTAAAAATTTGTTTTGAGAGAAAGAACAAGCCCATGTGATCGTAGGCCCCTTCCAATATTCCTCTAAGCAACTAGGTCATAGGACTACTATAATTTGCTTGCTTTGGTTGAGTGGCTACGTTGATATTTCATGATCACTCAATTATTAACTAGCTTTATTTGACACATGGCCAAATGTAATGGAAGATTAGTGGGCAAAAAAGTAGCCATTTCACTTTACACTTTCGGAAATTTCTGCATGTTTTCTTGAACCGTCTTCTCCATTTGTTTTTAATCATCTATATAACTCAACCAACCTTCTTTGTTTGATCGAACACTAAAAAAAACATCTTTCAAAACTGGTGACATCTTTGAAGTCTGTATTTTAAGGTACTCTTACATACTTTTGGCATAGAATTAATTAGTTATTAACTGTAGACACCAAATTTCTACCTTTTCCTAGTATTTTACAAGTTGTGTAACCTCTTAAGTTTGATGTATCAATATTTCTATCTTTATTAATCAACAAGTGAAACTTAGTGAGATAAATCTGTTTGGATTATAATAAAGGGGGTGTTTGGTATTCCTTATTTATTTTTAAGTAAAGTAAGCAAGTCTCAGTAAGTAGGTAGAAGCAATAGGTTTATTTGAGATTATTCTTTTTTACTTTTATATTTGGCCACAGGCTGTGTTTGGGGACGAGCTTTTTGGAGCGTTTCTAGTTTAAAATATACAGCTTGTTTAGCAACGATCGTTTAGTTTTTTAATTTTGCTTAAACGCTCCTATATGAAACACTAATAATAGAAGTGTTTAGCATTAGCTTTTAGCTTTTACGTCATTTTATACTTTAAAAATACACTTATATACATCTACGATGCCAAACGCTTTTATAAGTTAAATAGCTACAACTAACAAGCTACTACTAACTGCTAACACTTAGGGTGTGTTTGTTTTAAAAAAAAAAAAAAAAAAAAAAAAAATCTTACTAGCCCTCTTACTCTTACCAGTAAGAGGAGGGCGGACGTTTTGCTTGTTTGTTTTTTTCTTTCGAGTCAGACTCAGTTAGACATATAACATCTTACTCAGTAAGAGGTGGGGACTTGTCTTACTGCCTCTCACTCGATAAGAGATTGAAGACTTGTGTTAATATAATATATTTGATGGTTTATTAACTATGTTATATTTATGATGAAAAGTCTTGTTTCATATTTACATAAGTTACTTATTATCGTATTGCGTTGGTTTAATAAAGAAATTACAGAAACGAGCACATCATTCGGACATCAATTATACAAAAACAAACAACATTATTTCGTTCAAATTTAGACTTTCTAGCCACCTCTTACTGGTAAGATTTGGTAGTCAGATTCAGACCTAAAACATCTTAATGAAACAAACACACCCTTACTCCAAGTTTTGCTGCAGTTATTGATAGTTTTAAGTGTAAGTGCAACAATGAATCTATATAGATCCAGTGACCAAATATTACTTTGAGTATAATGTGTAAATATGAAGTTGATAATAATGTGTATTTGATGAGTTGGTTTGGTAGAATTTTTCATACACATTGTTGTTTTTATTGCACTCTTTTTTAAAATTAAGCAAACCCAAATACGATAACCCGAGGAGCTTATTTATAAGTACTTACTCATAAGCATAAAAGATAAGCAATTATCCGAAAGTATGAATAAATTAATCCAAAAGTAGCAATTATCCATTCTAATGGGTTTTGTTGACAGTTCGTTCTGTGACCTAATTGGTCACAGCAACCAAACCAAGTGACCTGATTCTTTATCTAAACAGGTACCAAACCCGAAACCTGTTTAGACCCAAGCTCAACCCATTTAGTTTTGTTTCATGTCTGGAATTGCCACCCCTAGTTATATTTACATGATTTCTTATGTCTCAGGAAAATGGAGCTTGTATCTGCAATCGTTGGTCCTGTTGTGAATGTTTTGACGGGTCATATTAAGCAAAGGCTGGGATATCTCACTTCATACGCTGAACATGTTGAGCGCATGAAAAACAGAATGAAGGTTTTGGAAGATCAAAGTGCTGATATAGAACGCCTCAAGAGACAACATCCCACTATGCCTGCTCATGTACCAGGGTGGTTGGAAGATGTTAAAAAGATAAAGGAAGATGTTGACAACATTCCAAGCAACAACATTGGATGCTTTAGTGTTAAAAAGAAGTTTCTAGCAGGAAGAAATGCATTAAGGCATACCAAGGTTATCGAAGGTCTTATCGGAGATGGTTCTAAAATGATCTCTGATGACACCCTCTGGCGTGAAGCTGAAGGATGTCTTGGCAGAGTCGATTCCAAAAAACCGGGATCAACATCAAGATCAGGTGTAAGTGTGTTCAACTCAAGAGTAAAGACATTCAATGATGCATTGAAGCTCCTTCAACAAGATGATGATGACGCGGCTCGAGTGATAGCCTTGTGTGGAATGGGTGGTGTGGGGAAAACCACACTGATGGAACAACTGAAAAAGGCTGCACATGATAACAAGATGTTTAATTGGATTGTGGTTGTAGCTATTGGGAATACTCCCAACTTGCTTAAAATTCAGAATGAAATAGCAGCGCAGACAGGCGGACTCTCCAACCGAAACTGATGAAAACTAATGGCAACTTATCTTTCCAAAAGATTTGAAGTACTTTCAAAGCAAAACAAAAGATTCTGGTTATACTGGACGATGTGTGGGAGAAAAGCATGATTAAACTTGAAGATATCGGATTAGAGAGTCCTTTGCCAAATGGGGTCAAGTTGTTGCTCACATCACGAGATGCAAACATTTGCCAACAGATCGCAGTTGTTAATGCTGATTCTGTTCTTGAAGTAGTTAGAGTTGATGTCTTGGAAGAAGAGGAAGCACGGATTTCTTTTGTCAAATCACAGGGATTTCAGCCGAACATGATCGTGATCTCTATGAAATAGGATGTGAGATTGTCAAAAATGTGGTTGTTTGCCTTGCCATCAAACTCATTGCCGCAACTCTTAAGAGTCAAAATGAATTTGTATGGAGACATACACTCAAGTGTCTGAAGAATAATGATCTTGATAAGAATGTACAAGAAATTATTGAGATGAGCTACAATAGTTTAAAACAAGAGGATAAAGCGATTTTTCTGCTTTGTGGCTTGTTCCCCGAGGACTCTAATATCCCCATAGAAGATCTCACAAGATATGCATGGGGGTTAAAACTTTTAAAACAAGTTTCTACCATGCAAGATGCTAGAGACAGCACACAAACAAGTGTGATCAATCTCATAAATGTATATTTGTTGATGAATGGTGATAGGCATCACTGTGATTGTGTGAAATTGCATGATCTTGTGCTTGCATTTGTGGTAGGTACTGTTTCTAAAGGTGGCAAGGATGGATGTTGGATCATTCACCATGATGATTTCTCAAAGTGGAGTGAAGCTGATAATAAGAGCCAGTCTTGCAAGCAACTTTCGTTAACATGCAAGGGCATGTCTAAGTTTCCTAGTGACTTTAGGTTTCCAAACCTTTCACTTTTGAAACTTATGCACGGAGATGAGTCGCTAAGGTTTCCTCGAGACTTTTATGCAACAATGGAAAAGCTTCAAGTTATAGCATTTGAGAAATTGGAGTATCCACCAGTTCCAGCATCATTTCAGTGCTCCGCCAACCTTCGAACTCTTTGTCTCCATGAATGCTCCTTGATGTTTGATTTAGCTTGTATTGGAAGCCTTTCGAATCTGGAAGTGCTTAGCTTTGCTAACTCTGGCGTTACAATCCTACCTTCCACATTCGGAAAGTTGCAGAAGCTAAGACTACTGGATGTAACAGGTTGTTATAATCTTGTTATAGATGATGGTGTCTTCAAAAACTTGGTGAAACTTGAAGAACTTTATATGATACCTTATCATAACAAAGCATGCTACTTCACAGACAACAACTGTAATGAACTTGCAGAACATTTAGAAAACCTTTCTGCATTAGAATTTGAATTCATTGGTAACTATGCTCATATAAAGAACATGTCTTATGAGAAACTTAAAAGATTCAAGCTCTCAGTGGGATGTCATTTTACAGAAGTTAGAAACGCGCTGCGCACAAGGCAAGTTGACACACACTCATATGAAAACAGCTTGAAGCTGATCACCAACAGAGAAGAGCTACTGAAATCTAAGATCAACGAGCTGTTTAAGATAACCGATTCACTTTATCTACAAGTGAATGATATGAATACTCTTGAAGATGTTGATGTGAAATTCTCGCGTCCCCCGCATCCTTCTCGAAACTTTTCGTTTTACAAGTTGAGAATCCTTGTAGTTTCAGAATGTGCAGAGTTGAAATACCTTTTCACGCTGAGTGTTGCAACAAGTTTGTCAAAGCTCGAGTATCTGGAAATTTCCGGATGCCTTAAAATGGAAGCAGTCATACATACTGAGATTTACGTTGATGTCTTTTCCAACTTAAAGTATCTCAGGTTGGCTAAGCTACCAGAGTTATTGCATTTCTGCAATAAAGTTGATGTAATTGAGCTGCCACGTCTCATGGAGTTGCAACTTGAAGGCCTTCCAAAAATTACAAGCATTTATTGGTCGAGTGATATTTCCCGCATGCAATCTCTCTTTAACAAAGAGGTAAGTATATACTTTATGTAAATATTATAATTTCAACAAGCTTTACAACTAAAAGTATTTAATGGATGACAGATCATAATTAATTTGCAGGGTGCGACTCCTAAACTGGAGAAATTGGTTCTTGTTGATATGAAGAATTTGAAGGAGATATGGCCTCCTCAGTTTAGTATCAGTAATCTTTGCCCATTGAGAGAGCTTACGGTCGAGGGTTGTGGTTCCATTGAAGTCTTGTTCAACATGGATTTTGGTGAAACTGAACAACCTACCAGCAGCTTGCTAAGCATGGAAGTGAAGAGTTGTTATAGTCTTGTGAAGCTTTTTTCATGCAATAATCTGTTTCCTTTCTTCAATAATTTACAAGAGCTTAAAGTTGAAAGGTGTGTTTCTGTTGAAGTGATATTCGACATCGACATGGGATGTGTTGGTGAAACGGATAAAGTTAGCAGCAGGTTGAGAAGCATTCATTTGGAAAAATTAGGGAAGCTTAGAGAGGTGTGGAGGATAAAAGATGCTGGAAATAACTTGATTCATGGATTTGAAGCTGTTGAAAGCATACGTATTGAAGATTGTGAGAGGTTTGAAAATTTAATCACACCTGCCACAACCACTTTTGATATGAGAGCACTGAATGCGGCAAAGAAAGAGAGAAGCAATGAAGTTGAAAGCAAATTTTGATTTGAGAGTTTTGAATATAATCACACCGCACAACCACTTTTGATATGAGAGAAAGAAGTTGAAATTGGTCCGTAGAAAAGAGAGAGTAACCAAGATCAAGAGGTACGGCTCTTAACAAAACTGATTGTGACCTATTTTCATTACGTGAATGTTATTTATTCTTTTTAAATAAATAAAATACTAATATTAGGTTACTTATTAATTTTAAAATAAATAGAAAATATTATTAGAACTATAATTGTGGCTTTCTTTTCATGATATTTTTCTTCTCATGTCTTAAATAGTGTCTTAAATAGTGTTACGAATAATATATTGAAAATCATTTATATATAAGAAAAGAAAAGAAATCCAACTATTTCGGATATTCCTTGTATTTGTTTTTATTTTTTTTAATAAAAACATTATTAAAAACTTTTTTTCAAAAATTATAACATTTGTGGTTGTAATATGCAGATTAATGTTGTATTATTACATCGAGGATTATTATTATTATTATTAATGATGGTATTTCTAAAGTTGCACTCTCATCCTCTCTATTACCCACTTTCCATCACCTTCATGAACTTTTATTGGGACGACTATAAAGGTGTGGATCGAGGTGGTCATTGAGATAACGACTCCAAGCAGTAAAGAATCACCTCACAATACTCAACAACCACCAATGCTCCCCTATCTTGAGAAATTAGAGTTAAGTGGTTTGGAGAGGATGAGTCATGTGTGGAAGTGCGATTGGAATGAATCCTTAATTCTTCAAAAACCACAGTCACAGTCCTCATTCCATAACCTCACAACCATATGGATGTACAAGTGCAACAGCATCAAGTACTTGTTTTCTCCTCTCATGGCGAAACTTCTTTCCAACTTGAAGAAAATTCATATAGATTCTTGTGATGCTATTGAAGAGGTTGCTTCAAACAGAGATGATGAAGATAAGTCTATATATTCCCACAACACCACCAGTTTCTTCCATCATTTAGACATTCTTGAGCTTAAAAGCCTCAGAAAATTCAAGTGTATTGGTGGTGGTGCCAATGGTATATCTACCGATATTCATGACCAGCTTAAGGTATGTTTGCTATATATTCAGCGACTAAAATAAAGGTTGGTTAATTTTGTTAATATTACAAGCTCTGTTGATTATATAATCAAATTCTCGTTTTTTTTTCAGTTAACTCAAGCTTCTTGGTCCTTATGCCAATACGCTAGAGAGATAAGTATAACGATTGTGATGCATTGTCAAGTGTGATTCCATGGTATGTTTGTAGGACAAATGCAAAAGCTTGGTCTTGAAAATATAAATTGCAAATCAATGATGAGGTGTTTGAAACTCAAGAGATCAACAACAAGAGTGGTATCGATCATTGGAAAGTCACTTCCAAGGCTAGAATATATTACGATGCTCAAACTTCCAAAACTAAAGATCTTGAAAATTCAGGGTGTAACCTTTGGAACATATATTCACATTTTCCACTCTTGAAAGCCTCATGCAACTCAAGTGTTAGTGGTAAAGGATTGCGAGGGAATGGAAGTCATTGTTAAGAAAGATAATGAAGAGCAAACAACAACAACATATGATGATGCGGTCTTTCCTCATTTGAAGTCCCTTATACTAGTCAATCTACCAAACTTTGTGGGTTTCTTCGGGGAAGAATGAATTCATATGGCCAAGATTGAAAAGGTTGTGATTGGTGAATGCCCACAACTAACGGTGTTCACTTATGGACAATCTACAACTCAAGCTCAAGTTCATAAATACAAGCTTAGGCAAACATAGTGTTGAATGCGGCCTTAACTTTCATGTGACCACCACCGCATCGTATTATTTTTATTTCAAATAAAAAGAAAAACCTTCCCATCTAAACTCGCGGTCGATTTCTAGAAAATATCAACGGTTTAGTTATGTATCGATCCCCAAAACCCAACCATTGTACAATCATGTAGAGCCTTTTGGCTTATTTTACTCACATATTCGCATATGAAGTTTTTAATCATCGAACCAACTTATATGTACAATTTTCTCTGACATAAGCTTGTGTTTTTTATGACCTTGTAGGCCCGATTACCGAGTTATGAAAGTACAAGCTCATACCGCCCTACTACTATGGAACGGTTGCCTTGGTCTTATCATAATTTGATCGAAGTGGATATGGTTAACACCAGTGGTGGAAAGACTCTTTTCTCATCCGATAAGTTGCTACAACTGCAAAAGCTTGAAACTGTTCATTTTAGGGGCTGTAGGGACACTGAGGAGATATTTGATTCACAAACTGTTGCTGAAATTCCAAACTTGAGACAAGTGAAATTAAAGTGGCTAAGAAGTCTCAAGTATATATGGAAGAGCAAGCAGGGGACTGCATTAAAGTTTCCAAACCTAACAAGATTGTCTATTTTTCGTTGTGGTAGTTTAGAATATGTATTTACATGTTCTATGGTTGGAAGTTTGTTGCAACTCCAGGAACTAGATATAAGTTGCTGCAACAGTATGAAGGTAATTGTGAAGGGAGAAGAAGAAGAACGTGATGCCATAGTGAATGCTACTGTGGTGCTCCCTTGTCTAAAGTCCTTAAAACTTCAATATCTTATAAGTCTCGAGGGATTTTGCATAGGAAAGGAAGCTTTTGAATTTCCATCATTGGATACCTTGGAAATTGATTTGTGTGAAAAATGACGGTTTTCACCAAGGGAGATTTGTCTGCTCCAAAGCTATATGCAATTAGTAGAGGGGTAAAAGTATAATATACACAACAATTGAACTCCTTTTGAAAAACTTAAATAAGAGGGACTAAATATGTAAAAAGTTCATGTTCACAGCTTCTTCATCTTCAAACTTAATTTTCGACGCCATCCACATGATCTGTTTTCAGGTAAGTCGTTCAATTTATGTTTTTAATTTGCGTAATAAGCTCTGTTTATTTATATGATAATTCATAGGATTATAGGTAATTGGGTATTTTGAATTGGAAGTATTTAATTAAGGGTTTATGTCTTAGCCTGATTGATGTCATGGGTCAAAATAAGGAAGTCAACAAAAGTCATCAATAAAAGTCAAACCCACATCAACAACAAGTTTGATGAGAATTGGCAGTATTTTCTTGTAATAGTGTTAAAAGTTCAAGTTTTAGTTTGAATCTTGATGATGAATTGGAAGATTTTGTAGTATATGATGGATATTATCAAGTAAAAAATGAAAAAGATTATAGTACACAAAAGATGTTTGGGGAAATGTCAATTAAGAAATTTGAGGTTGATGGTGTTGCTTGTTGTTGATGTGGGTTTGACTTTTATTGTTGACTTCCTTATTTTGACCCATGACAATTGATTTCTGTGTTTGTGTATTTATTGCAAGTATAAATTGTAATAAGCGAATGTATAATATGATTCGTAAAATGTTTAAACAAGAGAACTACAGAGATGTATGATGCAGTAGGTGCGACGATTAATTGGATCACTTTTGGTGTTGTTCATAGCCTATACCGTGTGTTTTATTGGCTACTTAGTTACATGTGTTTGAAAATAATTATGAGATCTTGTATTTAATTGAACTCTGCAATTGGTAAAAGAAGAAAAGAAATCAAGAAGTATAGATGGTTTGAAAAGGCACATTTGATTTAGGGTAAACGATGGGTATCTGTTAGAAATAAAAAGTGTGCCTTTAATCTTTTGTGATAGTTTGAATTTATTATGAATTGGAATGACCAAAGTAAGTCAACAAAGATAACTGGAACAGGGGAGGAGGGGACTCACCAAAGTAAGTCAACAAAATTCAAAGAAAACGTGCAGTGAGTACTTAGTTAAGCGTCCTATTTTAGGGAATTTTTTATACCAATCTCATCCAGTGACTAAGAAGAGATCAACAGCAAAACGATCAGTCAACTAACTAATCTTAGAATCTATTGATGCATAAATAGTTAAGCGCGATAGTGAAATCAATATGCTCCAGTATATGTCCCATAAAAGTTGCAGTCTTTTCTTTTTCGGGCATCTTGTTAAAACTGTAATTGAAAAGATTTCATGTTAGAATGAATTAAATGTGTTCGCTTTGGGTCCACAACAAATATTCGAAAATTTTTCTTAAACTAGCTAATCAAACATTGCAATTGCATATGATATATCATTTATTCTCATGTGTGCAGCAACTATAAGAAGCTGTTATCTAATAACCCACTTGTAGATTTGTAGATATTGTGATTGTTTATACTTAAGAGTTAAGATGTTATAAAAGTAACTTCACTTCAAAGGTATAAATTTATGACAATGTCAAAGTAATTGGTGATAGAGGACATATTATAATTTTACTTGAGTTCTATTATGCGGACAGTATGACTTAGACTACAGTAATTTCCACCAATTTTTCGTATTGTCAAGAACCAAAATTTCGTTTTTGCAGAAACATAGATAGAAGTTATATTTTCATTATATACTATCTTTCTTGGTTTAACATGTTTACAAAATGTGTACTGTTTTACAGGAACTTCAGAACTCTACAGAGGCTCAAGTCGTGTGTTCTTCATACCGCTATGCTAAATTCATCGGAAGTTTGGGCATGAAGTTTGTTTTTGGACAATTCTATACAATTCGTTGGTCTAAAGGAGTTTGAGACAGGTATGAACAACGAGCCCAAAACACATATATCTTTCATGTAAAAATTATGCGCAACAACACGTTTGTCACTGTGACAGATTCAAAAGGAAACAAGAAAATGGGAGCCTCGATCTTCTGGATCCTAAGAAATGAAAGTGGAAGGAATTTTCTAAGTATACTGCGGAAGATGTGAGATGAGTGACTAAAAGTATGGGACTGAAGTCGGTTGTGATAAAGGTCAATGGATTTACTCATTCAAGAGATAGAAGCTTGTGATTTTGAGGTTTAGAGACACGTAAACAAACTGGACACCTGACCAAAACGCGATTGTGTGATTAAAGCCAGTTAATGGGTGTCGACTCAGGATTGTGTTTGTGTTTTATTTGTGTTGCAAAATACTAGTTGAAGTGTAGTCAGGAGGCTTGGTTGATGTTGTTATGGTTTCACCATCAATATGTAGCTTTGTTTGATTGTGTTTTTTTTATTTTTGGATATCGCTAGAAGCAAAACTTTACAACTTTTTGTGTTTGATTGTGTTTTTTTTTATATGTATTTCAAGATAAATGTCCATTAACCAAAAATATATTAAAAAACAAAAATAAAACTATTGACGTTTTGCAAAGGGCTACTTAATGAGTAACACAAAGATTATCTACTGATTTTATTTAAAAAACTTCTCTTGTATGCTAAGGTCAGCATAGTTAACAAATAGAACACTTTGATCAAAACTACTTGCAGCGTAGAATACTAGATTAACTTCATGGCTTGTATTTTAAGAAACACAAAACGAATTGCATTATCACCATAGTTTTCCTCAACTTTAACGAAACATCAAAGAACGAAAATACAAGAGTAAATCCATATAGAATCAGTGATAAACTTTAGCATCAACTCTCAGAGTGGCTTCATAATACAAATGGCTCTATATGAGGTACATATAAAAAGGTAGTACTTATAAAAGCCTATTCAACCTTAGATCCCATATAGGTTAAAGAAGTGAATCTTTCTTGTTTATATACTATAGAAAATGTGGATAACACACATTGTCATTTTCTATCGATTGTGGTTGGTTTATCTTGTAAACTCACAAACTTTAGCTTTTGCATCCAAATACAAAGTGGTTACCTCCCATCTAAGATACCTTGTTTAGAAATAATATTCTATCTTATGTGTCAAATACATAACTAGCCTCAGCAAAGTGGGATTTTACCAACGCAGCAGCTCTTCCGCAATGAGATATCTTGTTCTTTTCTTCCTTGGGAGTTTCAGCATAACTATAACAGCATAAATCATAAGATTAGTATGGTTTAAGCAAGCCATGATATGAAAGGTGCAGGGGGTGATTAGAGATAGCAAGATGGCCAGTCAAAATGGGTCGGGTTGAAAAGGATAAAAATCGGTTTGCTTCATATATAAGAGTGTCAAATCAGAATAAGGTCCATAAGAGTGGTTCAGGTTCAAACAGGTGGTAAGGTCAGAGTGGAGACCTACTAAAACTTGACGTGACTTTCAACCTGTTTGACTCATTCAACCCATTTGATGTGTTCCTTTTTTAGCTAAACTTGTTTGAACCACAGGACACTTTTAAGATATGAGAAATCCAAGACCCGTTTATAAGTAAATCGGTCGAAATTGCCACCTATTATGGAGAGGACCATATAGAAACAAAGATGGGTTTACGTTTGATCATAACCATCAGGTTGGAAGACTGGATCCGATCCAAAATTATTTGGTGCGTAAATTTATTTGAAATGCCAATTAATCAAATTTTAGACTACAAAAGATCAGTTAAATCGTTTGATACCGTAAAAAACAAAGTGAATAATATAAAGCATACCGGGGTCTTTCCCACAAATGTAATGGGTTCATGATTTGGCCCAATAGCAAGAGAAAATACACGCAGGGCATAGGCGGGTCGACCCGGATAAACAATTCCAGCCACCCGGGTTTATCATTTATACACTTTTTTTCATACCAGAATATACGTATGCAGAGTAGTACACAAAAAATATGAATAAAAAAATGTACCTGAATTGCGCCCAATCTAGCTTTTTCTTCAAGTTTCTTTGCATTCACCAGTCACAAATGTCACCAGAGGTAGCTTCAACACACCCCCACTCGCCATTTTTAGTGTGGACTCTTTTAATATTACTAGCATTGCTCGCGCAAAACAGCTTGATACTAAATATGCAGTTTTTATTGTATCTTTATCCTTTAGAGGTATGCAATGATAGTCGATATATGACGGTTTTCCGGGTTGATAGTTCTAAAAAACAAATGTGTGTTTAAATTTCCATAAAATATATTAATACAAATATAGATTTTCATAAATTCATTTGAACTTAGTTAAAATTAAATGTATATGATAAAATTTAAAACTTTAAATTTGTATTATTGTAGTTTTGTAACTTCTATTTTAATACTAAAATTTAATGTGTCATTAATGTACATTATAATGTAATTAGTGTAGTGTAGTATTTAATTGTATAAATTACTAAATATAGTAACATGTTTAAGCTTAAAATATTAAGACTTCTATTTATAAATGTCCCAAATGCATTAGGCGAGTCGCAGTCGATAGGTGCAAATCGGTTGGGAAACGAGATTTTGGAGGTTCGACCGATGTGGAGATCGGTTGCCTCGACTGTGGGTCTCGGTTGGGACATCGGTCGAAGGACCATAAAATGCAACATCGGTTCTTTTGACACTCGATGTTAACTCTTGCTTTCTCCCATGTTCCAACGTATAGAAAATACAAATTTAAAACCGACCGTTTGGTCTAAAAAAAAAAAAAAAAAAAAAAAAAAAAAATTCAAACCCATTTTACCACTCTTTAAATACCCACTTCACCTCAAACACAATTCACAACTTACCATTTTCATCTACATTCAATTCAATCTAATTCTTATCCAACTTCAAAATGTCAAAGAAAAATACCCACAATCAAAAACCCGACGATCACGACTACCCCAAAATGCCCCGGATCTAAATTTCTGCGGAAAACAACTTGAGTTAACCGCATATCACCACAACAAAACCGGCCTCCTATTCGCTTTCGTCCAAAGTTTTGATTATCAATCACAACTACCCCAACCAAATCAAAACCAAAACGCGTTTTATCTTAACCGTCCTTTTGTCCCACCGCAACGTTCTTACCACGATTACCGGCAAGAACCTAGTGGGTCTGGTTACCATCCAAACATGGACTTCATTTATCCTTCTCAACCGTATCAACCTTATTCCCCGATTCGAAGCACTAATCTAGACATGAATTTGGAAGATTGGATGCCGGAGTATCCGACACAAAACTACCCAAGTCAAGATGCTTCGATGGGACAAGGTTCGGGTCACGGTTCGCACCACGGTTCGTTCCATGGTTCCATTCCCGTTGATGATTCTGATGATGAGAAAACCGCTTCCGCTGAAGAGATGTCCCCCATCAAACCAAAGCAGCCATCTAGACGTGCTTCAAAGGCCAAGGACAAAGGCAAGAAGCCGGAAACAAGCAAGGGGAAAAACAAGAAGGCTGCAGAGCCATGGACAAAGGAGGAAGAGGTGGTGCTTTGTAAAGCTTGGGTTTATGTGTCGGAAAACGCGGCGAGAGGAAACGCCCAGAACCGCTTCAAGTTTTGGGAGCTAGTGATCGAGTACTTTAAGGAAGAAACTGGCAAAGACCGAACCTATGACTCCATCACTACCAAATGGAAGAGCGAGATTAAATGTGGTGGAAATTATTGTGCTATCATGGAGAATATCAAGAACACCCATGGGCGGTGAGAATGATATCGACGACACCTCAAAACCTCTTAAAAATACCGTATGACGACGGTCATGATTTCACTTTGGAGGAGTGCTACGAGGTTTTAAAGGGTCATGCTGCTTGGAAGGAGGTTGAGTTTCCGGCTTTATCAACAAATAGTCGGAAGAAAACAAAGGGTTCTACCACTACCTCTGGTTCAACCCAAGCTCGTGATCCTTTCGATGTCTATGACGTTGATGATTCGGCTGAGGAAATGACTAGAGAATCATGACCGGCTGGTCATGACAAAGGAAGGAAGAAAGCATCCTCCTCCTCTCGTGATGATGATGTTCCATCATACTCATTTATGCAATCGTTGGCCAAAAATTTCTTAAAGACCAAGAAGCCGACAAAAGAGGATAAAGGTAAGAATAAGGGGTTTAGAAGAAAATTGGTTACGGTTGAGGAAAAAGAGCTCGAGATAAAAAGAAAACTTGAGCTCCCGAGGATATCAAACAGAGTTCGACATCATCTTCTACAACACCCCAATCGACCCAAATTTGATGCCGCCAACTAGAAGAGTTGGAGAAAGTTAAGGCACCAATCAAAGCACGTTACAATTTAGATTATTAGTTTAAGTATTGTAGTGTTTATTTTAATTTCGTATTGTAATGTTTTTTTTTTTTTTTTTTAAATTCGTAGTGTAATGTTTTTTTTTAAATTTCAGTAATGTAATGTTTTTTTTAAATTTGAATGAAATTTAAATTTAATGTTAAAAATGTTTGAATTAAAAAAAAAAAAAAAAAAATCCTGGTCGTCGATTGGGGCATCCGGGTTGTCTCGGGTCGCTAGAGAGAGAAAGGTGACGTGACGCAGGTTGTCCCAGGTCGTCCCAGGTCGCGACTGGGACCAGCCTTTTAGATAGTTATAGATTATAGATAGATTTACAGTTGACTTTTTAGTACTGGAATAGATATACAGCCTACTACTGTACTACTTAAGTATGATTGGAAGTGATGGGGAAGTGATGGGCCTGGTATTATTATTATATGGGCTAAGCAAACTTATTCACTTAGGACAGCAAACTTATTAGCACTTTTTGAACATTCCAAGTTTGTCTAGGAGGGCTATTCACATCTTTAGTCTTTTCCTTAGCAGTTTGATCATCAACTCTACTCTCTTCATTATTTACATTGTCACTCTTATTCATGGCATCTACATTCTCCTTCTCCTTATCACAATGAGTCTCCTTAGGTCTAAATTCAACACTAGTTTTGAACCTATTGTTTATTCTCCCAAACAGTTCATTAGCACCTTTGTTATTTCCTTGTGTCTATTTATTGAACCTTTGACTATTAGTACTTCCCCTCTGAACATTATTATCTTTGGAGATCTTATCCTTTTCCCCATTGCTCACACTAGTAATTTCATGGTTACTTAATTACTTCAACATTCCTAACCTCCTCCCCCTCTTTACTAGGTTTGTGCAGACAAACAATATCCAAATGTCCAAACACTTTACAGTATTGACACTTAGGTGGTATCCAGGTATATTCAACTCTTACAAACTTGGAGTACACAGTTTGAGTTGCTAGAATAACAAAGGCTTTGGGAGCATGCTTTATTACGGCTTTATAACCAGCATCGCAATACTTGCTAAGTATGCTTAGCGGGACCCGTGATTGATGGGGCTTGTTTATTGATTGACATGTTATTACAATCAATGAAATAGAATTGATGGCCAAGCAAATGAAGGAATCATTGATTGACTTTGTCTTTAAATGAATGGGATTCAAGTATAAATATGTATGGATTAAAATACTCTCGACTACATAACAAAAATCAGACATTGACTTTGGCATTAGTAGTCAAGGGACTTGTTTGGCATTAAAAACCCATGTTTTGGACCTCCAACGATGAAAACACCTAGGTTTGGTTCAACGTGATGCTTGTGTACAAAAAATTAGGGACGAACCGTGTATTTTAGTCTATAAAAAAGTTTGATGGTTAGAAGATTTTTGCAAAATAAATCATTTTCATCTTTAACTTTCATATATACCTTTTGTATATACCGAAATTAGAAGTCTAAATGAGAAATAGAGTATGAACTGAGATCCAACTAATGAAACGGGTCATGAACCCCAACATTTATCTTTTTGAACATTCATTTTTATAACAAAATGGCCCTATATTTATTTTTTTAAAGACTTTAATATATCCAAAGAAAATATTTAAATGTACTAACAAAATAATACACACATATCTCTACATGCTGCTAGACTAAATTAGACATGAAGCAAACTATTGAGCGTATAAAACTTTTCATACTTTTTGCATCATCACTAAATAGCATAATTTTACACATATGTTTAGACTTGAATATATGTTATGCTGGTCCTTTTAACAAATAAACGAGCATTATGAAGTAAATCTAATAAAATTAGATAGGGTATACAATATACCAGGAAAACCTTTAAATATTTATCTTATAAAAATTTTTCCGTAAGAAAGATTATCAAAATACGATTGAAATGATTTTTACTCATTATAAAATATATATGGAAATGTATATACATTAGTATATCAAAAGTTTATTTTCATCTCTAACTTTTATATATACATTTTGTATACCGAAGTTAGAAGTCTAAATGAGAAATAGAGTATGATTTGAGATCCATTTCTAAAGTTTTTGTCTTGCTGTAAGCATTTTGTATTAAATAGAGGTAGATTGATAAGTAAAACATGATAGAGTGTGGTTATTTTGGTAAATATACCGTGCAATAACCTAGTGGTTAGCGCTTTGATTCCCAAAAGACCGAGCTTTATCGTTTTTATTTTCATTTCTTTTTTGTGTTGCTAACAACTCACTGCATTTCTATTTTGAATATATTTCAAAATAAATAAATAAAAGGAAAAGCTCTTGATGTCATCATAAAGTCAAGTAAACATATTCTTCGTATTGTTCTAAAATAAATTTTAACATTTTAACTTCATTGAGATAGATGTTCAGCAACTTCCATGTGAGTATAAATTGAGGGCTTTGAGGCGACTCAAATCCCTCTTAGTTGCCTTCATTTCTAGCAAAGACAGAGTGACAACTTTGTCCTGCCGATGTTCATTTTTATATCACAAAGTACCAACGAATGCGTGTCACAAGAATTATCTAAAATGGATAAATGGATCACCCTCACGAGTCCTACTAAATAACTCATTGAATCTCACACAGGTCGAATCCAGACTTATATACTACATTGTATGAGAATAATTTGTGTTGAGAATCTTATCATCGTTTCGGTTACATGATGCAAGTGGAGTTATTATGTTAAAAATAAAATAAAATGAAATAATATTAAAAAAAAAAAAAAAAAAAAAACCTTCAGATACCTCTTGAAACTGAAAATTGATATAAAATCTTGATTTTTTAAAAAATATTTGTTGTCACTTAGCAAATTTTTTTTTTTTTTTTTTACTTTATTTTTGTCATTTAAAAAAAGTGGTACTTCAAACTTTTTATTTACCATGATTGTCCATATGTATATGCAACTAAATATTTAGTAATCCTCTATGTATATCCAATAGTTGGTGGTGTTCATTTCGACTAAAGATATGAGGAAACTCTGTTACAACATTATTGATTTGAGCCCTCGTTGTTGCCTACATTTCTAGTGAAGGTATCAAGAGAAAAAGTCATAACTTTGCCCTACTAATGTACAACGCTATCAAGCACACAGTACTAATGAATGCGAGTCACTAGAATTATCCAGCATGGATAACCCTTGCAAGTCTTACAAAGAAAACCACTAATCGACACATTGTTTATGAGGTCAAACATTCAGCCACATACTGGTGAATTTTGCACCATTCTAGTTTTTGAACCCAAAATACAAAGTGGATACCTACTTGGGAAATCTAAAACACAACCCACAAAGTCCTAGCTATAGTATCTTGTTGACATCTGCAATATGAATTCAACGAGTAATATACTATCAGGAAATAATTTTCTATCTCATGCGTCGAATCCATACCGAGCCTCAACATTGTGAGATTTTACCAATGCAAGAGCTCTTCAACCATGAGAAATCTTGTTCTTTTCTTCCAACATAACTAGAACCAGATTTAACCGTTTTATGCTTAGATTTTAGATATGGCAAGATGGGCGGAGTAGGTAACAGGTCAACATCGTTCAGGTTGAAACATGTCATATTTTAGTCTGGTCTAAATCTTTAATAAACAATAATTAGAAGGTGTATGCATTAAAAACACGCTTTGGACAAGTTTTAAACTAAGTGACCAGTGCGAACCGTTCCTCATTTAGGTAATAATGATTTCACCCATTGTACACGTTTCTCATTAACTTCATGACATTTTACTCAAAATAATAAAAAAACGAGTTGAATTATTGATAATTTTTTCTCGACTAGAACCAAACAGAAAAGAACAAAAATGTGAGAGTAAACCCATATGAGGATCACTTAATAACCGCATTTAAACAGTGTCACTAGTTCAAAGTAGAAACGCTCTATAATAACTTATAATGGTATATAAAAATGCACGAGTCAACACGTAGGTATGTACATTATATGATAAAAAGTAAAAGAAAAAAGAAAAAGCGTTCCAACTTTACATCCCACATTAAGGTACTTAAATAACTTATAATGGTAATATAGTGAATGAGGATCACACATTTCTTGAAAATTACTATGTTTGCAGATATAAAGTGTTGATAAAGTTGATTATAAATATGAAAATTCCAAACTTTATCCTCACTTGTATTCGGAAACGAATACGTATAAAATTTTTGACTTTTTTAGTATCACTTGTCACTTTAAAATTTTGGTTGCTCCAAATAATTTATGTACAAAGACGGTCCATATATATAACCAAATATTTAGTAATCTTTTATCTATCTATACCAATCATTCTTAATTTCTATTGACCAACAACATCATAAAGATGAGTGCTATGAGTCTTGCTAGACTATGCATAAGTCCACGAGACCGAACCAGGGGCGTTCCCGCGGGTAGGCGGAACCCTTATAGATTTTTTCGATGCATGTAATGCTAATTGTTGATAAAAACATCAATTTTTTTTAAATGCATCTTAAATGCATTCGGACCATCGAAATGTGTTTCTATATTACGGTTTTAAAAAA
Organism: Chrysanthemum lavandulifolium; assembly: GCA_022545495.1. Classification (NCBI taxonomy): domain Eukaryota; kingdom Viridiplantae; phylum Streptophyta; class Magnoliopsida; order Asterales; family Asteraceae; genus Chrysanthemum; species Chrysanthemum lavandulifolium. The sequence continues at coordinate 11,086,976 of CM040240.1, read as the reverse complement.
TTTGTACACCTGGTCATATTTGGTCCTGGTTCCATCCCTACATGAGTTACGGTATATTCACCCATACGACACAAACTATTTGAGTATTTGTCTTACAATTTTTTTTTATGTTAAATAGATGAAGGAAGACATAAATCATGCATGTAGGTCCACGGTTCAATTCTCTCATGACCCTGTCTCTATGCTTTTTATTCAAATAAATCATGTTTTTTATCTTTTCATTTTCATTGAATAGCATAGGCAGATTTATCCTCGTACATCATCAACATATTGTTCAGACCTACAAAAGTAATATAAGTACTCAACAAACATTATATCATTAGGTTCTACATCAAGATAAGTTTTTAACAAAAAGTAATTTAAGTACCTTAATGATCAGCATTTGTTATCCCGTTACAAACATTACAAAGTAAAATCAATAATGTCATAAAAGACCAAATTTGACCCATAACAAAATTTGGGTTTATTCATTACTATTTTACCACAAAAAATGTCACAGTATTCCAGTTCATTCATTACTATTTACCAAGAGAATTCTTAATGTAAGCTACCAAATTCTTGCTAACAATGCAAACAGGTTTTATATGATGGAGATATTTAAAATGTGCTGCAAACCTAAAGTCCCAATAATCAACATTGATGTGGTCAGCTATCCGATTTTGAAAAAAAACTTTTAAGATGTGTAATTAGTAAATAGGAACTTCTTAGGAAATGTGATTATGTTGCCCGTTTTAATACGTTTTCGTCCATATTTGTATGTTTTTTATACGTTTTCGTCCATATTGTTATGTTTTTTCTTAAAATTTCGGAATTTTTCTTCGAAGATTTTTTTATTCGAAATTTTTTTTTTCAAAATTTTTTTTGAGATTTTTTTTTTAAAATTTTTTTCGCAAAATTTTTTTAGTCTTTTTTTTTTCTTCACATGTGATTTTTTTTACATGTGAAAAAAATTTGAACTTTTCAATTTCGAAAAAAAAATTCACATGTTAAAACAATCGTAAAAAAAGTTCGAAATTTATTTTCGCATGTGAACATTTTTTTCACATGTGTCGAAAACAAAGATTCTAAAAAAATTTTGGAAAAAAAAATTAGAAAACAATTTTGGAAATTTTTTTCTTTCGAAAAATAAATTTTTCCAAACAAAAATTTTGGAAAAACAGTTTTAAAAAAAAGTACGAATATGGACGAAAACGTATAAAAACGTACAAATATGGACGAAAACGTATAAAAAGGGTGGAAACATATAAAAACGGACGAAAACATACAAAAAAGGATAAAAACATATGAATACGTAAGAAAAACATATAAAACCGGACGAAAATACATAGAAACGGATGAAAACGTATGAAAACGGACGAAAACGTATAAAAACGGATATATAAAAACGTAGGAAACGTAAGAAAAACGTACAAAAACAAATGAAAACATAAAAAACGTAAGAAAAGTATGAAAACATAAGAAAACATATCAAAACGAACGAAATGTATAAAAACGCACGAAAACGTATAAGTTTTTATTATTTCCGGTCAAAACGTATAATTTTAGTCCTACAAGGACGATTGGTGTAAATTTTTTAAAGCCACAGGGACTACTGGACGTTTTATGTAATTGACTCAAGGACGACTGGTAAATTTTTTAGAGCCACACAGATGAATTATGTAAATAAATCTTAATTAGTTGATGCCATGTCATAATGAATTGTTTAGGAAAATTAAAAGTTTGTAGCATACAAAAAGGAAAAAGTGTTGATGCATTTTGATAGGGAATTGATATGCACACTTTAGTAATTGATTGAGACACTCTATCTGTGCAATAAATATTTGTATAATATTAAACATTCTGCTGCTTGTATCTTGAGTGTGCAAATATTTTTTTTGAGTGTGCAAATCATTAGCCATTTTGATACCATCCGCCCAAAAATATAACCTGTGTTCCTCAGTTTCTGCATTTGGTAACGTAAACATGCAGTTTTTAAGCTCAACCAAGCTATACTTTACATGTTTCGTATTTTTTAATACTGATCACACTCACATTATATAGGTCAAGATTATATATTGTTTAGAAAATGTTATATTTAAACAGTAGAGATGGAGAAAAGCAAAGTATTGGATTTCATGGCAGGCTCACAACGTTGCTTGCTCGTTGGTTTATACCTTTGGCATCAACTCCGTGAAGCCAATAACGTACTGGTGAGATCTTTCTAACCTTTTTTGCTTCTACTTTTTTTATATTATGGTCTCATTTTACATATGCCAACTGTTTGATTAAATGCGTCAATGAAGAAAAAAGTTTTTATTTTTATATTAACTATTAGATGGATCAACTTTAGATGCTGTGGTGTTTGGGATTAGTAGTTTTTCTCAATTTATACCGATGGTCCTAAAATGGTATGCATGTGCATACTTTGTGTCTCAAGTATGTCCGTCCTCGGGTGTAATGAGAATCTTGAATAATCTGCTTGAATCGTGTTGAATTCACTTTCCAAATAAAGTATTTTTTGTGTTCAAACGAAACTAGTTTTAAGAGGAGTTGGTCGGCCACCAAACACACTTGTTTGGTATTTTGGCGAGAAAAACTGGTAGCTTATTTTGGAGCATTGTTCTGCATCTTGACTTTGTTAATATCATATTAGCTCAAACGAGTGTGTACTCTACAAATAGTGAAACTTACCAAAAATATTTCTTCCAATTTCATGATTTTTATTATTTCCTTGCCTGATTTCAGTTTAGTGAAATTTTCTCTATTCAAAGATGCCTTTAGTTTAGAAAAATGATATACATAAACTTGTGATTAAAGTTATCCACCGTATGAGATGCTTTTCCCAAAAAACATAATGAGTAAAGATGGAGAAAAGCATATTATTAGATTCCATGGCACAAGATTGCTGGCTTGTTTGTTGGTTTATTCCTTGGAGCACTTTTAATATCATATGAGCTCAACCAAATTATTTGTTCTTTGCACATTGGACTTTGATATACCGTTACTTCCTTCATTTTGGCTTTGTAGCTATCCTCGTTTACAACTGGTGAGATTTTCATAACCTGTTTTGCTTTTACATGTATTATATTATAGCCTGATTTTACACATGAATGCCAAGTGTTTGATAAATTATTTCAATGAAGAAAATAGCTCTTGTAGATATTAATTGTCGTGGGTTCTACTTTAGATGCTATTAGAAGGTTATATAAGCGGTTTTTATTTGTTAATGGGAGCATCGATCATGTTTTTATGGGTTTTTATAAAAGTGTTTGATAAATTGATGTTACTTGCCATGCATTATTTAAATTATGGGAGATGATTTGCACACATTAGGTTTTGATTTGCACACCGTTTAATGCATAAGTTAAAGTGCCCCAATAAAAAAGTTGAGTATGCAAATCATTTCCCATAAATTATTGTTGCAGCTTATATGTTCAAATTAATTTGTTGAAAAAGTTAGTTAGACAAGTCGTTTGTTAAATTCAAAAGGCTAGGTATTTTAGGCAAATGCAGCTATGGATGTATTCATAATATTGCACTCACGATGATCCTATGTGGTTAACAAGCCACCTTAAGCAGCTAGACGTAAGTTGTCCCTACCCACTTAACTTGCTTTAAATAAATTATTTACGCTCTTTTATTAGAAACCTTTTGTATAATAAAAGAAAAAATATTTTGGGAGCCAATTGAGAAAGAATAAAAATATGAGAACCGATTATATTGCTCAATTTTGCCACATTAGCAAAATTGAGCATTATGATTCGCCAATCGAGTTGTTTGATTGCGGTCTAATTTCAAGTAATCATTGTTGAATAGATTTTAGTGTTGAATGTATATAAATAGGTAGATCCATTACTAATTTATACTCTACAGACAAAATAAAATCACTTTCATTATCTATTCCACTTTATTTGTTAAGTGGTCACCTTTAATACTTGGTTCTTTTCTCAAGCTGTCTTCCACTCTTCCCCATTTCTTGTCAATTATTGATTAACATTTGATGCTCAACCAATTTGTTTTGTTCAGTAAACACAACCACCTTGAGAGCTCGTACGTTGTTTATTGTTTATTGTTTCTGCTTATCTATCATACATTGTTCAATAATCAACCATTATGTGCCTCAAATTTAATTTTCATCATGTTTTTAATTCATAAGTTGTTGTAAAGGAACATTTAAAACTAATGCCTAAGGAACAACTACAACATAAACCAATCTACAAGTTTACCATATAACACCTAATTTAGACCTAAATTACAAGCAAATAATACAAGTTGACATCTCATTAGAATAAGCATCATAATATATATAAGCTCAAATAATGCATGTTACAAATAAAATCTAACCTTCAACGCCCATACAAATCCATAGAGATTGTATGTTTGTTCTTTTTTGGGATCTTTTGGAACGGCCTTCTTTGCTTCCTTGTCGGAATGCCTAGGCATAACATTCACCGTTCTTTTATAGAGATGGGCCCACATGCATTCACCCCATGGATACACATTCCACACAAAAAATCCTGAACATTCATAAGCAAATGGTCAGGAACGTAAAACCTTCCTCCCCGACCAACAAATACCCATGTTGCAATCACCAACAAACAAACCCTAACAGTAACTTCATCGGCTAAAGAATCCCACCTTTGCCCCGACTTCACCAAGGCCAAAAGCTCATCACCCTTAACTTTTTTGTTCTTATTTCCTTTTTTATCAGGAAACAAACGATCAAAAAAAGGACTATAACTTAAACCACGTATAATACAGCCGTGGTCGGTTTCTTTTTTATCTACGGGACCTAAACGAAACCCAGTTAGAAGACTAAATTGTTCACGCCCAAATTCAAGAACATTATCACCTATTACAAAAGTAATAGGTGGGCAAGAATCACTGACTTCAGCCACCGGAACAACATTTTGATAAAAATAATTGTACAAGTGGTTGTCTGGGGCATATGTGGGGAAATCTAACCAAGGGCCAAACACAGTGTCTCTAAACAATTTGGTTCTATTGACATTCAATAAAGCTTTAATTGTACCAATATGTTATACTCTAGATCTCACCGTAAGCTTGGCATCAAACATTGTCGTCGTTGGATTCTTGAGAAGTGGGATGGTTGAGTGGGAAGCAGTTGGATTAAGGTTTGGGTTTTAGAATGAATGCACTATAGAGAAGCAGTTGGAGAAGCAGAAGGTTGAGTGGGAACGTTTGAGTTTGAGAAGGAGAAGCAGAACGTTTGAGTTTGAGTGGGAAGGTTTGATGTGTGTGTTAGTAGCATATTTGTATTTGTGTTATGTGTTAGTAGCAGATTTGTATTTTGTATTAATGAAAAAGTGTATTATGATTATAAAAACTTTTTAAAAGTATAATTTGGAATATAAAAGGTGTATTTTTTATTTTATAAAGTTGTATTTTGGATATAAAAGTATGGTACAAGTACCAATACAATAAAATAATATAAATATGTACTTTCTACCTAATTAGTTGCCCAAGAATACATATGTGTGGGACCAAGTTGCCAAAGAAATATGTACTATTTTATAATAAAAAAGACTATATTTTTTTTACTAAAAGAAAAAATATGTCGGTCGCCCAAGAATGTAGGTCCCAGTTGCCCAGAAATCACCTATGACACTAGTACTATGTAAGTACAAGGTGGGCCCAAAGATAGGGACACATGTCAAGTAGATGGGAGAGTTTCTCAAATGTTCAAAGGCGACTGTTGCCCATGGGGCATTTAGGTAAGTTGAAAATTTTTGGGGCATTTAGGGTAAAGTCTTTGAGCAACTGGGGCATTTAGAGAATTAGCCCTAAATTTTATTGACATTGTGATCTCTAACATTGCTTCTATAACAAAATATTAATGGTTATGAAACTACGAAATTAGATGAAGGTGAAAGACTTGTTGGATTAGCTATACGGAGATTTGGCATTCCTTATGCAAGCAAGGAAACACAGAGGCTTGCATGTCACAGTTGAACTGAATCATTGTGGCACCAAGACCTGTAGTGGCTCCAATTTTGCGATGATCCGCCCGTTCATTTTAATAGCGGATCACCGAGGTTGGACCCTAAATATCACGAAACATCTGTCTTGTCTGTTGTATTTAGCACACCTTTGCAAAATGATGAAAACCAAGAGGGTTTGTATCTTCCCTTTATGGTTTAGTTGAATCTCAAAGGTATTGGGATCTGAACAGGTCTATTACTTTGGGATTTGGTGGCGTTAGGCGTGTTGTGTGGGTTCAAGTTGTGTTAGATGTCTTTGTGTGGGATTTGAGCGGTATATTGCTTTATTTTTATAATATTAGTTTGTGTTAAATGAATAAATTTAGGTTTGTACGTAGTTAGAGATGATTTTTTTGCACATAATGTATGGATTGACTATTGTGTGTATAACAAACTAATAACTAAAAACATTTTATTTCTGTATTTTTGTACAAACTATCACAAGTCACAACCACCTTCAGAGAGTTGTTTATATATCGTAAATTGCAATAAGCTAAGCTGTAACACCCAAACCCGACAAGGGTAAAGATATCACAATACGGTTTCATATCAGAACTTTAAATAATATACAATAGCGGAAGCCTTTACAAAATAATCAAAAGAAAACATAATAACTTGATAATCAAAATAAATCTAAGATCTCTATAGTCACAACTTGCTCTCGGTTCTACTCTCAACCCGGATCACCATCCCACAAGCTCATCTTGAATGCCTAATACCGCCGAGGAAAGAAAATGCGGTGAGCTTACAAAGCCAGTGAGCAGATATATGAACAAAACTAAACAAAAGCAGAAATACAAAATTGAAACAAAGAAACGAATAACAAAGTCGTAACGGAATGAGATTCAATGAATCATGGAGGATCCTGCGGAAACACAACTACACAGAAATCCGGAAGAACAAATAACAAATAAGAACAAACACATAGCACATTGATGACACAAATGCAAACACATTAAAATAACCAGACCTTAACTAAATCAGGAAATTCGAGTGCATATAAGCCAACCAAAATATCAAAACTAACAAAAACAATTTCTATGAAGTAAACATGACATTCACACAATCGGATAAGTTACATTTAATAAACTTAACGGTGTTGTAGCATGGAAAACAACAATCAACACATAGTAGTCACACATACCAATGAGAACACCTTACAAAAACTATAATTAAATGAACTAGAGGCATAACATAGCGAGATAGTAAGTTAACAGGCCGGACATTATAAATTAAACCGTTTTCCTAGATCAAACTTTAGTATAAGCGAAATTTAAACATGGCGGGTCACACATACGACGAGAAAACACAGAGACAAACTATAACTCAATAGACAAAGACATAACATAGCCATTAGCAATTATCGAGCAGATATCATAAGCTAAACCGGTTCTCAAATCAAATCTTAACATCGTGAGTTTTAACATAGCGGATCAAACATAAGCGAGATAGATACCCTAACGTATAGGCAAAGTTCACCGATTAATCGAACAATCATACTTACTAACTTTCAGGATACTTACCTTCACACTATCACATTCATCTCACAGATCAACGAATTCACATAACGATAAACTAACATAACATCAGATGACAGCATATGAATCATATTTAAACATGTTAATCATAGCCTAGCATAATAGACGGTAGTCACATAAACATACAAAAGCATAAACACATATAATAACATATAATAAGCCCAGCACATAATCATAAATACTTGAACATACTGAATCATAATCAGAATACTTAACATAGAAATAACATATAAAGATTTAGTTAACTACCACGAGCCCAGAACATATCATATCGAAATATCTTTCTTCTTGAAGGTAACCTCATAAACTAATTGGAGTAGCTAGCTCCCGAATTTTGTGAAGACGCGTGTGCACACGACATCATTCACGAAATCATATCGGATAACGGATCGGGATGCATCCATACGCCCCAGCAGACAGATAGCGACCATATTCCATAATTCGAGCTCATAAGCGAGATAATGAGAAAGGGGCGTGGCAGAACATCACTCTATCGCCTAGAGTCATGTCGAGGTGCATCCCGACACGGACATGGAACCCCATGACTAGTGAAATATTGGCTCGGGTAATCAAACTAACTTAGGTCAAGCAGTTGTCATAAATGACACAAATCATAATTCATGATAAGGTCAAAAGATATATATATCAGAAGTTTCATATCATAAAGTCCAAATCAGATATTTCATGGTTCACTAAACAGATGTTTCAGATAAACAACGGATCAAACAAATCAGAAAGGGTTCATATCAAATGTTCAGAAGTCAAAGGTTCATATCAAATGTTCAGAAGTCAAAGGTTCATATCAAAGTCATATATCACACATTCATAATTAGAAGCTCATAATCAAATGTTCATAATCAGAAGTTCATAATCGTAAGTTCATACTCAAACATAGCAAGGTTCAACAAACAGAAGTTCAGACAAACAGAGATTCACATAAGCAGAAGGGAATCATAGCAATGACATAGGGAATCCTAATAAACATAAGAGAAAGGCCAAAGAAAGAAAAATCATGAGAAACCTTTACTGAAAAGGTCATAGCAATGGCATAGGGAACACTAATAATTGAAATAGAAAAGCTAACGGAAAGAAAACGTCATGAGAGACCTTTACTGAAAAGGTCAGAATATCTGCACCTTAAAGCAAATGAGAAAAGCAAATGAGCAGTGAATCACGAAGATATAACGTCGCGTCTCCTTCAACGAATCTACACGGATTATGATTTATTTAATACTTATTAGCATCATTAAAGTTATAACGGATTCATCGCATTAACATTCTTATAGTTATAAGTATATTCTCATTTTATAAGCTTCTTATGCATTTGTAAGTGTGTTACCTATTGATATCATATTTTATCTTTCGGTTCTTAAACTCATATTCGGACCAGACTTTAGCGATTTTTATAAAATACTTACTTAGCTCAAATGAAATCAAGCAAAATCCCAGGGTTCCCATATGAGTTAAGAGACTCTACAAAATTGGTGGGTTCTATTTCCATGCTAAATGACCTACGGAAAATCATAAGTCCAGACGTGTCCAGAACTCACCCAGATTTACACACACCAAAAGTATGGCCCCAACAAACACACTCACCCTACTCAACACATCAAACCAAAAGCTACAGGTGTCACAAAATATATAAACATCATATCCACCAAAGGAAAAGTTCCAGAACCTCATAGATTAAATACTAAAAATCATTTACTACATTATAAATTTCAACTCAGCAATTCAGATTCAGACACCCTAACTTCAAAAATATAAAAATCATACTTCCAGGTTTGAAAATGACACAAGACTTATATTTCCAGAAAGATATTTCCAAGTACTACAGTTTAGGCTCAAGAATCACCCAAAAATATGCAAGTATCATCAGATAACACCTAGATGAATCCAACCTAAATTTCAGACCCGTTTTCTCAGCTTTGACACTTGATCTTGTAAAATTCAAAAATACGACTTAGACAACTCCAAATTCGACCAAACCACTTGGAAAACTTAACCAAGACATAAAATAAACTTTTCCCACAAAAACCAAGATTATTGCACTTATAAAATTGGATCTATAACACACACAAATTCGACATATGATGCTGTCCAGTTTTAGGGTTTATTAAAACCATTATAATCACATGTTTAGACCATTAATTACACTTAGGGTTCCATTCCAATTAGGGTTTCGAATTTATTAGGCATGATAACATTTATATATATGTGATTCGATTTCATACAGTTCGACAAACACAAGGCCCGATTCAAACATGACATATTACAACATATTATTAACGTTATGTGTATCAAATGAGACGAGGAAGACTTGGTTATACCTTAGCCTTGCTCACGTTGGAAACAAACTCGCGACACCAAGGGATTAGGGTTCGGCCGAATGAAAAGAAAGAAAGAAGAGGCAAAACTAGGGTTTCAATTTGAGGTTAATGTGTTGTATTTATAGTTGGTACAAATAGGTTAGGGCTTTAGGGGGGTGGGCTCGGCTTGATCCAAACGAACAAAACAAACACGCCCATATGGGCTCTCGGCTTGAGTCCAACCGAACAAAAACACACGGCCCAACTTGGTTCACAAACAAACGAAAAGCGAGGCCCAAACGAACGGCCCAACTATTTACGCGAGACGTTTAACTTTCGTCGTACAATGTCGATCACGTACACATATTCGTTAAGTTTTAATTATTCGTAAGTTAGATTTTAAATTTCGTTAAATGAATATAAATGTATTTTACGTATTTAATAAATGTTCGATTTCAAGGTAGTTTAGTCTCTTAACACGTTCGTATATTTTAGGGTTTTACATAAGCAATCCCAAACACCCCATAGTAGAAGTTGCAGTTAGCAGAAGCTCAAGTATCACAGTCATCGGCCATGCGCAAGGCCTAAACATGTATAATTTCACATGTATTTTGTGTTCGTTTAGTTTTGAAAAAATCGGTCTTATATATGAGAAATTATTGTATTACAGTACTTAATATTTGTCCCTTAATTTTATTGAAAAAATCGGTCTTATATATGAGAAATTATTGAAATTATTGAAAAAATCAGTCTTATACAATCTTTGTCTCCTTAATTTTAGTTTTTGATTGTTTAGATGGTGTAATATGAGTGGGAGACTAAGATTAGGAGAACATGTTGAAGGAACCGACAATAGTCCTCTTTGCATTGTTTTATAAGAAGTTGCTTAAATAAGAATTATATTGTTATTTTCAAAAAGTTATAATTGTTAATCACTATTAGAAAAGTAATAGTTCCTTGAGAGTTTATAAGTTGTTAACAGTTAAGTATTTATAATTTATAGGATGTTTATAATCAATCTCGCGATATTAGTTAGCTTGGTTCCTATTGAGTATTGATTCAGTTTGCGTTGTCAAATTATTAGTTTCAATTTATATTAGAGAGAACGAAAATTATATATAGACAACTACGGACTAATAACTAACAAAATTGTACTGCTTCGAAGAGAAAACGCAAAAATTCACACAAAAAATATTCTACACAAATACTAAGGCTTTTATAAGGAAGTTTCATGGTTATACCACTCAACATGTAAAACTGATCACAAAAAGTAAAAGTAACCACAAGTTTTTGTTATATTTATTGTAAGTAAAGTATTTACACATAAGCATTTTGGTAACTGTTCATTTCAAAACAAATAAGCACTTAAAAGTAATCAAGGTCGTACATACATGTTTATCAGAATATAATTTGATATTAAGTTTGGTCGCGCCCATACAACAAATTGTGATATTAAGTTTGGCCACTTCCACACAATAGTTTATGTAGTTTATGATTGAGTAGTTTATCAGAGAATTTAACGAATCTAACAAAAAATCTATCCCAAAATCATGTTTAGTACTATTTTTACTTTTAATGTTATCTAACAAAATTTAAGTCAAAGCTTAATCTAACAAAAATAAAATATCAAGTTTGTGCGTACATGAAGATCTGGGTGGTGTTTGTTTTTCATAAAGAGGCTTTTAACAGCCTCTTAATCTGAACCGTTCAGACGCGGTCAGACATTTTGGTCGTTCAGACCATTTGTTTTTTCCCGTTCGGGCGCGTTCGAGGCGGTAAGATCTTAATGGTCTAGACTTGAGATGGGTGTCCGAATGCCTCTTATTGCCTCTTGCGACACAAAAAAAATTAGTACGAGCAAGCAAATGTGCGGTTCAAACATGAGTTTTTTTCCCGTTCGGATGCGGTCGATTCGAGACATTTCGCCTCGATTGATTCGAGATGTGCGGTTGATTGATTCATAGCCTCTTAAAAATAAACACCACCTAAAACTAGTTTATCTAAAACCATAAATGGGCATCGTTAGATCAAGCATCCGGCTAGTACTAGTATAATCTAATAAGCTTATAAATTATTTTAAAAATTTGTTTTGAGAAAAAGAACAAACCCATGTGATTGTAGGGCCCTTCCATTATCAGAGAATTTAACGAATATAACAAAAAAACTCTATCTCAAAACCATGTTTAGTACTGTTCTATTTTTACTTTCAACATTATCCAACAAAATTTAACCAAAATCTTAATCTAATAAAAATCAAACCCAAAGTCTGTGCATACACGAAGATCTAAAACTAGTTTTTAAAACTATAAATGGGCATCGATCAAACAATCGGCTAGTTTTAGTATAATCTAATAAGCTCATAAATTATTTTAAAATTTTGTTTTGAGAGAAAGAACAAGCCCATGTGATTGTAGGCCCCTTCCATTATCGCTTCTAAGCAACTAGGTCTAGGACTACGATAAGGTTCATACTATAGAAACCTCCTCTATAGTCAACCGTACAACCCGTGATGTAGACAATACAATATTGCGATGTACACCGTTCAACCCGTCAATGCATACAATGATTGAAACCCCCAATAAATGGTTTGTATAACATGACCCCCTACTATAATTTGCTTACTTTGGTTGAGTGGCTACGTTGATATTTCACGATCACTCAATTATTAACTAGCTTTATTTGACACATGGCCAAATGTAATGGAAGATTAGTGGGCAAAAAAGTAGCCATTTCACTTTACACTTTTGAAATTTTCTGCATATTTTCTCGAAACGTCTTCTCCATTTATATTCTAATCATCTAGAACTCAACCAACCTCCTTTGTTTGAGCACTAAAAAGTACGTAGTAACATCTTTGAGAACTGAAGTCTGTATTTCAAGGTACTAGCTCTTACATATTTTTGGCATAGACTTAATTAGTTACTAACTGTAGACACCAAATTTCTACCTTTTCCTAGTATTTTACAAGTTGTGTAACCTCTTAAGTTTGATGTATCAATATTTCTATCTTTATTAATCAACAAATGAAACATAGTGAAATCTGTTGGGATCATATTTAAGTTGGGGTTTTTGGTATTCCTTATTTATTTTTAAGTAAAATAAGCAAGTCTCAGTAAGTAGGTAGAAGCTCCTTATTTTAAGGGACACACTATTGCTCTGGGGCTACCCCATAGCCCCTGCCACTTTGTCAGAATATTCCCTTTGTCCCCGCTTTTTCAAAGACAACACAGTTTTTGTCGGTTTACATTACGTATTTACAGCGGTTTTAAGCGTTTGGCTTATTAAACTTTATATTCTGATTCTGCATTTTCGGGTTTATAGCTTTTGATATAAACAAAATTATAAAAAAAAAAAAAAATAAATAAATAAATAAAAATAAAAATAAAAAAAATAGCCACCGTATGAATAAAAACATAGCCACCGTATGAATAACTCATCCCTATTTTAATGCTTGAGATCATATAAAAATGTGTACTGGTTTTTCTTGATAGCTTATTTTTAGGGAAAATATTAAAGGAGATAGAAGCTGCTTATTTCTATAGGCTTATTTGAGATTATTCTTTTTTACTTTTATATTTGGCCTTAGCCAAAGGTGTTATATTTGACCATACGCTTTGTTTGGGACGAGCTTTTTGGACCTTTTATCGTTTAAAATATACAGCTTGTTTAGTAACGATTGTTTAGTTTTTTTATTTTGCCTGTATGATACACCAAGTGTTTAGCATTAACTTTTCGCTTTTACGTCATTTTACTCTTTAACCCGAGTGCTTATGTTTAAGTAGCTCATAAGTACTTTTTTATAAGCAGAGAATAATAAGCAATCCAAAAGTATGAATACTGTAATAAGATTCTCATCCCTTTTGTTGGTAGTTCAGTCGTGTTTTGATCACAACAAACCAATCATGTGAACTCACCATGCTTAGACCCAATTGCTTAACTTGTTTATTTTCCTATCGTTTTTGGAATTGCCACCCCTAATTTTGCTTATATAATTTCTATGTCTCAGAAAAATGGAAGTTGTATCTGCAATCGTTGGTCCTGTTGTGAATGTTTTGACGGGTCATATTACGAAAAAGCTGGGATATCTCACTTCTTCCACGGAACATGTTAAACGCATGAAAAACAAAATGCAGGATTTGGAAGATCAAAGAACTAATATTGAAGAGCAAGTGGGAGAATATCAAGTAAGCTTTCTTAAGATACCTGCTCAAGTACCACGGTGGTTGGAGGATTTTAAAAAGATCAAGGAAGAAGTTACAACATTTCAAGTAACGACCTTGGATGCTTTAATGTCAAAAAGAAGTATCTAGCAGGAAGGAATGCATTGAGGGTTACCGAGGATGTCGAATGTCTTATCAAAAAGAGTTCTGACATTCCCTGGAGAAAAGCCCACATCGGTTTTGGAAGAGTCCATTCCAAAATCTCGGCATCAACATCAGGTGGAGGTACCCAAAATCTGTTCAAGTCAAGAGAAAAGACGTTCAATGAAGCATTGAAGCTCCTTCAACAAGATGATGATAATAATCGAGTGATAGCCTTGTGTGGAATGGGTGGTGTGGGGAAAACCACGCTGATGAATGACCTGAAAGAGGTTTCAAAAAATGAAAAGATGTTTAATTGCATTGTGAAAGCAGTTATTGGGAATACTCCCAACTTGCTTGACATTCAGAATGCCATAGCAGCAGACACAGGCGAACCTCTAACTGAAACTGTTGAAACATCAAGCACTACAAGAAAAACTGGATTTAGTGACAAAAGGTATATGGTCACTATCAGTATAAAATCGGTCACTAACACTGCTTAGTGACCAAAACCCGGGTGGTCACTTTTCGTCACAATAGCTCCGTCACTATTTTTATTAGAGACCAAAAATTAAAATTCGTCTCTAACCAATGACCATATTACAGTGGTCACTATATTTGTGACGATATATTCGGTCACTAATTTTGGTCACTAATAGGTGAAGGTGGTCACTGAATTGATAGATAGTGACTGATAAAGGTGGTCATAAAAGTGGTCACTGTTTTGCTAAAGATAACGGACCCGTTAATACACCGTTAACTCCCATCAGTGACCATATGTGTGGTCACTTCATATTAATTTAGAGACCAACCGGTGGTCACCACCTATTTACTTTTAAAAGTAAAAAGTGGTCACTTAAACGATGCTTACAAAATGATTTAGCGATTTCACAAAATATATAAGCGCACTAAAAATTAAAACCACATAATTTAAACAACTAAGATATCAAATTACTTGTGATTGCATAAACATAAAAGATTTTTTTCAACATATAATTTTGTATCTCGCTAAGCATAATGTTCAAGTGTTTAACATCGTGTTTATCTATACTACTTATAAAGCATTTATTAGTAATAAAACATGTTTGGAATCACATCCACCTCGCTCTTGAATCCAACTGAACAAAACTTAGCACCAAACGACCCGTCATCCAACTCGCTCTTGAATCCAACTGAACCTTTAGTCACCCTACAAATAATGCAATAAACTCAATTAGACATAATATTATGATGTGAAATCTGAAACTGTTTGTACAACTTCCAGGAAGCAGATTCTAAACTTATTGTCAATGGACCGATTTGGGTAATTTTATCTCTAACGGGTTGGATATGTAAAAGAATAAAAATTAGCCCAACAAAGATAACGTGTCAAAATATGAAAACTATAAATGAAACATCAAGGCAGTTCGTGTTATTATCATAGGCATACAATCGTTAATATTCTTATTGAAAACTATAAAGCTGAAACATCTTAGCGAGAGATATCTATAAATATTAGTATTATAATACGAAACTAATATCTTGAATCGTGAATTTGTAACTTTGGCAACCATACTTCAATTTTGGATATAAATAACTCAAAATATGAAAAGTTGAAATCTGGTCACATGATATGATGGATAAGGATGTATCATCTGCTACACCAATGTCAAAGTACTCAATTATCTTGTGTGGCATACAATAGCGAGATCAACTTTCTAAAAGCACACATTTCATCTTAGTACATGAAAGAACTGGGAAATGTAATGGTGTGGATGACCATATGTTAACTATCGCTACCCACTATAGGTGTTAGTTAGCTTAAGTCGATTAGCACTAGTCGCAATTCTAAATCATTAGTTCTTGATATTAATGTCGGATAGTTATCAACCGATTCTGATTATCAATCGATTCTGATTCGATATTAAGTTTTGAGAACTAGGGGCTTTGCTATGACACAGAGAATATATGACCGAGATCAAGATGACGTCTGTCACTATAGAACACCTTAACAGTAAAGTGTTACCTCAATATCACATGCCTTAATCTCTTATTTTTCGACATTTCAAATACACGAGCCTTCACTTAAAATCTCTCACTGATGTACTATCGTAAACCAAATAGTTTTCAATCGCTAGATGTTTGTCTTAGAAAAGGAAAGAGGGGTGTGTAAGGAAGCTTTGGTAATGTGTTAAATCGGGTTCAGGCAGAAACAGACCATTTTAGTACATGTTGAAGTGTGTTTGGTTGATTTATGCCATTAAACATCTATTTTTTCAAATATGAATGATTTAGAAGATTAAAAATAGATTGTGGATAAGTGTAACATGTTTGACCCATCTCCTACCCGTTTCACATAAAACACAGCACATATCGACCCACCGCTACTCATTAACAATATATCTAACATTGTTTGCACTTTGCGGAAAGAAAAGTAGACCAATAGTTGATGAGGAATAACCTTTTAATAGGAATGACAGTGTTGCATATTGCCATAACTGTAAGGAATCTAGTAGCATATGGAGAACCAAAGATTGATGGCATTGAGTAGCTCCACATCCGTAACAAGCAAGACATGGCAAATTCAATAAGGCAATGAGAATCGTATAAAGTAATCCTATAGAATGGTTAGTGATACCATATTAAACCCACAAATAAACCAGGATTAAAATGGAAGTCAATGAACTTAGTGCGGGAAGAAAGTCAAACCTTTAACAACATCTCCATTCTCATTGCCAAAAATGTCCCCACTATGCAACATCTCTTAAAAATCATCTTATTTTACAGAAGCGTCCCGGTTTTATCGTCGGTATGTACTCAACTTGTCCCGGTCTTCACTTATTGTTGTCTGCCATATTAAAGAAAAGACATACCAATAAACTGAATAACGTGAGGTAGACATGTGCAAACACGTTTATACACAAAAACTGTCTGATTCTTACTTTGTTGCATTTTCTGAAGTTCCAGTCTCTAAGTCAACCATCTGTTTATCCCAATCAATGAACTTTGCGTACAAACTCTTAACGGATCAATGACACTGCCAGAGGAGGCGGAGGGTGTGGTAAGAATGTTTAAAGCTCAGAATCTCATAGTACATTACACAGAAAACATATCAAAATACTTGTTGATTTGAGAACAGGATTAAAACGAAATACGACATGGGTTAAATACTTTCTATTCCGTTAATATATGCTTTCACAGGAATTTATCGCTATAAAAGATGAAGCCATGAAGGTAGTGATAGCACAATTATAGCCTTATAGGTATCACTACTCGTCTACTTTTCACATGTCTTCTAGAAAAAATTAAGGCTTTATTTATGACCCCACATATGATCAAAAATAAAAATCTTCTCAGCTAGAGTAATAAATTGATGATAAAAGAAATGCTTACCTTTATAGATATGGGTATCATAATGGAGCAAAGAAGCTCAAATCGCAAAGGGATGATGAGTAGTTCATACCATGGACCCTCCTCTAGATAAAGAACATACCAATGCTGCATAAAGAAAATATGAATATGAGTTCCAGTTCTATAAGATATGAGATAGCACGCAAGGGGCATTAGATACATGGTGCTCAAAACTAAATAAACTATATCAAGAACTCTAACAATATGTCTATAATTAACATCATCGACAAACCTTTCTTGCTTCCGTATCCTTCCATATATTCCAGCTATGCCTAGAACAATCACCACTACAATATGAAAAATGAATATAGCTCCGGTCAATTTGTCAATCATCGCATCCATAGCGGATGAAGCTTTGGTTACGCTACACCTCTACACATTCCCAACTTTGTTTCATTTCCTGGAAAACAAGCCATGGACCACGTATAAGTTGAATAAGAAAGATGAGTAGAGGGTTTTAAACTAAAGAAAAACGTTATTGACCTATACTGCCATAAAGGATCTTTGAGCAGTCTTATCATAAGACTGCAGAGGGTTTGTTTGTACCAGCAAGGTGATCTATTCTCTACCAAAAGCACTAATGAAATCATTAGATGGGCCACTTGAGATCTTCAAGACGAATTATAAGCTATACTCATTATTTTTACTTTGTTCTCTTTTCCTTCCAACGTTGTTGCCATCATACGAGATTCTCTAATGATTTTATGATAGTAAATTACATGATACAAACATACCTCCACATAGCAGACTCCTTGTGGTTCGGATGTACCAAGTAAAATGAGATCACATGGAACTTCATCGTTTTCACGGAGCCACACCAGGTGATCAGCACCATGCCACTATGGACCTCGGTGATCAGCACATTTTAACCCTATGGGACACATACGTCTATTAACTCCACAAATGTTCGCCTCTCTAAGTCATGAACCCTGAGTAGATCATATAAACTTTCATATGACTTTCATGCTTTGAGTATCTCCATTAATTTAGTGATTATATCATGACACAAAACTGCAATTACAGTCCTTGGGGTTTGACACCAGCAACAGCAAAAGGATATTCCCATATGGCCCTGTCACCTTCTTGTTTGCGAAGAAGATCTTGAAATGATTTCTGCATAAATATAATAGTGGATTAGTAGTAGATAGGTAACAAGAGTAATGATTAACCATGAAGAAACATTACAACTCATATAAATAGGACTATAGGAGTATCTGTTACCTTTTTTTCTTTCCCATTCACCTATTGATTTATCTTTTCGTTTTTTATACAGTATCAATCATCGCATTTCCATTTATCATAAAGAAAGAATCTTTCTCGATTTTCATTGTGAAAGCATCCACTTCGAGAGTTTACATAAACTTTTAAAACTCGATATATCTTGGAGCACTACCTTTCTGAACTTACTGAACTTACTAGTTATCCATACACATAGATCTAAACAATTTGATATCATAAAACACAAACTAATACACATTATAACCATACGCAATAATCGATTAAACAAACAAAAATTCGATAACATTACGTGCACTGATTTGAAAACTCGAACATTATGTTTAATCTAGCAATTGTGATTAACTGATGTGATTAACTGAACTAATAACTAAACAGGTACAATACTACAATAAAAATAGGAACGGGTCAAATGGGTCGAATGAACATGTCAAAAGTTGCTTGAAGTGTATATCAAATATAGAACACCTCTAAAATCAGTTATTTAATTTTTTTATACTACAGACCTGTTCATAGGTTCCTAAAGAAACGAAAGCGGGATCAGCTGAAAGGATAGCTCGCTCGCTTGATTTAATAGCTTTATGAAGCTCCTTTAGGTGATCATATTTCGGTTCCCTTAGCAAACCTGTCCATGCAAAAGTAATTGTAATTACTTCAGAAGGTTATGTGAAATATGTACTTAATATCACACGGTCGCAAAATGATATTTTCATAGTTTAATTGTGTACAAGTCTCTTATGTAAATATTAAAAACGACTTGTGTAATTTTGCTTACCGTATTCATCTATTGGAGCATCATAGTCGTAGCTGGTAGTGATGAACGGGCCTCCAGATGTCCTTCCAAAGTTCGTTCCTCCATGATACTGTTTACAATAAGAAAACTTAGTTTAGTTTAGTTTATTAATGTAACAAACTTTGTTCTTCCATTTGAAAGACGTGCTAACCATGTAATAATTTGTGAATGAGCCTCCTTTTGAACAAACCGGGCAACAAAGAAAGGCCAAATCTTGAGCGGGTCGATGTGGTATGGGTCCATTTTGTTCTGCTTTTTTAAGTGACCATTTTGTTCTGCTTTTTTAAGTGACCAGTGATCAAAGAACCAATCAAAGGAGCTTCAATCAGTATCGTAAACAGCTTGAGTAATAATCCAGCCAAACGCGGGGCTGCAAATCATAAACCCCCATCAATATGTCGGCGTTTGAAATTAATTTACTTCTTTTTGTTGTTGTGAAAAGGTGAATTTATATTAATCACAAAAGCAGCTATACAAACTTGGAAGATATGTGCATGTGAGCATCAAAGACATGCCCATGATCCCATCAATTCAGTAAAGAAAATACAACATCCTAATGGATGAATACAAGAACAACTTTCATCCAAGACATCTACTAATTCACCTTTTCATCAGCAGACTACGTACATTTCCCTCCTAAACATGAAAACACCTACTAATTCACCTTGTCAGAGAGATACCTACAGTAGTCACCCCATCCCTCTTTCGTAGCCGAGACCGCGAATATAAAAATGAGGGGGGCCCATGTACTAGCAGGGTTGACTGGCGTTACAAGCGGCCATAGTTGAAGACAAGCAATCAACAAAAAGTATCGCTATAGAATAATCACGAAGACGCTGATACTCCTTATCAGTCAAAGTTTGCGTGAGTGTGTGATAATCGAGTCACCAGTATGTACACCCATAGGATCAATATTCTCAATAGAACATATAATAACAACATTATCCGCCAAATCTCTCATAACCTCAAGCTCATACTCTTTCCACCCTAACAACGACTTCTTAACTAAAACCTACGAAGTCACACTAGCCGCAAGCCCCGACTTACAAATAGTCTCAAACTCCTCTTTATTAAAAAAAGACAACCTAAGTGATTGTATGTAAAATGATTTGAGTGCTATGTGTATAGATAGTATTCAAGTTATTTCACGACCGCTTCTATAAAACGGAAGACTTAAACAAAATCACCAATCTAAAGTACATAATACGCATAATACACAAACAAAAAATTACTAAAAAATACACAAAACTATGTCATGCATTTCGTCAAGCAGTTGATCGACACATCCAATCCACAACATTTTTAGCGAAAACCACACACAACTAGCAAATTAACTTCCATAATCATCTCAAATCGATACAACTAGCAAGACATACAAAATAACATGATTCATATAAATGCAAGCAAGCGAGCTAGTACAAGTATAACCTAACGGTGCTCAAATTACGTCGAAAATATAATTAATAGAATCACAATTATACAACATAACAATTAATAAACACATATAATTAACATAATGTAAGTAATTAAACCTGATCAAGTTAACCTAATAAAATGCATATACATATAATTAATCATAATGTAAGTAATTGAACTAATCTAATGATAATATGAGAATCGATTACTACAACAAAGATCGATAAATACCTCAAATCGATAGCGGTGGTATGAGAAGATGGCGGTGGCGCGGTTGTGGTGGTGGCGGCGGCGGGCGTGGTGGTGGTGGCGGCGGCGTAGTGAGAGCGATGGTAGCGTTTGTTTGTTTGATGGTTTTTATTGAAGTGAGAAGATGGCGGCGTTTTTATTTAAGTGAGAAGTGTAAATTTAAGTGCTTTGTTTGTTTAAGAGTAAATTTGATTTTATCAAAGTTATTTAGATAAAAGAAAAAAGTATATAATATAATAAAATCTTACGAATAATCAGTATGTCTTAAATTATCAGTGTATTTACATCATGTTAGAAAAGATATATAACTTTAGTATATAATATTGATGCATTGACGTTTTTCAGTTGGCTTTAAAATTGAACAAGTTTAAATGTACTTTTTTTGATATGAAATTTTCGTAATTTCATATTGGAAAAGATACATGATCTTGGTATATAATACTGATGCATTCATTTTAATTATTCACCTTGCGGATATTTAAAAAAATCTCGATTTTACTAACTTGTAAAGTTCATAATTTAATGACCACTGTTTTTCGTCTCAATATTTTATAAATCAGTGACCACCAACCTTGGTCTCTAATTTGAAAATTTAGTGACCACTAATATTTGGTCTTTAAAAGTTTAGGGGTTAGGGTTAAAGTTTAGGGGTTAGGGTTTATGGGACCACTATTTTTCATCTCATTATTTTATAAATCAGTGACCACCAACCTTGGTCTCTAATTAGAAAACCTAGTGACCACTAATATTTGGTCTTTAAAATTTTGGGGTTAGGGTTAAAGTTTAGGGGTTAGGGTTTATGGAACCATTATTTTTCGTCTTATTATTTTCTAAATCAGTGACCACCAACCTTGGTCTCTAATTTGAAAACCTAGTGACCAATAATATTTGGTCTTTAAAATTTAGGGGTTAGGGTTTATGTGACCACTGTTTTTCGTCTCAATATTTTATAAATCAGTGGCCACCAACCTTGGTCTCTAATTTGAAAACCTAGTGACCACTAATAGTTGGTCTTTAAAATTTAGGGGTTAGGGTTAAAGTTTAGGGGTTAGGGTTTATGTGACCACTGTTTTTCGTCTCAATATTTTATAAATCAGTGACCACCAACCTTGGTCTCTAATAAGAAAATCTAGTGACCACTAATATTTGGTCTTTAAAATTTCGGGGTTAGGGTTAAAGTTTAGGGGTTAGGGTTTATGTAACCACTGATTCTTGTCTCAATATATTATAAATTAGTGACCACCAACCTTGGTCTCTAACTTAGAAACCCAGTGACCACTACTTTTTGTCTTTAAACTTAAAATACCTTTTTCGACAGTGACCACCACTTTTGGTAACTTACTATTTCACTGAAAAATGTTAGATTTACGGTTTTAGGGACTATGTGACCATTATTTGTCGTCACTAATACTTGTCATTGTGACAAATTAGTGACCACATTTTGTAACGGTCACTAATTCTGTGGCAATGACGAAAATGCAGTGACGACAATTATATTGGTGACTAAACTATGATAATAGAGACCAAAGCATGAGTGGTCACAAAATAATTGGTCACTAAAGGCACTTTTTCTTGTAGTGAAGGGCAATTCTTCTTTCTAAAAGATTTCAAGCATTTTCAGAGCGTAACGAGAAGATTCTGGTAATTTTGGACGATGTTTGGGAGAAGATCAAACTCGAAGGTATCGGATTAGCGAGTCCTTTGCCAAAGGGGGTCAAGCTGTTGCTCACATCACGTGAAGAAAGTATTTGTCATCAAATTGCAGTTGATGCTAAATGTGTTCTTAAACCTGTTAGAGTTGATGTATTGGAGGAAGAGGAAGCACGGGGTTTCTTTTGTCAAATCGCAGAGATTTCAGCCGAACATGATCTCTATGATATAGGATGTAAAATTGTAAGAAAATGTGATTGTTTGCCCCTTGCCATCAAAATCATTGCTGCAGATGTTAAGTGTGAAAAGAAAAGGAGTGTATGGAAGCATAAACTCAAGTGTTTGAAGAAAAATAATAAAGTGCTAGATATTGTTGATATGAGCTACAAGAATTTAGAACGAGAAGATAAAGCGATTTTCCTGCTTTGTGGCTTGTTCCCTGAGGACTCTAATATCCCAATTGAAGATCTCACAAGATATGCATGGGGATTAAAACTTTTAGAACAAGTTTCTACTATGGAAGATGCTAGAGAAAGCACAGAAACAAGTGTGAGCAATCTCAAAAAAAAAACTTTGTTGATGGATGGTGACAGTGATGACTATGAGTCTGTAAAAATGCATGATCTTGTGCTTGCATTTGCGGTAGCTACTGTTTCTAAAGGTGGTGATCAGGGAGGGTGTTGGATCATTCACCATGATGATTTCTCAAAGTGGAGTGACGCTAATAGTATGAGCCAATCTTGCAAGCAACTTTCGTTAACATGCAAGGGCATGTCGGAGTTTCCTAGTGAATTTAGGTTTCCAAACCTTTCACTTTTGAAACTTATGCACGGAGATGAGTTGCTAAGGGCTCCTCAAGACTTTTATGCAACAATGGAAAAGCTTCAAGTTATAGCATTTGAGAGAATGAAGTATCCATTAGTTCCCACATCTGCTCAGTTCTCCACCAACCTTCGAACTCTTTGTCTCGGTGAATGCTCGTTGATGTTTGATTTAACTTGTATTGGAAATCTTTTAAATCTGGAAGTTCTTAGCTTTGCCAACTCTGGCATTACAAACCTACCTTCCACATTTGGAAATTTGAAGAAGCTACGACTACTGGATGTAACAGGTTGTTATAATCTTGTTATAGATGATGGTGTCTTCAAAAACTTGGTGAAACTTGAAGAACTTTATATGATACCATATGATGAAAAAGCATGCTGCTTCACAGACAACAACAGTAGAGAATTTGCAGAGCATTCAGAGAACCTTAAAAGATTCAAGCTCTCAGTGGTATGTTCTTTTACAGAAGTTAGAGAATGCGTGCAGGATAATGAATTTGACATGCACTCATACGAAAACAGCTTGATGCTGGTCACCAACATAGAAGAACTTCTGAAATCTAAAATCAACGAGCTGTTTAAGATCACAGATGCACTTTATCTACAAGTGAATGATATGAATACTCTGCCATGCTCTTCGTTTTACAATTTAAGACTCCTTGTAGTTTCAGAATGTGCAGAGTTGAAATACCTTTTCACACCGAGTGTTGCAACAACTTTGTCAAAGCTCGAGTATCTGGAAATTTCCAACTGTGATGCTATGGAAGCAGTCATACATACTGCGAATGATGGATCCGATATAATCATGTTTTCCAACTTAAAGTATCTCAGGTTGGCCGGGCTACAAAGGCTATCGTGTTTCTGTAATAACATCAATGTAATTGAGCTACCGCGTCTCATGGAGTTGCAACTTGTACGCCTTCCAAAAATTACAAGCATTTATACCGATAGTGCAACATCTTTTGTGTCGAGTAATATATACCCCACACAATCTTTCTTGAACAAAGAGGTAAGTATATGCTTTGTATTAGTATACTGATATTAACGATCTTCAACTAAAAGTGTTTTAATAACAGTCGGGTCTAATGAATGAACAAATCTTTTTTTACATTGCAGGATGCGACTCGCAAGCTGGAGAAGTTGTTCGTCAAGGATTGTGATTCCATTGAAGTCTTGTTCAACATGGATTTTGGTGAAATCGAGCAACTTAGCAGCAGCTTGAGAAGCATCAAAGTGGATGGATGCAGTAGTCTCGTGAAGCTTTTTTCATGCAATCCGTTTCCTTTCTTCAATAATTTACAAGAGCTTGAAGTTAGAAGGTGTTGTTCCATTAAAGTGTTATTTGACATTGACTCGGGACGTACCGGTAATATTGGAGAGCAAGTTTGTACCAGCAGCTTGAGAAGCATTGTAGTGGAAGTATGTAATAGTCTCATGAATCTTCTCCCAAAAAATCCAATGCCATTATTCAATCATCTAGAAGAGCTTGAAGTTATAAGGTGTCGTTCCATTCAAGTGTTATTTGACATTGACTCGGGACGTCACGGTAATATTGGAGAGCAGGTTTGTAGCAGCAGCTTGAGAAGCATTCATGTGAAAGACTGCGATAGTCTCGTGAATCTTTTTTCATGCAATCCGTTTCCTTTCTTCAATAATTTACAAGAACTTGAAGTTAGAAGTTGTCATTCCATTCAAGTGTTATTTGAAATTGACTCGGGACGTGCTGGTAGATATGAAGAGCAGGTTTGTAGCAGTAGTTTGAGACACATAATATATCAAATGATATATCGAAAATCATATAGATTTCTTAAAAAAAATTATAAAATATTTTTAAAAATTTGTTGCAGTTATATTCAGATTTTGTCAATAGTAATTATTACTAATTATAGCATTAGTGGTTGTGATATGCAGATTAACAATCTTCAACTAAAAGTGTTTTAATAACAATCCTTTTTTACAGGATGCGGCTCCTAAGCTGGAGAAACTGGTTGTTTCTGATATGGAGAATTTGAAGGAGATATGGCCTCCTCAGTTTAGTATTAGTAATCTTTGCCCATTGAGAGAGCTTACGGTCGAGGGTTGTGGTTCCATGGAAGTCTTGTTCAACTTGAACTTTGGTGAAATCGAGCAACTTAGCAGCAGCTTGAGAAGCATTAAAGTTAGGAGATGTGATAGTCTTGTGAAGATTTTTTCATGCAATCCATTTCCATTTCTGAATAATCTACAAGAGCTTAACGTTGAATATTGTGGTTCCATTCAAGTGTTATTTAACACTGACTTGAGAGGTGCTGGTAAAAATGAAGAACAGGTTTGTAGCAGCAGTTTGAGAAGCATTCAAGTGTCGGGATGTGATAGTCTTGTGAACCTTCTCCCAAGCAATCCAATGCCATTATTCAATCATCTAGAAGATCTTCAAGTTTTTAATTGTGCTTCCATTGAAGTGATATTCAACATTGACATGGGATGTGTTGGTGAAATGGATAAAGTTAGCAGCAGCAGGTTGAGAAGCATTTATTTGTGGGGATTAAAGAAGCTTAGAGAGGTGTGGAGGATAAAAGATGCTGGTAATAACAACTTGATTCATGGATTTGAAGCTGTTGAAAGCATACGTATTTATAGCTGCGGCAGAGAAAGAGAGAGAAAGAATGAATTGGTTGAATGTAACCAAGATCAAGAGGTAGGCTCTTAACAAAACTGATTGCGACCTCTTTTCATTACTTGAATGTTATTTATTCTTTTTAAATATATAAAATAATAATATTAGGTTAATTATTTTTAAAATAAAAAAAAATATATATTATTAGAACTATAATTGTGGCTTTCTTAAATATTATTGAAAATCATTTATATATAAGAAAAAGAAAAGAAAATCCAACTATTTCTACGTTGTTTCTTCTTTCTCATATCCGGATATTCCTTGGATTTATTATTATTATTATTATTATTATTATTATTATTATTATTATTTCAAAAATTATAACATTTGTGGTTGTAATATGCAGATTAATGTTATACCGACATCGATGGAGGAAGGGAATGATGGTATTTCTAAAGTTGCACTCCCATCGTATCTATTACCCACTTTTCATCACATTCATGAACTTGTTTTGTGGGACTATAAAGGTGTGGAGGTGGTTTTTGAGATAACGACTCCAAGTAGTAGAGAATCACCTCACAATACTCAACAACCACCAATACTCCCCTATCTTGAGAAGTTAGAGTTAAAAAATATGGGGAGCATGAGTCATGTGTGGAAGTGCGAGTGGAATGAATTCTTAATTCAAAAACCACAGTCACAGTCCTCATTCCATAACCTCACAACCATAACAATGTACAAGTGCAACAGCATCAAGTACTTGTTTTCACCTCTCATGGCGAAACTTCTTTCCAGCCTAAAGAAAATTGATGTAGAGTCTTGTGATGGTATTGAAGAGGTTGTTTCAAACAGAGATGATGAAGATTCGTCTATATTTTCCCACTCGACCACCACTTTCTTCCCTCATTTAGACATTCTTAAGCTTAAAAAAATCAAAAATTTCAAGTGTATTGGTGGTGGTGTCAATGGTATATCTAGTGATATTGATGACCAGCTTAAGGTATGTTTGGTATATACTTAGTGACTAAAATAAAGGTTGATTAATTTCATTAATATTAATAGCTATATTGATAATTCTCTTTTTTTTTTTCAGTTACCTCAAGCTTCTTGGTCCTTATGCCAATACTCTAGAGAGATAAGTATAACATCTTGCCATGTATTATCAAGTGCGATTCCATGGTATGTTGTAGCACAAATGCAAAAGCTTCAGGTGCTGAAAATAAAACATTGCGATTCGATGACAGAGGTGTTTGAAACTCAAGAGATCAACGAGAAGAATGGTACTGATACTGGAAAGTCACTTCCAAGGATAGAATACATTTCGATGCTCAAACTTCCAAAACTAAAGATCTTGAAAATTCAAGGGTGTAACCTTTTGGAACATATATTCACATTTTCCATTCTTCAAAGCCTCACGCAGCTCGAAGAATTAGAGGTAAAGGATTGCAAGGCAATGGAAGTCATTGTTAAGAAAGAAAGTGGAGAGCTAACAACGACATCTGATGCTGTAGTCTTTCCTCATTTGAAGTCCCTTATACTATTCGATCTACCAAACTTTGTGGGTTTCTTTTTGGGGACGAATGAATTCATATGGCCAGCATTGGAAAAGGTTGTGATTGGTGAATGCCCACAAATAACGGTGTTTACTTACGGTCAATCTACAGCTCCGAAGCTCAAGTTCATAAATACAAGCTTAGGCAAACATAGTGTTGAATGTGGCCTTAACTTTCATGTGACCACCACCTCGCATCAGGTATTATTTTTATTTCAAATAAAAAAAGAAAAACCTTCCCATGTCAGGTACTTTTCTAGACTCTGGCCTTGTGTGTATAACTTAATATTTGAAACAGTGCATAAACTTCTTGTATTAGAGTCAATCAACCTTATTAATAATCGTAATCTTCATCAAGATTAGCAAATATTAATGGTTTGGTTATGTATGTCATCCACAAAAACCAACGGTTGTACAATCATGTAGAGCCTTTTGGCTTATTTTACTCACATCTGAAGTTTTTTTTTTAATCATTGAACCAACTTATATGTACAATTACCTCTGACATAAGCGTGTGTTTTTTTTGACATTGTAGGCCCAATTACCGAGTTATGAAAGTACAAACTCATACCGCCCTACTACTATGAAACGGTTGCCTTGGTCTTATCATAATTTGATCGAAGTGGATATGTACAATTATAACACCAGTGGTGGACAGACTCTTTTTTCATCTGATAAGTTGCTACAACTGCAGAAGCTTGAAACTGTTCATTTTGGGAGATGTGAGGACACTGGGGAGATATTTGATTTACAAACTGTTGCTGAAATTCCAAACTTGAGACAAGTGGACTTATGCTTGTTATCTAGTCTCAAGTATATATGGAAGAGCAAGCAGGGGACAGTATTAAAGTTTCCGAACCTAACATGCAGTGGCGGAGCTTCACTGTTTTGTTTGGGGGGGCCAAAAACTTTCGACACAACGATGTTACATCTCATATACAAAAGTATTAATGTAGTGATATAAAAAATAAAGACTACAATTATTTTTCTAAACTAATACTCCATAAAAGCTTAGTACTTGTATGTCTACTCATATAATTATGAGTAAGTCTTATTACTACAAGACTACAAAGTACTAACAAAGAAAATCAACAAACCACGTACATCTTGCTACCCAATTTCTAGGAGCCACAATAAAAAAAAATTCGTTAAACCCAAAGTATGTTGAAATTGCTAACTGCAAGTCAGATTTTAGGGGGGGCCACCACCCCTTCCTGCCCTCACTATCCTCCGCCAATGCTAACACGACTCTCTGTTGATGACTGTAGTAGTTTAGAATATGTATTTACATGTTCAATGGTTGGTAGTCTATTGCAACTACAGGAACTACATATAAGTTACTGCGATAGTATGAAGGTAATTGTGAAGGGAGAAGAAGAAGAATGTGATGCCATAGTGAATGCTATTGTGGTGTTCCCTTGTCTAAAGTCCTTAAAACTTTTTGGTCTTTCAAGTCTCGAGGGATTTTGGTTACGAAAGGAAGCTTTTTCATTTCCATCATTGGATACCTTGGAAATTATTTGGTGTGATAATATGATGGTTTTCACCAAGGGAGATTTGTCTGCTCCAAAGCTATATGCAATTAGTATAGAGGGTAGGAAGTATAATATACACAACAGGCTGAACTCCGTTATAAAAGACTTTACCA
The DNA here is from genome assembly GCA_022545495.1 of Chrysanthemum lavandulifolium. Classification (NCBI taxonomy): domain Eukaryota; kingdom Viridiplantae; phylum Streptophyta; class Magnoliopsida; order Asterales; family Asteraceae; genus Chrysanthemum; species Chrysanthemum lavandulifolium. Next base: position 11,057,493 of record CM040240.1, on the reverse strand, counting down.
AAAAGTAAAAGGTGAAAATATGTCTTACCATAAGAAAGAGGGATTGAATCTGTAAAAGTTATTGTTCTTATGCTTCACAACTTCTTAATTTTTGTACGGATGATGTTCTCTCAAATCACTCAATCAGGAGATCTGTTTTCAGGCAAGTTGTTCGGTTTATGTTTATATTGAATTTGAAGTTATTAATTAAGGGTTTATGTTATAGGCTGCTTAAGTTGTGCGTGTGTATTAGATTAATTGGTGATTTGGTGTTACCTGAATGTTTCTAATATTAAAGGTGGCAAAATAGGTGGGTCGGGTCGGGTTTGGGTCTCGGATCTTGATGGGTTTGGCTCTATAGAGAGGTTTGGGTCTAGATGGGTCTTCTAGAAACATGAGTCTAAATGGGTCCGGGTCTAGATGGATTTTAGTCCAATGAACAAGAATTTTTTTTTGAGTAAAAATAAAAAAGTGAATAAAAGTAAAAAAAAATAATAAAAAATGACCCACTAAATCCGTTTGGTAATTATTATATAAATTGCACTTTATATCAAATACCCAAATAGACCCAGTGGGTCTTAAATTGCCACCTATAGTTTTTATATAGTTTAATTTTAATATTGCAATGTGTTAGTCTGTGTTAGGGAGGGAGGAGTGGAAATTTCATACCCTAATACCCTAAGGGTGCCACATCACCTCTATCTAATAAAAACCTTCCAACTCAAAACTACCCCAATACTAACCTAACACTACTCTAAGTGGACGGAGTGGTACCCGATACTACCCTAACACTAATATTCACAAAAGACAAAAAAAATATATAGAAGAAACGAGCGGCTTCAGAGCTCGATTTTATACCCGATTTATGGTACCCGAAGTAGTGGGAATGGTGTAGCCCACTACCCGATTGCTACTCGATTGAAGCTAGAGCTCCACTCCGTCATGCCTTAGTGATTCATATATTTTGAATTCTATTAGATTCATGTTTTAATAAAATGATGCGTAACGTGTCTTGATAAAAGAAGTTAAGGAGTAATGATGCGGTAAATGTGATGTTTTAGTTGATTGCAGGACTTTTGGTGTTGCTCATAAGCTATAACTTGTGTTTTTGTTGGCTACTTATTTACAATTTGCTCATTAAATATCACAACTTGGTAAAGGGTGGACCTCATCTACTGATTTGATTATAGCGATCTAGTGAATCAAGGTGTGATTAAGAAGAAATCAACATCAAAAGGAAAAGTCAACTGACTTATCTTAGAAATTTTCCGGTTATACTAGACTTGAGATGTTAGAGATGTAAGTTCACTTTAAAGGTTACAAGATTATGACAATGTCATAGTAATTGACGATAGAGATCAAATTGTATCTTTACTCGAGTTATAATTAAGCATGTCGGATATGCATCCAAGTGCCTTTCACGTTTACCTTTTTTTGTGTCTCATGTTTACAGATTGTGTGCATTCGCAGGAACTTCAAAAGTGTACATAGGTTGCAACTGGTGGTCTTCATAATGTTATGCCTAAATTCTTGGTAAGTATGGGCATAAAAGTTGGTTTTGGACAAGCATATTCTGTACATTCTGTTGTTCCGGAGGAGTTTGAGAGAGGCATGAAAGGGCCCAAACAGCAGTTATCATCCACATTTGTCACAGTAACCAATTCAAAACGTAACAAGAAAATGGGGGCATCTGCTGAACATGTCGGAAGAGTTGCGAAAAGTATGGAATATGTGTCGTGTTATCATTTTGTGTTGGTGCAAAATAGCTGTTTAGGTGGTGCAATCCTGAGGTTGCTTGATGTTATGTTTTCTCCTTTATTTGTAGTTATATATGTTTGTGTTCTTTTGGATACTCCTAGATGCACAAATTTACAACCTTTTGTCGAACGGGCGTTGAATGAATAAACTTTTGCTATGTACTTTGTTTATTAGGGGCCTCTGGCTGAAAAAAGAATCATCCAGGCTCGAAGTCGTTGAATTGATTAAACTTTTGCTATGTACTTTGCTTATTATGGGCCTCTGGCCGAAAAAAGAATCGTCCAGGCTGTAATTATAGCTTGTTACAAATATCTAACTATCAAAATAGAGCTTGAACAGTGAAAAGACATAATGATTCCATTGTTACATTAGCTAAGAAGCAAATAAAGTTATGTGTGACATCCGAATTCCCAATCTCAAAAAAAGATGTCTTGAATCATGATAACTTAATTTGATAACAATGTAAACAGATTGCACAAGCATACTAAGGATGTATGAACGTGGTGCAAACCTAAAGTCCCAGTAATCAGTTTTGCGGTGTTCAGCTACCAAATTTTAACACAAGTTTGAGGGGTAATATAATCAGCATCTTAGAAGCAGAAGCCGATAAGTTTCAGGGGTAAGATAATCAGATTTGTGCATAACTTTACAGGCACAATTTCAGCTAATCATTATAAGTCTCTTAACTCTTTAAGAAGATTGATATAACCCACATCTGAATAAAATTATGAGTGATTTGAAGCTGTAACGAAATGCTTTGATGCGAGAAAATATAAAAGAAAGCCGATAAACATCACCTTCAAGAGAAAAAAGAAAGTGCGGCTGAGTGTGACTTATTTACAAGGTCTATGGGTTCTATTCCTAACGCGCCATCATCACTTTTTTTTAGTTAACTCCTATAAGTTTCTTATCTTTTCATTGTAAAAAATTATGATTTTTTTTATTTATTTTTTTTTTTCTAATAATGAGAGCAATATATTAAGGCGATCAAAATAAATATCTACTTAATAATTGTGGCATCAAAATTCACTTTTAACTAAAACTATTTAGCAATGTATGATTTTTTCGTTTTATTTGTTAAAATCGGAGATATATATTTAATTACTACATTACATGTTATATTTTTTATCGTCATATTAAGTTATCACATAAGTATTTTGCACACGGCCTTGAGACTCTCAGCTACGATACTGTTGATAACCATCGGCTCCGAAGAGCAAACAAAAACGAAAAGGAAAAAACATAGCTTCAAGCACATAAAAAAACCAAACTAAAATACAAAAAGCTACAAAAAGAGGTGGAAACGGTCTCAAAATCCAACAGTTCGCAAGTGATCAAACTAGTTTGTTACTTAAACAAAGTTAACAAATTTATAAGGATATCTATGTGTTCATTAGCGTGACAAAGAAATATTCAATCTAACTTCAGCGTGTTCAAGAAAATCTAGGCACAACATAACACACTAGCATCTAATATTTGAAATATTTGCTAGAATATCCTTAACTTGTAAACGCGTGAAAAAACAAACCAATAACATATGTGAAGATTTTGTGAGTAAAAATGGTTTTTTTATACAATGAGTTATCTTGACCAATTATTACATTATCAAGTTTTAGAATAAGATAAAGAGCCTCATAACCTATTTTATGTGGTGTTTTAGTCGTTGTAAGTGTAAATTCAAATGGGACGATTGGCTTAAAAACCCCAAGTATATTACTTTGTAATTTTTCCTAGCTTCTTGCTAGTTTTTAATAAAACCCACCGTTCAAAAAAAAATGAACCTCATAACCTATTAGAGTTGGTTACCCTACATTTACTTTCTAAATTTATGTTAAGTTTGTTTTAGTGACTCGAATTATATTGATTGTTTTGGTATAACCTTAACTTTCTCAAGCTTATAAATGTTGATGCTGTTTTCTTTTGCGTTTGTTTGTTATTAAAAGTTATAAACGCTTAAGTACTATTTAGGATAAGCCCACAAAAACTAAGAGGGGCCAATGGCCTTTTTTAACAATATCATTTGTCTTGTAATAAAAGCAAAAAATTGTTCGGTACCTACAAAAGCAAATGGTGATAAATATGATACCTTTTTAAAACATTTGCCCACACAAATACATAAAGTAAAGTTAAAAAATAACATAAATAGATTGAACAAGCAAATTAAGGAATGCTCAAATGTGCTGCGAACCTACAGTCCCAATAATCAACTTTGCGGTGTTCAGCTATCAGATTTGAAAGAACATTCAGGGTAATATTATCAGATTATCTGAAACATATATGTGGTTGTTGTAACAGAACGTACTGATGTATTGGGTAAATTTTATAATGAGTAACTTTAGTGACTCCATTTTGGCCAAATCTGTCTAGTCTATAAGAAGATTAATGTGACCAATGGTTTTACGATAGACAGTTTGACAAAAACCATAAAACATCATCTTCAAGTGAAATAAGAAAGTGCAGCTAGGGAGACTTAGGGTGTGTTTGGTATAGCCCAATCGGAATGGAGGAATAAATTTCATACCGATTAAAGGTGTTTGGTTAGTGGGCTTAAGAATGAAATTAGTATATCATAGTCATAGACTCATTAACCACCAATTTAGAGTTTATGAAATCCATTTCGTGGGCCTCTCTCTTTTCCACTGCAAAATTCAAATATGTATACACTTTTTCATACCATATTTTGTCATCTAAACATAAAAAATGGTAATGATAAACTTATAATGCGTTTGGTATGTTATCCGGAATCACTATTAGTATCACTTTGATTGGAGGGATATATGGGATTGAGGATGTCATTTTTGTTGTTTTTGTTTAGTTGGAAATTTGGGATATAGATATAGATCACATGATAGTGGGTCCCATCCAAATGATACAAACATGGAGCAATAAAATATACATTTAAATGGAACTTGAGGTAGAAAAACACAAATACATTAGAGCCTTGGGGGTGGTGACCTTAGGTTAAGGTTTAACATTTGGCACGTCAGCGGCACATTAACTTTAACATTTCACCTTAAGTTAACAAAAAAACACCCCTTATCATAACATTCTCAAGTTAAACCTTAACTCAAATATTTTCAAATTCAACCTCTAAACTAAAACAAACACTTCATTTATGAAAAAACATATCATTAATTCGAAAACATATTACAATACGAAATTAAAAAAAAATGTTACAACGAAAAAAATACAAAATAAAAAAAACAAACTGCAAATTAAACTACAGCATAAAGGAAATGACGAAAATACAATCTAGTGACGAGGTTGCAAGTTATATTTTTTGATGATTCGGTCTTTTTCTTCATTGATCCAAGATGAACCCGGGTTTGAGGTATTCCACCCATCGAGAAGATTCATGAATGAGTCATCGTTGTTGTTGCCTCCTGACATTTTTTTTAGCAAATGGAAGTATAAGATTGAGTAAAGTGTGAAAAAAATGGTGTTTTATTTGGGTATTTATAGTGGTAAAAAATGGTTTTGATTTTTTTTTATTCAAACTAGCCGTTAACGTATACGCTCTAACGCAGCGTTATGCTGCTAACGTTACCTCGTTAACGTGCCATTAAAGTGATACTCGGTGTGGGCAACGGGGGTTAACGCCCCTGCGTTAAACCTTAACGCGAGCTACACAGTTATTATACCGTGTGCTCTTATTTATAATGGAAGAAATTTGTGTTGAAAATAAAAGAGACATGCCCACTGGAATGGGTAACAAAAAGTACCTCAACCTAGTGGTATGGTTCTATGCCTATGGTATGATAGTTTTATTGTAAAATCTTTAACCAAACAATAAGAATGATTGTGAAAGTTATTACATGATTACAATACCCTCGTATCAAGCGCTTTCTTTTATATCAATTGTCATTCTACCTAATATCAGATCTGATACCTATTGTGATTCCTAACAACAAACCAAACGGCTCCTTACTTGTTACCCTTTTAAAGACCATTTTACATTTGGCTTTTTAGTATTCTACATTTACTTACAGTTGACAACTAGAAAGTTAGTATTATAAAAGTTTGTCTATTTTTGAAAGTTTATGTTAATAGTTGGAGGGAGAAGAAATTCGTGAGTGGTGTGGTGGTATGCTGGTAATTGGAGTGTGACTTTTATGGAAGGTCTATGGTTTAATTCTCATCAACACCTACATCATTATTTTTTTTAATTAACTCTGTAAGTTTTTTATATTTTCACTTCGGAAAATATCATATTAGTTTTCTTCTCTAAAAGAGCGAGATTTTAACAATATGAGCTGTAACCCATTTAATCGGTATGAAACATATTTCATTCACTGGCCCACTAAACAAACACCTTTAATTGGTATAACATATAACCCCATTCCCATATACCTATACCAAACGCACCCTTATATTTTCTGAAAGTGAAAATAAAAAAATTACAGATTTAATTAAAAAAAAGCGTGATGTAGGAGTTACTGAGAATTGAACCATAGACCTTCCATAAAAGTCACGCTCCAGTTACAAGTATGCCACCACACTACTCACGAATTTTTTCTCCCTCCAACTATTTAACATAAACTTTCACAAACAGACAAACTTTTACAATAGTAACTTTCAAGTAGTCAACCATAAGTAAATCTATAATACTAAAAAGTCAACTATAAAATGGTCTTTAAAAGGATAACAATGGATGAAAGGAAAAAAGAGATGATGATAATAGTGAGTTTATATGGTGTTAGAGTGGAAGGTATGGCAAAATCATGGCTCGCCGTGAGCTTATGTGGCAGCCTTGTCGTGGCTCTTCACCACACCGTCCCCCCTCTTCGTCGCTCTTCATCACCACGGCGAAGGTAGAAAATGTACTTTTGTCAGTTTTTTTTTTTTTTTTTTTTTTTTTTTTTTGTAAATATGTAATGTTTTATTTAGTGGTGGGTCCCAAATGAAGAGGTTGAGGTTTGTTATGAGGGAAGGGGTTTGTTGTGGTTAGTTGTGGAGGTTTGTTATGCTGATGTGACGCTGAGGTGTCGGTGATGAAGAGATTATGCTCCATCACCACACCCTCCGCTCTTAGTAGGGATGTAAAAGAAATATAGTCTTTAAAAAGATAACAATGGATGAAAGTAAAAAGAGATGATGATAGTATGTGAGTTGTTACGTGGAGTATATTAAAAAGATATACTTATCTTACATTTTATTCAATAAAAAAAACTGCAAAATTTTAGTTGCATTTATGGTTGGTGGCGTTTTTGTCATAAGTCACGGTAAGGGAGGGAGGAGTGGAAGTTTACTACCCTAATACCCTGAGGGTGTCACGTCACCTCTATCCAATAAAAACCTTCCAACTCAAAACTACCCCAATACTACCCTAACACTACCCTAAGTGGACGGAGTGGTACCCTAGTACCCGATTTTCTTTTTTTTCTTTCTTTTTTTTTTAAATAAAGCAATATATCTTTACATGTCTTCTTCCTCCTCTCGCAAAACCACCATCACCTACCGCAACTCTTCTTCCTCCCAATTCTTGTACCGCAACGCAAGAGACAAAAGAAAAAAAAAATACAAACACAACACACGGGTAGTGTTGCGAGCTCGGAGCTCGAATTCGTTACCCGATTGTGATACCCGCACTACACGGAATGGTGTAGCCGAGCGGGTTCACAAGCTCGCCCATCAACCCGAGCTTCACTCCGTCACCTCTAACAAAAGCAAAAAAAACAATACACATGGCAAAAGTTCATTGGCTTAACATGGGAAGCGTGCAATGTATTCATTGTGTGGTTGTTTTGGTAATACATAATTAAAAAGTTCGTTTTTGTACAATATGTTTTAAAATGGTTTATTTTTGTAATTTTTGTAACTTTAATTTCCTTAAGCTTATAATTGTTGAAGACTTTTTTGTGTGTGTTTACTTGTTATTGTATTCCACAAAAGGTGTAGATTGGCGGGAACACACGACTCGGTGCCTTTTGGCACCGATCATTGTCACAAGGAATAGCCCCAAGAACTCTCCGGCCTAGTGGGGCACCAACTGGAGTGAGCACAAGCCAAGACTTGGACCCCGAGCTCTTATTCCACAAAGTCTCCAATGTGCCCATAGGTTTTGAGGTGGTACCTATATGAAGCAAATGCCAATGATGGGACTTGAACACAGGTCTATTGGTTCAAGCACAAGTCTTTGCAACCATTGGACTAATGCTCAAAAACTAAGATGTAGTAGAATAATTGCCGTTAAAAAAAAAAAAAAAAAAAAAAAAAAAGGTAGAATAGTTGATATATGGAAATAAGGTCTTTGGCTTATTCTCAAGGTCATAGGTATAATTCCCATGTGGTTCTTCAGTTCCATTTTTTATGTGTTGAATACAAAAATGACATTCACATTTCTACATCTTTGGTGTTTTCTGATTCTTATTTGTAAGCACTTTGTTGAATCATAAGTTATTATAGATTTACATAGTCAGTTCACAAATATCGTTCGAATTTGTTTGCCTTTAGATATACAACACTAGTTATTATTATTGTTGTTAGTAATTTTACATACTAGTAGATGTGAACAGATGGACATTTTGTATGTTAAAACAATCTTATCACACCAAGAGATACATAAAAGTGTTTCAACGTAGAAAACATATAATTTGACTCCATGTTGTTTGACAAATCTAATCCATGCACTTTTTCTCATTGCTCACATAAAGCTTTCCTGAATTTTAGCTCTTATCTTTCTTATTTATTCTGACTAAACTTCGCTGACTTTCTCATAAACCTTGTTACATCCTCGAGCGGCAGTCAAACAGGGGCGCCGTAGTAAATAGGAGAGGAAAATAGAATTTCTACCTTTTTTTTCATTTTTCTAGAGGGGGATGATGGAGAAAGTGGACAAAACATAATGTTGCCAATAAATCTGTTGCAATGCACAAACAAAGTGTCCAAAAGCATACATGAAAGTTTTCTACACGAGTGAAAGTATTTGTCCTGTGGTGAAAATTTTCCTCCTCTTCTAAACTTTCCTAATGATCAACTCCCCCAGTTAACGATTTCGTTTACATTTGTTTGTTATTTTTGACAGAAATTTATGGGCCTGGAATACTTAGTTGGGCTAAGTCGTTGTATAAAATATTGGGTATGAAAGAGTATTAGGCCCATGTACAAGCAACATATCACTCTAGAGTTTGGATGTTCTGTTTTTGTGTTCTTATAGTAAAGAGATGCAAGAAATGATAGTAGCTGGTAAGTGTCTTCTTATATATTCGTCATGTCTAAAGTTCAATTCTCAAAAACTTACTTTCCATTTTTTTATTAGTTAAAATTGTTAAAACGGCCATTTATACATATAACAAATAAATTGTATAAACGCATAATTCATATATTAACATTCTCGGTGTTCTCTCTCTTTTTCTCATGAAACAATTTGTTGAATCTGATTATGCATAGTTTTTACCCGTCGTGATGAGTTTTTACCTCTTCGTTGATATGATACAAAATATGTTACAGAATTGAAATATTTATGGGATAGTCTTGAGCTATAACTTCACAACAATGACCATATAACACGAAACATGTAGTACGTGATACGTCTAAATAAGTAAAGGTCTTTAATCTGAATATTAAAATAAAATACCTGGCATGACAACCAATCAAAGTTGGATATCCTATATTTACTTTCTTGAGTTTAGCTAATCTTGTTTTAGTGACTCATATGAAATTTAATACTCTCTCCGTCTTAAAATATAAGTCCGTTTTAACTTACTAGCAGGGTACTCGCGCAATACGACGACGGGTACCCTATAACTAAATTTTGTTGCGAACAAATAATTTTCATTTATATATTTTTTCTAACAATAATTTTTTTGCATTTTATTTTTCGGTTAGCTATGTATTTTAAATTATTACATTTTTTTACAATAAATGTACGGAAATTCATATCAGAATAATTTGAACTTTTTAACCAGGAACAATGTTTTTCATTCTACAATGCATGATGATTTGTTTTGCGGTTATCAATGGTTTTTTCGTTGTTTACAATGACTAAGGTTAAGTTAGATAAAAATACTTGTATATGTAAAGAAAAAAAAGAGAAAGGAAATGATAGAAAGTTTATTATTTATTTTGTGTTTTTGAGTTTGAAATTAGTATAAATGAAAGAAATATAAAAGTTTACAATTATGCCCTTTAAACAACACATCTACTGCTAATCTGTACCGACATTTTACTAAGCCATTTGTGGTAAATAATATACTTCTTTATTGAAAATATCCTTTAATCAAATTAACAATTGGCTCAAAAAGCTACTTGTACAAGCTGTGAATATAGTTGGCTCATGTGTGGGGTGGAGGAAACTGTTTTGAAATGAAATGGGTTGTTAGGCTGGACACAGTCGTGACCGAGCATGACCTTGCCACATCAGCTTTCTCTATTCAGTGACCAGATATGATCAAATTGTCACAATCAGTGATCAAGTAAAAAAAAAGAATGAAAACAAGAAAGAAAGAAAGAAAGAAAAAATCGGTCGAAAGTTGGACCGATATTTATTTTCTTGGGTTGTCGACCAATACATGACCCATGCTTCACATCGGTATGACCGATTAAAGAATCGGTCAAATGTCATGACCAACCGATTTTTTAAAGCCGACTTTGTTCAGCCATTTTTTTAATGAGCTATTATAAGTTTTTAATAATAGAGGTTGTTACAAGTTTATATAATTAAAACGTTTAATTTTCTTTCTTGAACTTTAGTTATGTGTAGATACAAGCTTTGTAAAACACTTCTTTTCATTATAAGCAATTAATTAAATCTGAATTTTAAGCCTTGTCATTTAAAAAATGTTCTAAATGCATTATAATGTAGTAATATTGATTGTAACTTTGATTTTAAATATTTTTGTTTGTACTATATAATATTTGATGAAAATTATACTAAAAAAAATACATTTAAAACTCAACTCATTTATATATTTTGCATAAAGTATTATGTAATACAAATAAAAATATTTAACGTCAAAGTTGTATTACAAAAGTCAAAATGAACTTATATTTTAAGACGGATGGGGTATAACTTTAACTTGGTCTAGCATCTTTGCGTTTTCGGTCATAAATGTTACTCGAGGTAACTTTAGCACACCGCCACTCGCGACCACACACGCGGCTGCTAATTTATGTATTTAATTTTAAGTTTGCGAAAACCGTGTTCAAAATTAAGTTTAACTGCAAACGATTCGCTGTGTAGATTTTCAATTTACGTTTGTTGATTGTTCTCATTCAAATCTATAGGCCTGTAGTCATTATATGGGCTAAGCCCATATATAAAGTTTCAATCTTGTTCTAAAAGTTTATGATAAATAGATGATACTAGATATATGTCATGTGTGTAGAGGGTGCGTGCTGGTAAGAGTATTGTAGTTTATCTTTAAAGTCTATGATTCAATTCCCAGCTCATCATTTGCATGTTTTTATTTTCATAAATCCTTCCTTCTTTTATTTTTATTTATTTATTTATTTATTTTTTTAATCTCGTCATGTAGCTCATATGTAAAGTGTTATGCACTTATATGTAAAAATAATGAATCCGTAAAAGATAAAATGGGCTAATGACCTTTTTTTGAGAAATTGCTTTTTTATGTTTTCGTCTTGTTATTCAATCGTAAGGTATACGTTCAAATCCCATGTGTACTATTTCTTCTTTGTATTCACTCACACAATACAACTAACCAATTTATTTAACGAAGATAACAATGTAATTTACATTTTTGTATGTTCTATCATATTTGTATGTTTTCACCACCACAACGAAACAAAAAAGACCGAAAGTATATGAGTAAACCCACATGAGGATGTACGAATCCAATTGCGTTGTCACTTAATATTTGTATTCAAACAACGACACTAAGATCAAAGTACAAACGCTCTTAGTGAACTTGTAGATTGTATATAAAAATGCAAGTCAACATGAGTCTACTTTAAAAATTTCTATATTACAAGGTGTCAACGGATGTGTCTCACGAGAATTATCTAAATTTGATAGACGGCGTGTCACCCTCACGAGTCGTTAAAAAAAAAAAAAAAATCACACGTCAAGTCCAGTTCACTTATCTAGATATTGATGTTTCGAAAAGGGAACTTAATCACCCACACAAAGATCTTTTACTTATATGATATGGAAAGTATATTTAACACTTAAAATGCTTACACTACTTGCAACGTTAACCACTAAGGCCTAGTAGCAAAAGGACTTGTGACTATCACTCAAAAATGTGTGAGGTCTCCCAAGTTCAATTCCTGCTAGGTGCAAACAATTTTAAGTGGTCACGTTAACCTCCTAAAAAGGGACTACTTTACCTGTTTTGAGTATGTGTAGCGGTGGGTTCCAACCCCATGGATTAGTCAGCCGAAAGGTCGAAAATCATGTTGAAAAAAAAAAAAAAAAAAAAAAAAAAAAAAACTGCTTGCAAATAAAGGTGGCTTTTGCACCATCATGTACTTGCAACAATCTATTTTTGAACCCATAATACAGTGGATACCTCCTTACGGAAAAGCAATGCTAAGTGAGCAAAACACAACCACAAACTCCCAGCTATATATCTTGTTTAGAAGTACAACATGAATCTAAAGCATTATGCACCAATACAGATAATTTCATATCCTACATTTGGAATACATAACCAGCCTCAACAAAGTGGGATTTTACCAACACAAGAGTTCTTCCGCGATGAGAAAATTCCCTGGGCATTTCAGCATAACTATAACAACAAAAATCATAAAATAAGTTTGGTTTTATTGCAAGCATGAGATGACATGGAAGGCTCAGGAAGATTAGAAACAGAGATGGGCTTACGTTTGATCATAACCATCAAGTCAAAAGACTAGATACCATCCAAAGTCATTTGGTCCTCTTGCAAGAAGGCGATCTTCCCATGAAAATGTACATTTGTGTGTAAAATTATTTGAAATGAAATCAATCAAAATTTAGTACGAACATTCATAGGTACATGCAGATCACATTTTAGACTACAAAAGATCAGTTAAACCGTTTGATATCATTAAAAACTAACTGAATAATATAAAGCATACAGAGGTCTTTCCAACAAACGTAACGGGTTCATGATTTGGCCCAATAGCAAGATAAAATAAGTTGCTTCACATTACCAACGACACTTAACTAACGCCGTGGCATGTAACTCCAAAACACAAAACAAATTGCATTTTCGTCACAACCAAACAAAAAAGAATGAAAAAAAAAAATGAGAGTAAACCCATACGAAATTAGTGGTAAAGTTTGGACTACGCAAATGAAATCTGGCAGTTGCATTCGTCACTTAATTACCATGGATGTAAGTATTATTTGAATAAAGTCAATTCAACCTTAGATGTCACAATCCCACATAGGTTAAAGAAGTAAAATCTTGCTTGGATATATAGTACATTGTACGATTATAGGCCGTGTTGAGAATAATGTTATGTTTTCAAGTTGGAAATGATGCTAGGTCTTGTAGAACAAAAAAAAAATCAAGCCATGGTGTCATATCTGTGTTGAAAAATTAATATAAAATTGCAACTTTTTTTATAGTATGTGTGTCACTTAAAAAATTGGTACTCTATTCTTTTCTGTTGAAAAAGATCGTCCATACATGTTTATGCAACCAAATATATCGTAATGTTCTATGTAAATCCATGTTACTCGAGGCGACTTTCCTCCGGTTGGCCTTTATTTTCGTTGTGCATACTCAGTTATGAAAATTCCAATTTCATTCATAAAACTTCAAGTAGCTTTCTTTTACATCATTTGCCTCTCGTGTTTTCTTTAAGTACTTCTTTTCATACACAGTTGTAGCATTTTGTTGAATCTAATTCTATTATATATGGAGTATTGTGTAATGAAGCTTTTATTTTCTTGAATATCATTTGAGCTGTTTATCAGCCGGATAGCCGATGAAGTGGGCAACAAGCTAGCTTTCCAATTTTCCCCATAAGTGAACATGTAGGTATGTGCGTTATCATGCATTTGATAAAGTCATTTCAACTACCTTACGTTCCACATAGATTAAAGAAGTAAATTCTTTATTGTTTATATAATATAGTGAATGAGTATCATGCATGTTGAGGATAGTGCTATACGTTTTAGTACATGGTTCATTGAAGTTCACATATTAATCCAAACATAAGAAACTTAAGTGATAAATGGGCGGTGAAAATATAATATACATTCTTAGCTTTTAATATCCATTCACTTACCAAACCTCTTATTTACAATTTTTTTGTTCATGCTTCACAAAATAAAACAAAGCCACAATTACATCATCGTTCTCAATAATAAAACATTCCGAGAGCTTTTGTTAGAACGAGGTGAAAACCCCCCGCGGCGTTGCGGCGGAGTTTTTTCTAAATTTTTTTTTAAACCTTGGATACGCTGCACCAACTATATTATTGAAATGTCTCATTTTTCTTTCATTCCAGTTTGCATCAATCAGAAATTATAAATATCATCCAACATTTCAAAGCCAACAACCATATTTGAGATGAAAAATGTAACTTGCAGTTAGTATAAACAATATTAATAAGTTGATAAAAATGCTATATTACAGAACCAATTATAGACGCGTAATATATAAAATACACATAAATTATACTGATGGATGTTCTTCTCTCATTTTTTGACCATGGATCGTAACCTAAAGAGAAAAGAAAACATCTAACATTTTAGTTAAATACAATGAAATCCAAATTACATGAAGACACCAAACCTATGCATTCCTGAAAGTATAATGATTGTTGTTACATTTGATTTGCAATATTTGAGTATCTATTAATTATTCATCAACAAACCTGGTAATCACTTCATTTCATTTCTAAAATAAAACTTATGCATTACATGCACACACAAAACTTATGCATTACATGAACACACCAAACAACTCTAGTAACGGGTCCAGTAGCTATATCATACGCTTATTGAGTCTTTGAATATTCTCAGAAACTTTATTTGTCATACAAATTTAATCAACAAACCTGGTAGTCACTTTATTTCATTTCTAAAATAAATTATTATCAATTAGAGTACAAAGTGCATAAGACGTAGCCGGAGTATATTCATTTCTTACCTGATAGGCTCACCCCCTGAACACATCCCATGAACACACCTACTGAACCACACATAATCGAACTTATATATGTTGTGACCCGGCCAATGAATCACTGAACCACACTGACATAGCTCACATTGTTACTTGATTTCTTGTCGTCATTGTGTCCTACCGCTGCTTACATGGGGGCTGGAATATCGGAACCCAAAAATTCTTATAATCAAGAATCAAAAAACATACTGTCATTTCATGAGCAGTACAAAAGTAAGATACCCTTCTTCTTTTCGAATACTTTTAGACAATATCAAATTTGTATTCACATTCAAGAGTTTAGGAAGTTTTAAGCATACCTGTGACCGCATTCTCGATAATTTTGGGTTTTAACTTAGGTGGTCTACCCAATATCCTTTTTGGAGCAACAATCACGGCTGCATGTATTTTCATCATATTGCCTGCAAGTAGCTTCCCGGATGAATGAAAAAAAATTTAGCCCGTCCATCTTACTACCTCTAATATGAAAACTATAAATAAAGGTAAGAATACTCACCAAGGATAGGATTATTTATGGGGATCGAGGCCTTTATTCTTTGCTGTCATTAGTTGAATGAAGCTTTGGAACAGGACTCATATATGCCACAATCTCTCATAGAGGAACCCTTTTTGGTCTGACTATATACGTGGGATCATCCCATTGGACCTGAAACTAATGGCAGAAAAAAGTACATTATATTCAAGTGAAAGGAGAGGTCTCACAGTAACATAATTATAGATTTAACAGACGATTTATGTCATATGTTTACCTTGCTGTCCAGTTTGTAAACACAATCACCTAAGAGCATGGAAGTTGCATATTTAACTTACCAAACGTGCAAATAGTTGCAGGCAACTAAAACCATAGTAGCTGTAATATACGTTATTTATTACTAAAAAAAACCTCGTTGCGTCTTTGTTTTTGAGCCAATCTGATTCATTTAATACATGATACTACATACATATTTGGTTCACAAATTAGCAGTTCTTCATTACTATCCCAAGTTTATAAATGCATATTTATGTTTTTTCCGAGGAGAACTTACTTGTACCTTTCAACGTAGACTACATAGCGATGTTCCAGCTCTCCTTTTTTCATATGATGAAGAGCACCATCCCCTGTCCGAGAAAGGGAAACCTTTGTTGCTTTTCCATATTGGCCAAAGTATTATGTATGCTCCAACAGCTGCATCCATAAAGTAACGTATTATCTACATTTAACTGGTGTCTGTTTAAGCTTATTTTTTTGTTTATATATTATAAGTAGTTTTTTTTGCCTACTGAATTTAACTCCCAATAAGGCTCGGTCACTATCGCAATGCTGGAATATATATAAATTTATAAAGATTATTATATCTCGATATCGTTTGATACGTTTGGTTCGACGTTTGTTCACAGTCACCGACTTTTCATAGATTATGGAATTTACATTATCTAGATCATGGTATTTACACATTATCTTGTACACCAGTTATTGTTTGAGTGTATGGCCATTGTATGTTGCTTTACCTACAACATGTAGGTCATATTTTGAGAAAGGTTTAGAGACCTAAACGTGCTTCTGCTATTAATATCTACGATGTGCAAGCAGACTAACCTTTAAGCTAGAGTCTAACATTCCAGAAAAATCCTGTAAAAAGGTTTTCTTTTCGGAGGATGGAGGGCCTAATAGTAGTGTCATCCTATTAATGAAGAGTTAATAAGATCAAGATCTTTAAATGAACGGCAGTTAACAGGTGGTTAAACTTGTTGGTTCTTAGTCTCATTTATCAAAGCAATATGAAAGAATTAAGGAAAAGACAACCTTGTTGGTTCTTAATTCAATCGATCAGTTTGACCCTAAATCAACATTATAGTCTCAATATATCATGCAGCTAAGGTTTTCATTATCAAAGCAATATCAAAGAATTAAGCAAAAGACAACCTTAAATCAACATCATAGGCGCTAAAAAGAGAAATGAAATTATATTAGAAGTCGTTGTAGTAAAGTCACCTACATGCTCCTTTGGTAAAGATAACATAAAGCTACGAATTCCATCAACGTGAGCAAATACATTAATTCTCTAACGTGTAATAAAACATATACATTCTAATGTAAGATAACAACTAATGTAATAACCACTCTAAACTTAAAAACATAACAACAAACACCACATGATGCCACTTAATACCCGAAACTGCACCAGAATCATAAAGTGGATAACTTGAAAGAAACCCAATACATATCTAAAACAACTCAAAACTTACAAAATCAAATAGGTTTAAAAAAACTCAAAAAAGTACCTCAAAAATCCAAAAACGTTGTTGATGGCTTTCGTTGGTATGTAGCTCTTACCTTGCACCTGATCATCCTCTGTAAATAAGGCTCGTATTATAGCAGGAAAGAAATTTCAGAACAAACGCTATAATACATATAAATATATAATAATTAAAAAAAAAAAACAACATCAAATCTACATACCTTGTTTATTCTTAAAAAAAACCAAAATCTAAACCCTAATTGTTTGTGTAACACTGTTCCAACAAAAAACCCCTCAAATTGAAACCGTAGCTTTTGTATTATCGTGTATTGTGGAAGGTTTGAGAAGAAGAGATAACAACCGACCGCGGCGAACAGGAAAGATGAAGCTTATCTGAAAGATCAAACATGAAGATCTGAAGGTCGGCGAGCAATAGGAGGTGAGGTTTATCTGGAAATATTTAGAAACCCAAGGTGTAGATAACGTTTTGTATACAAAGCGACTCAGGTGTATCAATTAAGTCGGTTTATAACCCAAAGAAGAAAAAAAGGAAGCGGGCCTGTAATAACTTTTGGGCTGCCTTGGCCCAACAATCGGGCAACCACCCAACAACTTATTTACTATCGTAAGGTTGGCATCTGTATCGCACGTGCGAAGGGAATCATTTTTTTAGTCCACCGACCTAGCAGATTAAGAAGTATATAGAATATGTGATAGATGTCATCAAAATCAATAATAACCTACAAAATTCGAAAATTAACACTGACCATATTTCAACCCATACACGTTTCACCGTTCTAGCGGATCTCTGACCTTTATCGTATAGCGTGTTGGAATTTTATACTCATAACAATTATACATAAAACAAATAACATCATCAAAGCATGCAGCGGAAGACAATAGGAATAATATATGTAAGTAATTAACCAAACAAGAAAGTGCGTACCTTTTAGCAATTCAAGTAAACAAACGATGATGTGATCAAGTAACAAAACCTTAAACCCTAACAAAGGGTTTCACAAAATCGTCCCACCAAAAAAACGACCACCAAGGAATACAAGCTCAAGTGTGCTTGCTCTTCGTTCTTGTACACACGTACTAATAGCGATTTGATGTGGAAAAGCTAGTTCCTTGAATCACAAATAAACCAAATACTTTATCTTTGAGTTAGACAAAATCGAAAACCCTTGGGGTTGGGTGTTTCACCGCCACACAAAGAGGAGAGAGAAGGAGAGAAATTAGGTTATTGGTAATCCAAGATTAAGTTATGAATGAATACAAGGGTTTGTATTTATAGGTAACTTAACTTGGTGACCAAGTTTGTGTAGGATTGGGTTTGTAAACCCCCACCGATCGCCAAGGTTCCCAAGAGGGATTCTAGAACCTTCCCGACTTCTAATTTCATTCTTAGTCCTTGTAGTTAACATTTAACGACCGTTAACCAAACCTCGTTAATTATTTAACTATTGTTATATTTTATTTAGTGATTAATAATTAATAATAATAACGCTTTATTTATATTAATTATGTACATCAATTCTCATACGTAATGTGTGCAATCCCAAGTCTCGAGTTCGAATCCGGACATACTATTATTTAAATATCCATTAAAACCTTTCGGCTCCCACTTGGATATTACTAAATATAGTAATGACATTGGTTAGTCTAGCTTTCACGCTAACGCCCCGGATCGAATCAAGCATGGTCTCCTGGAAAACCATTTAATGATTCATCATTTTACTTATCCTTTTGTTACTAATACTACATTAACTATGAATATGGATCAAGTCATTTCATAAGTTAATATTCATTCTCGTTGTATATGATTGAACAAGATTACCAAATCATCCGAACGTATTCCGAGATAGATCTTGGGTATGGCCATACAAACATCTTGTCAACCCTACGAGGGCCCAAATATAGTATTATGCTTTGAAACAAATTCAAAGGAACAAATTCTCTTGACTACAAACATAACTCATGAATTTTGCAACACTTTCAAAATAGCCCTTATAACTACCGCCACGGATAGCGTTAGACTATCTTACACAAATGCACTACATTCATATCGCTTATCCGGTATCTCAAGTCCGAGGATAAACACTTCATGATATACTTAATGACAAAGACCCATAAAGTATCATCATGTAAAGTTGGGATGAGTCCTATATTCAATTCATTGAATATCATGTGAATCTGGTATGTCCCACGCATCAATATACTTTAAAAAGTATATTCTACCAAAACTCAGATTTGTCTTAATTCAATGACATTCTCACATCATTGATCGACAACGGACTATTTAGAATAACATAAGTTATTCACGGATTAAACATGCAAATATAGGATATAATATTAAAAAATGAAAATAAACATAAACAACTATTTTATTTCATTAAAGTAATATTTGTTCATAACATCCTTTATCCAAATACTAATCACAGATCTGCATGAAACTACTAGCTAAACGAAGTCCTATCCCATCAAGCATGGTCAAGAAGTTTATCTTTTGGCAAAGGCTTCGTAAAGGGATCACTAGATTTTCATCCGTATGAACTTTGAGTAGATTGATTTCACCTATGTCGACTTGTTCTCTAACATAGTGATATCGACGAGGAAAATGTCCGCGCCCTTCATGACTCCAGCTCATTGGCAAATGTTATTGCAGCAGAGTTGTCACAATACACATTTAGAGGTAATTCGATTGAGGGCATTACTCCGAGTCCCGAAATGAATTTCCTAATCCAAACAGACTTCCATCGCACTCAAGCGCTATGTACTCACATCAGAATAGACATCGCAACCGTTGTTTGCTTCTTGCTCTTCCATCAATGCTCCTCCATTAATGACAAAGACATAACCCGTCGAGACTTCGTATCATCTTTATCGCTTTGGAATGACGATCGCAAAAACTCAGTAACATCAAGTTCGCATCCGATTTCCTCCATACACTAGAAACATTTCTTTAGTAGCCCTTAGATACTTAAGAATGTTCTTAATGACTGCCGTTGTTTCACACCGGGTTTCGTTGATACCGACCGGTGATATTTCGTGCAAACGCCACATCGCCTTGTACATCTCACAAGATACATGATAGATCCCTACCAAGCGTAAGGAACTTTCTCATGTAAGCCACCTCTTCGTGTTGGCGCATAGTTTATTACTTAAGCCATGTTCAACTTGCATCGGCAAATATCCCTTCTTGGAATTTTGCATACTAAATCTCTTCAAGATTTTATCAATGTAAGCACTTTGGCTTAGTCCAATTAACCGCCTTGATCTATCTCTCGAGATCTTGATTCCCGAATAAATGTTGCTTCCCTAAGTCCTTCATAGAAAAGCACTCCAAGATAAGACTTTACATCTTGCATACTTGGAATGTCTTTTCCATGATCAATATGTCATCGACATATAAGACAAGGAAAATAACATTACTCCCACTAGCTTTGTGATACACATGGCTCATCAAGATTTTGAGTGAAACCAAATTTCTTGATTTCTTCATCAAACTTCTTGTTCCATTGCCTTGATGCTTGCTTCAACCCATAAATGGATCTTTGAAGTTTGCATACACGCTCGAAACTTTGATTCACAAACCCTTCAGTGCGCCATATAGATGTCCTCATCTAGGCGACCGCTTAAGAAGGCGCTTTTACATCCATTTGCCATATCTCATAGTCATAGTACGCAGCTATGGCTATAAGAATCCTAATAGCTCTAATGTCCGCCACAGAGAAAATGTCTCTCGTAGTCTACCCCATAGGTTTGAGTATAACCTTGAGCTACAAGACGAGCTTTATAGGTGTGCGCATTGCCATCCATGTCATCTTTATCTTAAAGAGCCACTTACTTCCAACTACCTTAGCATTTGGAGGTAAGTCAACCTCTATCCGCACTTCGTTATCTTTCATGGATTGCATTTCCCCATTCATTGTAACTCGCCATTTTCCTTTTCAGGACTCATCATGGCAGCTTTATAGTTAGCGTGTTCACCAAGATCCCCTAACATATTTTCCTCGCCTTCTACGTTGAGACATAGGCGCTCAGTGCACGCGTAGCTCTTGAAGATCTACGAATGGGAACCACTTCAATCTCGTAGAACGCCCGGACTTTCGTGTTCTACTTGAGGTTGGCTAGTGTTTTTAAGGTGTTGTATCTTCTTGATCATCTTCCGGATCATATACTCTCCCACCGAATTCATGAGATATGAGATCCTTTTCAAGAAAGTCTCCATACCTAGCAACAATTACTTTGTTTTCGTGTGGAAAGTAGAAGTAGTAACCCATAGTTTCCTTTGGGTATCCTACGAAGACACACTTAATGATCTTTGTTGCGACTTATCGCCAGAGTCACATTTAACAAACGCCTCACAACCCCTGCACCTTTAAGTAAGACAAGTTGGGAGGTTTCCATACCACACTTCATAAGGAGTCTTATCAACCTTCTTAGTTGGAACCATATTCAATATGCGAACAAATAGCTTCAAAGCATAATCCCAAAAGGATAAGGGAAGAGTAGTAAGATTAAACATCGATCGCACCATGTCTAGCAATGTACGATTCCTTCTCTCGATACACCATTTTGTTTTGGAGTATAAGGAGATGTGAGTTCTTTGGACAATACCACACTCACTAGATAATCTTTAAACTCTTGGCTTAAATATTCACCACCTCTATCGATCGAAGAGCTTTAATCTTCTTTCCTAGTTGCGTTCTACTTCACTCTTAAAAACCTTAAATGTTTCAAAGACTTCATGTTTATGTTTAAGTAAATAAACATAACCATAACGATCGAAATCGCAGTAAAGGTTAAGAAGTAGCTAGCACCCTTTCTTGACACATGTCTTAGTGGTCCACACGTCAAGATGTGTCACACCAAGAAGATCGAAGCCCTTTCAAAACTATTTGTAAAGGTTTCTTGGTCATCTTCCCGATATGCAAGATTCGCATTTATCGATGATTCATCATTGATGTCTTGCAAAAGCCCATCGTGTTGCAAATTGTTGCATGCGTTTCTTGCCTATATGAGCAAGTCTACAATGCCAAAGAAATGAAGAATCCAAATCACCTTTGATTCTTTTATTATTGATGCTAAAGATGTAATTATTTTTATCATTCACATTATCATGCAAATCAATTTCAAACACACCATTTCATTGGAATAACATTAAAGTAAAAACATCATTTAAAGAAATGTAAATTCCATAATCAAGAAATGTATGAACGAAACCAATATCTTTTAACAAGGAAATGCGAAATGACACCCTAACAATGGAAGGTGCGAATGACAATCGTTTAATGACAAGACTAAACCCGAAGGTAAAACTAAATCAAACGTGCCTATAGCATCAACAATCGCATGTGCTCCATTACCCACGCGCAGTATTGCTATCCATAGGCAAGCTTCCTTGCTCCTCTAAGTCCTCGCAGTGTATTACATATGTGAATACCACATCCAAGATCATATACCCGTGAATTTATTTTATGAGGAAAAGCAAATAATTCTATCATCAAAAGAGTATTCTGGCATCGCCACAGTGCAGTATTTTTATACCTCTTATTTCGCAACTCATCAAGGTACATTGACAATTCCTCTTCCAAAGGTCCAATCATGGTGCGATGATGACAAGCCCGATCCTTCTTCGGATTCTCACGCTTTTTGGGAGGTACTACTTGGGTTCTTGTTGATAAGTCATAACTTGTTTTCCTTATCGCCTTTACCCTTACCTTTCCTTTCTTGTTCGCTAGCGACTTATTAGGCTTAGAAATTCTACCCTTCGGATGGTCAAAACCGCAGTGTAGAGGCCTTCTTGGGCAAACCTTTTCGTAATCAATGAGCATTGCATGTACCTCATCGATCGCCTTCCCGTGCAATGCATATTATAATTAAGCACGAAACCATCAAATTCCTTGTTAAGGGATCCGTTGATCGTGCCAATTTGTATGTCATTAGGGTAGACATAGTTCAAACGCCCAAATGGTCCATGTAACTCATCATTTCCAGACGGTGGCGCTATGTGTTTCCCTTCTCCTTGCTTGCAACTATGAAGAGCATCAATCAAGTCATACAACTTCTACAAATCACGTGTTTTTCAAACAACCTTGCAATTCTTCCAAGATGAGATTAGGGAAGTAATTCTCAAATTGATTTTGCAAGCTTGAGTTCATACTCCCGAGCATAATGCAAAGCGACCTCATTATACTTGTCATACTCAGTTGCCATGTACTTCGTGCTTCAGAGTAGCATCACCGCAGTTCAGGAGGACAAGGCGTAGTCAATAATTGAGTCTTTTGGCAACCCTCAAGACAATTCGAGTCACGATACCAATCATTGAAATTGCGCTACAATAATTCTCTCGATCAAACATAGATTTGAACGACGAGGCTAGTGCAAGAGATTCAGCTTGAGCCATTTCTGTAAATAAAAGTTCAAAAGTTAGTACTTTCGATAAGAAAACATTCAAGAAAATAAAATACCCTTTGGCCAATATTCATATTAACCATAGTATTTTCCTTGAATATTGGATCCTCATTATCATAGTTCCACCACATCGCTTGATCCGCTAGTGGTGAAAGTATAGAATAGGTAATCGTTGAAAACGATAATTGACAAACAAATTTTCAATTCCAAAATTTATGGGATTTACAATTTTGCCAAAACAATTAATGCAAAACGAAGCATATTTTATCCCATCGTATGCCTTAAGTCATAGGTCTCACTAACTAACTTAATTAAGTTGTCTAATTTAGAAACCGCAAATCATAAAGCCGAGGTCTCACACAACAAAATAATTCACCTCGTTATTGTAATCTAGATCAAGGTCTCACATAACTAAATTACAACTTCAAGTGTTTCATATCATTAGATGGCATAAACTTAAATTTAAAGGGTACATTTTTTGATGTGTAATCAAAACTTATGTATAAAGAAGCATGCATACAACTTTATAACATAAAATTTTTCGAAAAACTTACTAAAAGATTTTAATTTGCTAAGATTTAATTCTACAAAGTTTTAATCGATGCGTTGAGAAACTTACAACTTTGCACTAAGATGCTTCGTACATAGAATGGTTATACTAGGTAGCTCCAATCGAAGCATGAGAGAGAGGACCGTAAGCTCAAGCATAACCTTAGACATCCATTCGGTGAGACTATGCTCACTTCTTAAATACCCCTTATAGTTTGTTCTAGTGGGTGAGCCGTTCTAACCATTTAGTACAATCGCATCACGATTAAAAGTTCAAGAATAATTCTTAGATAATAAATCAATTTCGCCATTATTTAGTCCATTTAATTTTCTATTCATAAAAACCCTTTTGCTTACTAACATGTCAAACAATATATAAACAAAAAGCATTTTAATAAAATTAAACACACTCAAATAATATAAACATATAACTAAACAATTTAACATATGTAAAACAATTAGCCACATGCATAATTATTTCAATAAACTCTAATAACAATTTAGGCGTAAATAAATGCATACATTAACTAGGACTTTCATCTCATGAGAAGATGAGCCACATACATCGACAAGTCGATTATGTAAGTCAAGTTAATAGTATAACAATTAGCACATAACTAATTTTATTAGTTATAATTGAGGTCTTCCCAATTCAATAATTATTAAATAAATAAAACATGTGTATCACTTAACAATTAATCAATATACAATAAACAATACTCCATGGCAAAACATGCATGTTCCACCATGGATTCCGCATAACAATTATCACCCAAGATACGCATATTACATGGCACATAACAATTATTCATTAATTAACCACATAAAATAAGCATGCAATCCTAGGGTTTCTACAAGTTTTACAAAATTAAAACCTAATTAAATAAATAAAGGGTAATCGACCCATATTAAATAAAATTAGGGTTTCAAATTCAAAACCCTAGAAACCATAAAAAGCATGCATATAATCATAAAGATTCAATTTTTATGTGTTTCGGTAATTAATTACATCATATTAACGGCTCGTGATGCCACTGTTGGAATTTTATACTCATAACAATTATACATAAAACAAATAACATCATCAAAGCATGCAGCGGAAGACAATAGGAATAATATATGTAAGTAATTAACCAAACAAGAAAGTGCGTACCTTTTAGCAATTCAAGTAAACAAACGATGATGTGATCAAGTAACAAAACCTAAAACCCTAACAAAGGGTTTCACAAAATCGTCCCACCAAAAAAACGACCACCAAGGAATACAAGCTCAAGTGTGCTTGCTCTTCGTTCTTGTACACACGTACTAATAGCGATTTGATGTGGAAAAGCTAGTTCCTTGAATCACAAATAAACCAAATACTTTATCTTTGAGTTAGACAAAATCGAAAACCCTTGGGGTTGGGTGTTTCGACCGGCCACACAAAGAGGAGAGGAGAAGGAGAGAAATTAGGTTATTGGTAATCCAAGATTAAGTTATGAATGAATACAAGGGTTTGTATTTATAGGTAACTTAACTTGGTGACCAAGTTTGTGTAGGATTGGGTTTGTAAACCCCCCACCGATCGGCCAAGGTTCCCAAGAGGGATTCTAGAACCTTCCCGACTTCTAATTTCATTCTTAGTCCTTGTAGTTAACATTTAACGACCGTTAACCAAACCTCATTAATTATTTAACTATTGTTATATTTTATTTAGTGATTAATAATTAATAATAATAACGTTTTATTTATATTAATTATGTACATCAATTCTCATACGTAATGTGTGCAATCCCGAAGTCTCGAGTTCGAATCCGGACATACTATTATTTTAATATCCATTAAAACCTTTCATAGCGCCATATTAATTTTGCAGTGACATGTGAGTATGTGACCAACATAACCTACAACAACTCCCACCAAACTCATTGTGTCGTTTCGAATCACTTAATCCAAGTGACCAGCATTCCCCAAAGGCTAAGTTGAACAATTTCCTAAAAATGCCTTATAAAACTTATAATTTCCTAATGGAAAAAAATGAATTTTGTATGTTGCACCAAGTATTTGTTTGATAACACAACAGTTAGCAATCTTGTGAAAATGCCGAAAGAAGCTAAACCATCATTCATGTTCCAAAAGAAAAACATTTCATCGTTATGTTCATTCACATTTCACAAATCTAGCGGAGATTCCCTATGCCCCAACCGTTCAATATCTAACATTCTTTGCGGTGACATGTTACCACAAATGGATAATAAATTGTGGCGACTTTGTTAAAACACAGGTGATTCGAGTCCCTCTTGGTTGCCTCCATTTCTAACAAAGAAGAAGTGACAACTTATTCCTACCGATGTTCGTTTCTATATTACAAGGTACCACCAAACGCGTGTCACCAGAATTATCCGAAAGGGATAGATGTGTCTGTTGGTTTAATGGACAATAAATTAATAGACGTGTGTTAAGATCGAACTTGAGACCACGGGATTGCACACTTTACGTATGAGAATTAAAGTTAATAATTAAATGTAATAGTTATATTTATTTATTAATTAAACGAAATAACTAACGGACGTTAAGTAATTAATGTAATGGATTAACAGTCGTTAAATGTAATTGGAAAGGACTATAATGCAAATCAATATTTGGAAGGTTTAGGAATACCTTTTGGGATACTCCATATGATCGGCCACAAGGAAACCCAAACCATATCCAACTCAACTTGTTCTCCAAGTTTTGCTAAGTATATATACAAGGTTAGGGGTCTTGTGTTTTGCATCTCTTGTACTCATTAGCTAAAAACCTAAATTGTTTGTGTGTGGTTTTTTGCTTCAATCGATCGTACAACCCTTTAGGGTAGTCGATCATAGTTTTTCCAAAACATAATTATTTTGTTTAATTAAAACTAGCATTACTTTAATTTGTTACAATACGTGTGTACAAGAACGTGGTACAATCACACTATTGATTGTATCTTGGATTGAATTACAAAACGGTAAGGGGTAATTCTTATAATCCAATAAACCCTAATTAGGGTTCATCCAATTGCTAGTTTGTGGATTTTTTTCTTGTTCGGCTAGAATCAAGAAAGGTACGCATATTTTATTCTTTAGTTAATTAATTATTCATTATATGTTCTTATACGCTTCCGCACTTGCTTTGATGTTTTGTGTTTTATTATTGAATGTCATGTTATATAATTCCAACAGTGGCATCACGAGTCATTGGTTTTTAATGAGTAATTAATTACATAAACTCGTAATAAAACAAATACTTGTATGTTGTTTGATATGTTAATCTAGGGTTTATGTTTAATTTATTGTTTGGTCGATTTTTTTTTAGAATTGGGGCGTACCCCTAATTTTTTTTAGTCGACATATGTATAAATTTTTTTTAGGGTTTTGAAAATTGTTTGCTAACCTTATTGATACCTAGAATTAATATATTAGTTACGTGATTAATTCATGAATAATTTGTTATGTGTCATGGAATTTGATATGCGATCTTGTGACTTATTTGTATAAGTGTTATGATATCCATGATTATACATGCATGTTAGTCATGGATAAGTTACTTTGATAAAATTGTTTAATTGTTGAGACATATTTAATTACGATAAATTGTGAATTGGGGAAGACTCCAATTATATACATTAATGAATCAATTATGTGCAATTTGGTATATCATTAATTATTGGTTTACGCAATCGATTCGTCGATGTATGTGGCTCACTCTCAATTGAGAGAGTGAAAGCCCTAATTAATATATACATTAATTCAACCTAGACATTGATTATTAATAGGGTTTTATCGAATGAGTTGCATGTGGCTAATTGTTTACACGTATAAATTGTTTATTATGTGCGCATTGTTTTTTAGTATTTTATTTTTTTTATTTGTTACTTGTTTGTTTATTATGTTAGACAGTTTTAAGCAAAGGGTAATTTTGAATAGAAAAATAATACGGACTAAACAATAGCGAAATTTGATTTGTTTTGGAAGAGTTAAGTTTTCAATAGTTTAATTGATTGGTGACTTTGGTACATATGGTCTGAACGGCTCACCCATTAGAATGAACTATAAAGGGGTTAATAAAGAAGTGCACACAGTCACACTGAAAGGATGTCTTAGGTTATGCTTCGCGCTTACCTGGTCCTCTGCCCCCTGTAAGTTTGAGTAAAGCTACTAAGTAAGCCATAAAATGTACAAACTCATCTTAAGGGCGAATTAGTTTTAATTCCATGCGCCACGGTGGTAATTATCCAAACACTAAGTGTTTACACTTATGCAAAAGTACGGTATAATGGACGATAATTAACGCTAAATTCCTTAATTGGTGAACCCAATACCTCAATCAAAACTTTGATAATTTGATCTTTATGAATTGGTAATAAAAGTTTTTTATTAAAATTATGCTACAAGATGAATGCATGACATTTTGTACATATTTGATTTGACCACATAAAATCAAAACTAGTACCCTTTTAAATTAAGTTATATGCCATCTAATTAAAAGGAACACTTGAAGTTGCAATTTACGTCATGACAAGACTTGGCGAGATTGTGATGGAGAGGTAAATCTCTATGTAAAGTCGGACCTTACATGGACATATTTGCGACTCTTTAAGTTAGACACTTAAGTTGAGTGGAAGTGAGACTCGGACCGAATGGCATAAGATGGGATGAAACATGTTTATATTTGCAATAGCGTTGGAAAATATAAATCCCATAATGATCTAGGAGTTGGAAATGGTTTGCAATTAATGTTCGACAGATTACCTTATTATATGTGTTTGTTGCTAGGTGTCAACTCGATGTAATGAACCTATGATAACTGGATCCTAGTTTTCGAGAAAATTCTATGGTTATATGAATATTACCTTGGGTATTTTATTTTCTTGAAAAGTTTAATTATCGAAAATACTAAAATTGAATTTTGCTAATTCTTTAAATGTATTAATGCAACATTAAACCGTAAACGTAGGTTATTCATGTATTGGTAAATTGATCTACACCTGTAAGGGTTTTTAGTAGAGTCAACTTTGCTAAATGAATTAACCTAGTCCTCTTTTCATAATAAAGAGTGAGATTCAATCCTATTCCTTTTCATGAATGAAGAAAGGTATGATAGGACAATTAGAATTGTCTAAATTCTAAATACATAACTCGTAAGCATTTTTAATAGTTAAGAAAATTGCATATTTTCTGAGTTATTAAGTTAGAAGCTAGACTAATTTACTGCAAAATTGGTAAAAGACAAACTAGTATATTTTATCTAGTTGTTTTGTTTTGACCATTTAAAAGTACTACTTACAATTGTTGGAATAGTAGAAAGATTAAGAAAGAAATTGCATGCCCAATTTTTCAAGTTAATAGCATTGATGGAAAAATTCATCATCTACACAGTAGAATACATTCTTTTAAGTACATAAGTAATTGTTATGTATGGACTTTCTCAAAAGTGTAGGGAAGTAAATAGAACACTATTTTCTTTCACTGGTTAATGCAACACTTACAATGTTGTCAAATCCAGTGAGAGTGTTGTGTTCTTATTACTGAATAAGGAATTAATGTAATGATCTCTAATTCAGTGGGAGTTACAAGCTTTGTCATCTTGGTAGTAACCCAGATTATCTCTAGAATGTCTTAAGA
Source organism: Chrysanthemum lavandulifolium (assembly GCA_022545495.1). Lineage (NCBI taxonomy): Eukaryota > Viridiplantae > Streptophyta > Magnoliopsida > Asterales > Asteraceae > Chrysanthemum > Chrysanthemum lavandulifolium. The sequence goes on along the minus strand of CM040240.1, from coordinate 11,027,859 downwards.
TAATTACTTTCCACTTGTAGACACTTATGTTTTCAAGGATAGTCATGTACGTTTCCTTATTAGACAGTGAAGTGGTTCTACATCTACTAGTTATGCTAATATCAATGACACAATCATATAGGTCATATAAACAAATATATGCCGTGTTGTTTATCAACTACATGATGTTGTTCCATGCACAAGTGGGAGAAATCTATATTGTGTGCAAGGTACAACATATAGGTATATGATTTAAAGGATTCTCTTGACTGCAAAGTAAGAGACTAACATTCTAATATAACTTGTACATATCTAATTCAAGAAACACTTGGTGTTGAAATTTACGTCATGTGAGAACTTGGCGAGATTGCAACAACAAAGTAAATCTCTATGTGAAGTCAGACCTTGCATGGACATATTTGCAGTTTCTAAATTAGACAAGTATTTAGAACATGTGTCAAAATGATATATAAGACTACTTCAAATTAAATATTTATGTATTATTAGAATGACATAAAATTAAATGAAGTAATCTAATCCTACTTCAATTTGTTTATTTATGTATTTTGGAATGACATAAATAAAAAATAATGTAGTCCTACATTATTGTGAAGTAAAAATAAATTAACTTGGAATTACTATTGAAACCAAGAGTTGTATTCATAATTACTTTAGTTAAACATGTTTATGATTCATTATAAAGACATAAACATAAAGTCTTTTAAGACTTATAATAGAGTAAGACGTTAACTTGTTATGTTTTTTAATTAAGACATATACAAGAAGTCATTAAGTTGATCAATGATTTCTAACGTTAAATGGGATTATAACAAATTTATGTTTTCTTGATGAGACATGGATATGAAGTGACTTGGTTTAAAAGTACTTGTGTTATAAAGCATGCAATTGGCTTGGAAAGTCTATTATACCATTAAGTTGACTTAGTTGGAAAATAGGTAAGCCAAAAAGGAATATGTTTATCTTATATATTGTTAGATTGTCTTACAATATTAAATTCTAATGAATACCACAAGTTGATGGTATGTTCAGTTAGGAGGATCAAACTTTATTGATTTGTTTGATTCAAGATAACCATAACTTCTTTCTTAAAAAGTAACAAGGTTAGAAAATTGAGTATGGATTAAATATACCAATATGACTCACCTAGAAGATTGTTAAAACACCATTTCATTATGGAATGTGATGAATCACATTAAGTTTTAAAATTGAAGATTCTAAATTTGTTAAACTACTTATGAATAGGTTATTAACAAACTTAAGTCAGGAATTATCAATGAGTATTTGTAATGTCCCAAATAGAGAACAATGTAGTTTTGCTCTTATTGCTAAGTATATATAGATAGTCTATATATTACAAAAGGCAAGTGGGAGTTTTTTTTTTATCTTGAAAGATAAAATTACAAGATACATAATCTTCTAAAACACACTAGTATATATCATGATGAGGTTAGACATGTAAATGATAGACCTCATGATGATGGAATTTTCATTCATAGATCTGCAAGGATATCTAAGATATTTGACTTATATGCTGAGAAATATGAGTTACAGGATTATTGTAAACCTGATAATCATTATGATGGATTACCAAATATTGAATTGGGTAAATTGCTTATACCATGAATGTTAAAGATGCTGTTCATAAAGATAATCAATTTTGGAAATTTAGTTTATCTTAATAGTTAGACTAGAGAATGGAAATGAGTTTCTTCAAAGAGATGAAAAACCCTAGTGGTTTGAATTTCTATGTAGAAATCATATGGACAATATTGTACACATATTCAATGCATGTTTTATGACAAGATTATTAATCATACTTAAGCAATTAATTATGATTGAATATTATTTTCTAGACACATTAAATATATAAAGATGATAATTGTCATACTTGTTTTCATTAATATGAAATATGACAATAGAATATCAAAACTCTTTCTTGAAGAAATTACTTGAGCGAGGACGGTAAGTAATTGAAAGGTTTTTTTGAATTCATATAATCTTTGGAAGTGTATGAAGTGCAATAATTCATGAATGGATAAATGCATGCATCTATAAAATTATTCTTATGTTTAATTATTAAATCCTAATTTCGATTTATAATTGAAATAAGATAAATTTTAAGTATTCCTGAAAGCTAGTGGGAGTATTATGTTAAAGTTCTAAAATCTTATATGTTGTATAACATATAGGAAGTAACATTCCTTGTAAGCTAAATGTTAAGTCTTAGATTGGAATGAAACTTCACTTGTAAGATTTAAGAATTAAAACATACAACCTTGGAATATATGTTTATTATTAATAAACATGTGCAGAAAAATAAATGATTCTAATAAAACATGATATATCATTTGGGAAGTGGATAAATATCTTTTGACAAGATAGAACGTGAATGAAGTCTAAGTTTTACTTGTAGATTCATCATGTACATCATGTTGTGTATTAAAATTGTTGTATCATTCTTAAATAAGAAGTGATTTGACAACATTGATATCTAACTAAAAGTTATTAGATAACTTGTGTAATGAATATTCTAATAGATATACATCCTCAGCCTGTAATTGCTCCTAGATTCTATGGATGAACAATATGTCAATTGTTGTGCAAATTGTCATCAGCTTTAAACTTGAAAGTTAGGAAAGAATCAAACATTACACAATAAGATATTAAAAGTTTACGGAGTTTTGATGAGCACATTGTTGTTTGTATACAATGATGCTGGTTTAATTGAGATGACACTCAATACTAGCCATGGTAGGATTTCATCCTTGTTAATGGCCATGTGAACTAGTTGTGCTACTAAGAACACATTGCATTATACATTAAAAGAATAAGAATACTTTAAACTTTAAAACGCTTGAAAGTTTAAATTGTCATAAATTGGTGATAGAGGATGTCACATACTTTATGAATTATTATGTGGATTGGTGAATGCACATACAAGGACTTCACTAATTGAATTCTTGAAATAAGTATTCTCAAAATTACGATAGATCATGTTGGTTGATTTATGCCTTGTCAACAAGTATGATTGTCATTAATTGAGGCATAATCCATCAACTGAAATTTTCATGCATTGATCTATTTGGTATTTGGATAAGGGATGTTAAACAATTGTTATAATAAATCAAATACTTGGTATGTTTGATTTTATAATATATTGTATCCTATATTTGCATGTTTAATCCGTGAGTAAATTTATTTATTCTAAATCGTCCGTTGTCAATTAATGATATGGGAGTATCATTAAACTAAAACAAATCTGAGAGATATGGTAGAATATACTTGAAAGTATATTGATGAGAATGCATACCAATTTCAGATGATATTCAATGGATTGAATATAGGACTTATCCCAACTACATAATTTACTTTGTGGATATTGTTATAAGTGAATTATAAATAGTTATCCTCAGACTTGAGATACCAGATAAGTGTCATGAATGTAGTGCACTTCTGTGAAGCAACTTAACGCTACACGTAACTGGTAGTCATAAGGGTTGTTTCCTGAAGTCTTGCAAAGTTCATGGATTATTCTCGTAGTCAAAATAGAATTTGTTCCTCCAAATTTATTTTGGAGTTTAATCTTCTTTGGGCCCTCGTAGGGTTGACAAGATGTTTGCGTGGCCACGCCCAAAGTTCTCCCAGAATATGTTCGTAAGATTTGGTAATCTTGCTCAATCTCTTATAACGAGAAATGAATAGTTGAATAAAGAATGACTTAATTCCATATCTTTATTTAACATGGTATTAGAAACAAAAGGATAATAATAATGAGAAATCATTAAAAGGTTTTCCAGAGCCTTGCTCGAGTTGTACTAGAGGCATCAAGTGTTGCTAGACGCTAACCGATGTGATCACTCTATTAAGATATGTCCAAGTGGGAGCTGTTGGTTTAATGGACAATAAATTAATAGACGTGTGTTAGGATCGAACTTGAGACCACGGGATTGCACATTTTACGTATGAGAATTAAAGTTAATAATTAAATGTAATAGTTATATTTATTTATTAATTAAACGAAATAACTAACGGATGTTAAGTAATTAATGTAATGGATTAACATTCGTTAAATGTAATTGGAAAGGACTAGAATGCAAATCAATATTTGGAAGGTTTAGGAATACCTTGTGGGATACTCCATATGATCGGCCACAAGGAAACCCAAACCATATCCAACTCAACTTGTTCTCCAAGTTTTGCTAAGTATATATACAAGGCTAGGGGTCTTGTGTTTTGCATCTCTTGTACTCATAAGCTAAAAACCTAAATTGTTTGTGTGTGGTTTTTTCCTTCAATCGATCGTACAACCCTTTAGGGTAGTCGATCATAGTTTTTCCAAAACATAATTATTTTGTTTAATTAAAACTAGCATTACTTTAATTTGTTATAGTACGTGTGTACAAGAACGTGGTACAATCACACTATTGATTGTATCTTGGATTGAATTACAAAACGGTAAGGGGTAATTCTTATAATCCAATAAACCCTAATTAGGGTTCATCCAATTGCTAGTTTGTGGATTTGATTCTTGTTCGGCTAGAATCAAGAAAGGTACGCATATTTTATTCTTTAGTTAATAAATTATTCATTGTATGTTCCTATACGCTTCCGCACTTGCTTTGATGTTTTGTGTTTTATTATTGAATGTCATGTTATATAATTCCAACAGTGTCAGTATATGTGTGTTCATCAATCACGAATCCTACAAAAAAAAGTCACCGAACGATTGATGTTGCGCAAACTATTGATGTTTCGCAAAAGGAACCTAACCACTGATCACACAAAGCTTTCCTACTTATATGATAAGGAAGATATATTTAACATATAAAACGCTTGAACTAAACTACTTGCAGTGTTGAATCTCTAATTAACTGCATGCCATGAAATTCATGAAACACAAAATGAGTTGCATTATCACCACTTTTTTAAACAAAAAAGAACGAAAAATGTGAGAGTAAACCCAATTGAAATCCGCGATAAAATTTGTATCCCATAGATGATCTCCAAATCAAATTGCGTTGTCACTTGATAAGTGTGTTAAAACTTTGTCATTGAGTTTCAGACCTGGAATAGCTCCAAACTACAAACTCTTTAATGAACATAAGAACTAGTACTGTAGACTTTTATTATTTAAAATAACCAGGGTTCGAAAAGGCGTGTCATGACGGAACTATGGCGCGACCCGTGACATATATGTTACGCAATAGACTAAGGCGTAATCAATTTACTTAGCTCAGTTGGCCACCTGAGTCATTTCTGGAGCTTAGGAAGGGTTTTACTCGGGTCCGAGTCTCGCAAGAGACAATGAAAATTCGGATTTTCCTCTTATTGTGAAGGTGTGAGTTCTAAAGGTTTCTCTTCACGGGTCTCTCGTAGTAGTTCGGGTCTCGTGGCCTGCCCGTTTGGATGGTTTAACTCGGGGTCAGATTTCAAGTGTGATGTCGTTTTAAAAATTAATAAATAAATAAAAATAATAGAGTAAGGCATCGGTTTTGGGTGTGTGATGTGAGATGAAGCATAAAAAAGTTATATACAACACTTTTTGTAAACGATTTATATAAATAATATAATATAATATATAAATTTATAAATATTTTTATATTTTATACCGCTTTAAGTTATGCTAACGCTATTTATAAGTTTCATGCTAACCAATTCAACCTCTCTTTATTTATATAGTACATTGTAAGTGCGTAACATGTGTTAAGAAATTATGCGTAACATGATGTTTTCGGTTACATGATATTTGTAGTTTATCGTATTAGTTAAAAAAGTAAATTACAATTCTATATAAACTGAAAATTGAAATAAAAAACTATACTTTTTAATAATGCATTAACTTAACAAATATATTTTTTATTATTTGTTTTCACTTAAAAAAGTGGTATTCCTAATTTTTTATTTACAAAGATTGTCACTGTTAGAATTTAGTGGAATAGAGATGGAAATAATGACGGACACTAAAAAATCTCAAATTTCCGACATCAGAGCGACATCATCTTTAGCGTCATGGTCGTCGATAGATGTCGTAACACATGTCGTAACCTATTCTCAAGGTTAATGATGCCGCAATACATGTCACAATGCTTGTCGCAATCTAAAGAGGCATTTTTAAAAGTCGCAGATTTATCACCTTCCTTGCTTTCATCGCAATACATGTCGCTGAAATAACGTCTTTTATGTGTGTATCGCAAAATACGTCGTTGGTTAGCTTCATTGTTATATGATATCTCAAAGTTAGTCACTTTTTTATCACTCTTATCATATATATATTTTACTTTTTGGGCACAAAAGCCTAAAAGTAAACAAATAAAAAATCACCATAAGTTTTTACAACCAAAAAAAAAAAAAAACTTATCCCATATAAAAAATATTTTTACACTTAGAACATTTGTAAACGAATAAAAAATTACCATAACACTTTTCACTACCTCCTTCTCTCATCTCAGCTCAGGTCACCATCTCTATGATGTTTAATCGAGTGTTTGGTTATTTAGTTGTATTAGCTTATATATAATGTTTAATCGAGTACTCCCTCCGTCCCAAATTATAAGTCCACTTTGACTTTTTCAAAGTCTTTTTATATCAACTTTGACCTTAATTGTTTTTTTTAGTGTTATATAGTATTTGACGCAAAATATATAAATGGACTTGTGTTTTAAATGCTTTTTCAATGGTATACACGAAAAAAAATATTTAAAGTCAAAGTAGGAAAGAAAAGACTTTGAAAAAATCAAAATGGACTTATAATTTGGGACAAAGGGAGTATTTGATTATTTAGCTGCAGTAGCTTATTTATGATATTTAATCGAGTGCTATTATGTGCTTATGCAATCGACATGTGATTTAACTGAAATTTTATGTAGTTTAGAAGTGTAGACCAACTGTTCGACGAAATGTCTCACTCAATTTGTATAGTGTAGACCAAGTGTTTGATGAATTTCCACACTAGTTTCGTGCATTTTTTTCGCTGAAACCGTATTGAACTGTATGTGTAGAGTGTAAAACAAGTGTTCGACCAAATGTGTGACCGAGTTTTTTGATTTTTTGACCAAATGATAGGTAGCTAACTACTAGTACCGATATACTCAAAGGAGTTTGACCCACTCTTGACTTGGACCAGGAGTAGTTTAATAATCCACAAAGTAGCTAATGGGCAATCTAACGTAGTTTTGAGTAATCTGTTGTTAGTTACAAAATTAGTTGTTTGAGAACCAAGAAATGGGACCAGATGTCTGTTTTGGAGTCTTAAACATATCTCAGATTATGTGAGTACCGAGTTTAAAATCAACATCTTTGGTAATCACTGTTATTGATTAAATTCGCTATCTAATGTCGGCTAGCCTTATCTGATATAACTACAGATATGGAAATATCGTAGATTATAAGCCACTCAAACGGGGTATAAAGGTTGATAGTGATATATGCGACACAATTATATGAGACATTGTATCTCTCATGTTGCATCAATCCACAATTATATAAGTATGATGATAATAGAAGGACTTAGACCAGGAGTAGTTTAATAATCCACAAAGTAAATCTGAGAATTGCTGGTTGTGCAGGTAAATTTTATTGAACTCGATAATCAGCAATACGAGTCTATTTTTCTCTGTGAGACGATTATATCTATCTAGATTTTGTCAAATATTATTGAGAGTAGTCAGCAATTATGAGTCTATTTTACTCTGTGTGAACTGATGGTTAATGTGGAAGAATTTTTTAAATGTAAACCGTGAATGTTTTTTTAACCTAACGGTGAACATAATCCAATATTGACTTGTAGCATCCCACAAATCTGGAAATTTCTGTTAAGCTGCTTTTGTGAATTACATGTTATTGAAAACCTTCATGTCCATTGGGATTTTGGTGGTTCTGGAGCATTACGTGAGAATCTTAAACTTGGACTTATTAAATAGATTGATTAAGTAGTTCTTCAACCCCATATTGATTAGTTGATCATTTATGATTAGGGGAGGTCTAGTTAGTATGTTCAAAAATGTAACATGGCTATATAAGTTAATGTTTATGTAGATACGAGATAGTAATATTCCATTTACAAAATTGCCATTGCCTTCAGAACGCTCTTCTATTGTTGGTATGGATCTAAGATCAATGGCATACTTTTACATGTTAAAACACATATGGTAATTCAGTACCTTTAATTGTCACTGAAGCGATTCACAAGAAGATAACGAGGCAAAAGAGAAAGATGAGTGGAAAGATAACTTTAGTGATGATGATTATGCTTTTGGAAAATTACCTTTTGTAATTGACTATGATCATAATAATATTTATTTTATAGCTTAATTTGTCGTCAACTTATTGTGCTACATAGGATACGGGTGCATTATTACTTTACTATACTGTGGTCATAATATTTTTTAGTATATATTTGATTGTTAAAAATTTCACTAACAAGAAATATTCTATTTTACTCGAGTTTTCAGATGGAAAATGAAGATGTTGATCAACAGCTTGGTGATGAAGATAGGCGTATTGTCTTATTAATTCAAGGAGGATCGTAAGTTTAAAAAACATTCCCTAGGTTTTTTAGAGATATATGTATGTGTGTATATTCAGTCGTACAACTTAAATTTTAATGGTTCTATGTTTCTTTGTAGATTTAATCCCTCGAATAACGTGACGAGCACAATAACTAGCATATGGAAATCACGGTTTACAGGAGCATGGGATACTTGGAAAATTGTTCCCGAAGAAGACTAAGAAATTTGGTTTAACTCGTTCAAGGTATTAGGTTCGAACTTTGTTTAACTATCTTGGATCAAGAAGCCTTCGAGATGACTAGGGTAAGGATCAAAGGTCGAGCAAACAAACCACCTTTCATGAATCAAGCTATTTGGGAAGGAATGTGGGCAATTTGGGAATCACCGTGGTTTATAGCAAAATCTGAAAGAGGGAGAGCTGCCCGACAATGTAATAAGCGTTTGCACGTTGCTGGTTTAGTCTCGATCGCTGAGCACAGAAGGAGATTGGTGTGTAAATTTTCTTTACCATGTTACTACTTATTTCAAACACTTTACTACTAAAAGCAGTTTTGAATCTATCATTTGTCCAAAGGCATACTCACATTCCTTAACTGTCATGGAATTCTAAGCATAGTAATCGTCCATTATGGTGCAACAAAAAGTGATAAAATGTTGATGTTTATAGTAGGAATTAGCTGTAATCTACTCTTATGATTACTTGTGCAAATGCCTGGAAAAAATATCTTGCGAATTAGTTGTAATCCACTCTTATGGTTACTTCTACAAAAAGTGATAAAATGTATCAGCTTATTGTATGAATTAACTGTAATCTACTCTTATGGTTACTTTTGGAAAAAGTGATATAATGTAGATGCTTATTATAGGAATTAGCTGTAATCTACACTTATGATCTATGGTTGCTGATGCTATCTATGTAGTATTTGTTGGTTAGATAATTGAAAATGTAGTATTTATGTGCTTAATCGATTATGCTGCTAACAACAGGGTACTATTTATGTTGTTTTAGGATTATAGCAAAAAGAACTAGGATGGGATCCAACTGCTGCAGAACTTTTTTTTCGGACTCACATGAAGAAAGACAAGAAGACTTTTGTGGACAACGAAGCACAAGAAACCTGGGTAAGTTGTTTTTTTTTACTTCTTGAGAAAATTGTTGTTTCTGAATAAGCAAAAGAAACCTGCTAATGAAACCTGCTAACGTGTCATACTTTTTATTAAGTTGTTGTTACTGAATAAGCTGCTAATTGTTGTTTCTGCTAATTGTTGTTGTTTCTGAATAACCAAAAGAAACCTGCTAATGAAACCTGCTAATTGTTGTTGTTTCTGAATAAGCAAAATAAACCTGCTAATGTGTCATATTTTTTATTAAGCTGTTTCTGAATAAGCTGCTAATTGTTGTTTCTGAATTAGCAAACGAAACCTGGTAATGAAACCTGCTAATTGTTGTTGTTTCTGAATAAGCAAAAGAAACCTGCTAATGTGTCATACTTTTTTACTTTTGTGGACAACGAAGCAAAAGAAACATGCTAAATATGTCATACTTTTTATTAATGAAGGAACAATACATGACAAAGTATGGAGCAGAGGACTCTCGAGATATGCAATCAGGAAACATAGCAAATACATACATCAGATGGGCAGAACATGTTGGCTCAAAGAAAGGGAAGGTTTATGGTCTTCCATCGGGGTTTGATAGATATGTTTTTGAGCAGATTGTTGATTCCATTGGCCAAACTGCACAAAACCATGAAATCATTCAGCTGCGAGAGATGTTGGATTGCCAAAAGATAGAATATGATCTTCTTAAAGCCAAGCAAGAACGCATGAAAGAAACACAAGAAGCACACTCAGAGAAGCTTGACCAGATTGTTAAATCTCAGAATTTGCTAGAGAGCGATTTAAAGGTGATTCAGTCTGCTACTCAGAATTTGGAACCGTTACTTTTCCCGGCTTTAGTATATAGAGTAATTACTACAAGCCACGTTAAACATATTCTCAAACACCCATCTAACATGTACCCAAACACCACAGAAGCAATACACTCCAAATCACCTTACCCAATGAAAATGTAAGATTATTACTGTTATCATGAAGGTTGTCCTAATCACCATCTTGACTGAAAGTTATGAGCCTGTATTGTACAGAAACTGAGAAGCAACATGTTTTATTGTGTAATTCAAAGATACGTTGTAAATACATACAGCGGGATAAAATGTCTTATGTCGTAGCATGGCATGTTGGTAAGCGATGTGTTATGTATCTAGAAGGTCCATGGTTCGATCCCAACATTCATTCTTCTACCATTTTTTTATTTTCTTTTTACTTTTGCAAATTGTATTTTTTTTCCTTTTCGCAAATTATAAAGTTTTTGTTTTAAACTGTGATTTACTGTTCATTGCTGAAAGATTAAAATGTTGTTAAGGGTAAACGTGATATCTTGACTACATATCTATACTACAGTCAAAATTGAAAGTTGATAAGTTGAAAATTTTAAATTGGTCAATGGAGAGATAAATTTATAGTGTAATTAATACTTTTATTAAAATACCTCATTACTTTAAAGAACAATAATTTATTATTAAAACAATCGATTAAAACACCCCTTACTAAAAAGTAAAATAAAATTTTCATAACGTACAATTTAAAGAAGCTACAACATAATCCAAAATATAAAATAATTAATCACACAAATTAATGTTATTTTAAAACACCCTAGAATAAAAAGTACATGTTATTATACACATTATACAAATTAATAAAACAAACAAAACTTCATACAAGCTAACAAGTTGATAGTACATATACTTTTGAAAACCGGACCAAGGATCAACGTTAATCGGGAACCGTGTCGCCACCGGTTCGCTAACCAATTTAAGCCATCCAAATGAACTGAGAGGACCCGTTGAAACCGATACAAATTGGTGAATCAGTCTCATCGAGATTTATTTCTTCGTTATCGTCACAGGTACCGCCAACGAAACGCGCGTGTACCCTGCTATATATTATATATAAAGAAAAAAGCAAAAAGTAAAAAGTGAAAAGTTGAAACTAAAAGAAGAGATGTTGAAGACATATATTTCAGAAGAAAACTATTAATACACATAGAAAACCGGGTTGACCCGGGATGCTTCAAACCCTACGGGTTGATCCGGTTTAATTTGACCTGTTTTCGACCCAACCTGTCGGGTTGACTCTGTTTAAATTGACCTTTTTTTTTTACCGGAATGGTTCAACCGGTTGAACCACCCGGGTTGAACCGGGTTTCAAATTTGATAAAATTATATGAGAAATGATGAAGTAGTCGTGGAACCCGTGACAAATTTGGAAAAATGAGAGACCAAGTAACTGTAGTTTTTATTGTTTATCTTGCTTGACACATATACTTTGTCATTTGTATAATATTATTTTGAAAAATATTGGTCTTGCACCACTTAAAGGACTAACATATATGAATCGTCTTTTAAAAGTTAATATATATTGTATAGCATTTTGTCCAGTATATCAATAATGTTATGTAAGTTTATTATAATCACAAAAACTAAATAGTATTGTTATCTTTAGCGATAATTATTTGTACCCCAAACAAATAGCTTTGAACAATGCTTAAATATCTATGCAAATTAATAGTACAAAGTAATCTTATTATGGTGATAATTTGTAAGGTTACAAGTTCAAAAGCCACCATCAAATGATAAACGCTACACATGGAAAAAAAATAGTTATCAATGCTTAAATTACCGACAAAGCAAGAAAAGGCGTTCACACACGTTGGCTATACCTCTAAACTACAATATAATATTGCCAACTATATAATACCGTTGCTTTTTGTAATGCTTGAATCTATTATTATTAAAATCTTAATAACTTAAAACAATCCTATTAGAAAATATACTCTCACACTTAGATCGACTCCACATAATTTTTTTGAAAACTGTATATTTCTGCTGCTATGCAATCACGCATCAGAATTATTGTTATTCGAAAATGATTCTCTTACGCTACAGATACATTTTGTTGAAAGAAACTTATGGGTCGTCAGAATTTTGCAGAAAACTAGACACCGTTGCCGCTAGGCGCGGGTACTCGTCTAGTAAATAGAAAATGGTCAAAGTTAAAAATGTTGAATGTTGAAAAGTCAAGCAATGTGATATGTTGAAAAAGTTAATCCATATCAGGCAGGTCTTGAATTCCACAAACCTTGATACTCTATTAGACGGCTGCAATTATTCTTTAGTTGGAAAGTATTGAATCATTCAAATGCAGCTACCTTCTTTGTACACGGCTGGATTTAATGTCTATTTGGAAAGTATTGAATCATTCAATTGCAATAGCTATCTTCTTTGTACACGGCTGGAATTATGAAAATTTAATTTGTACAAGTCGGGAATGATATGAAAATTCAAGTTGAAACTTATGAAAGAACCTAACCCCTTTATATATTACACACCCACTCATTAATTTACCAAAACAAAATACACACACAAGTAAAACATCTCAACTCTCTCTCCCACCTCTTTGCAGGCCAACAAATAAACACGTGAGCCGCCCGTCTCTTTGATGCCGCCGGTCCCTTCGTTGCCGCCATTTATGTCGTGTGATGATGGTGACGATTGTGAGCTAAGGTGGGTGGTGTTGGCTATTTTTATTTTTATTTATTTATTTATTTATTTTTATTTTTTTTGCGTCTTTGAATTAGTTGTGGGTGTTAAAGGCTAACGATGGTTGCATCTGTTTTATATGTTTGGTTTTGCCGTACGACACCATCATTTTACTTTTTATGTAATCTACATGTTTGTGCCTCAATAACTCAATTTGGTTAGATTTAAAACTTTTCAAATATTTTAGAGTTTCTGAGCTATGGACTATTTGATTGTTGATGATCTTTTGATTCACTGTATTTTAAATGTTTTTGGAGTATTTCTGGCCAATCATGTTGCTCGGGCTAATGGTTGCGAATATGATTAGATGTAGGTAGTGTATCTAAAGTTTTATGTTTTTTATAAGTTGTCTTTTTGTTAGACCTAAAAATTCATGATTGTCTAATTTGTATTTTGGTTAGATGTAAAAACGTTTCTATTGTTTTCTTTTGAACATTGATTTGAGATAAAGTTTTGTAGGTTTTATGACCAATACCAGTGTTGGTTTTGATCTTTTTGTTGGTTGCCAAAAACCGGATCTCGCTAAATTGGTTTTTTATTTGTGTTTGTTCTTGGTAGTTACAATATCTTAGACATACGATTAAAGTCAAAAGCTGTTAGCTTTTGGTTCTTTTTATTTTTTGATATTTTTTTCAAGGACGATGATGACCTTTTGAGACAAATGATGAAAACTATAGCTTTTTTAAGGCTGTGTTTTGATATGTGATTTGTTGTGTTGGTGGTTTGAAGTTATGATTGGCTTGGCAAAACAAATTTGCTAGGTAGTGTATGAGGTCTTCTATACATTGCAACATATTTTTTTTTCAGTCATGGGTTGACTAATAAAAGATTTGAGGTCGATGATGATATACCTTTTTTGATTTCGATTTTGTTAAATTTTTGTTTAGTTTTAAAGGATGTTACCGAGGCCTATGTTTTTCACATTGGTTTTCTTTCCTTCAAATTTGGGTTATAGATGATGCGTAAAAATGGGGCCAAATGCTTGTGAAGTTGTTTCCGAAAACATTTGACACCAAATGGAAGATTCAAATTGTTTTATAATTGGGTTTTAGTAGAGGAGTATATGACCTTTTAACACCTTTGTGATAAAAGCAATGTTTTAAAACCTGGTTCAACTGGTTCCGGCCAGAAAAACGGGTCATATTAAACCGGTTTCTTAATTCTCGAAACTCAATTAGACACGCCGGGTTTTAAGTAACCGGGGTCAACCCGGTTCTAGAAATCCGATCGGGTTTGGTTTTTGCATTTTTTTATAAATAAAACAAGTTAATCATATATATTTGGGACATGATTTTATTTTTAAACGTTATTTTTACATAACCATATAAAAACTAACCATGTGAGCGCTAAAGAACACAAAAAATTGTAACAGTAAAATCTTAGTGGCAAAGATCAAATAAGTGAGACGTATACACAAAAAGATAAGATTATCTAATTGTATCCACATCACATGGCTATCCTACTTCATGTCGAAAGTTGTGAATACAAACCAAAAAACCTAAACATACACATAGAAAAATGGCGTTCTCGAACATACGAACAACTGTTACCTTAAAAACAAATAAATGTTTATGTAAATTGTTAGTTTGTTAACATTGTATCAACTAACTTAGGAGAACAAGCATAATATATGTTAAAATTTCACAAAAGAAAATCGCAACTAAACAAGTTTAGATAATAACACCAAAAAGTAAAAGACTTTTAACGGCAACCGTGATTTTGTCCACACATGGAACTTTGACTATAACCCAATACCACAAATGGTAAAATTGTCTCTGAAAATTATGTCATCGTCACTTTATACGAGTAGTCTATTATTACAATATTAATCGATAAATGTGACTTAAAATATTTGTTAAAAAACATGTGCACACAAATGGATCCTATTAGATTTTGTTGAAAAGTAAACATAATCGCCCCAATGCAACCATGCCATCATTAAAACGATTCTTCGGGAAGAATTCATGATGCTAGTTATCTTCGGGAAGAATTCATGATGCTACTGATACAATTTGTCGAAAGAAAACATCCATCGATTAAACTTTGTCAAAAGCCAGACATCGCTGCTGCTAGACACAGTTGCCGTTAAGCGCGGATACTCGGCTAGTATTAGTAATGATTGAAGTTTTCCGAAAATATAAACATTGACATCTAACTTGAGACTATGAGTATAAAAAGTACAATTTATATTTTAGTTCTAAGTAGCATTTTCTTTATCTATTTCTTTTTCTTTTATTTATGATGGGTGGGATTAGTGGTGGTGGTGGTGGTTAAAAAGGATAAAAAGCCGAGATCCACTTGTAAGTAAACCGGTCAAAATTGCCACCCATTATGGAGATGATCCGCTTGTAAATACCATATTTAAACTTTGGGGCTAATAATCATAGTAGCTTCAAAATACAAACGATCTATAACTAGTGTATATTAGAATATGAGTCAACATGTAGGTACAGTATTATATATGTATTTCAACATACATCCCAGATATGTTAAAGAAGTAAAACATTCTTTGGTTATATACTAAAGTGAACGAGCATCATACACGTCATTAAGTTAAGTTGTTTATAAAAACAAACAAAAAACTTCATAGACACCTGTGTATTTGAGAATTAATATGAGTTCTTAGACTTTTTGATATATCTTTGCTCACTTTGGAGTTTGGACAACTTTCAAACTGAGTGACATGTTCGACTCATTGTTCAAGAAACACCAAACCAGTTGCCTTATCGCTGATTTTCTCCTCGACCACAACCTAACAAAAAAGAATGAAAATGTGAGAGTAAACCCACACGAGGATCTCCGAATTCAATTGCACCGTCACTTAATAACTGTGTTAAAACTTTTGCACTATTATCAAAGAAGCTTCAACGAACAACTCCGTATATCGAACACATAAATGGTACTACGTATATAAAAAGGCAAGAGTCAACATCTGCATCCCACATAGGTTAAGGAAGTGAAATCTTTCTCTTTTATATACTCGATCTAGTAAATAAGTCATGTGTTACGAGGTAGTGTGCTAGTGAATAGACGTTTAAGTTTAACTTGCTCAAAACGTTTAGGTTCAGTTCCTTGCACACTAGTGCCTTTTTTGTTAACTGAATAATGTTTAAAGGTCAATGGTTCGATCCCTCTAAACTGCTACCATTTTTATTTTCTTTTTAACTTTGCAAATTGCATTTTTATTTTCCATTTAGCAAATAATGAGGTTTTCATTTTCATATTGTGATTTACTGTTCATTTTCTAAGTTTAAAATGTTGTTAAGAGTAAACATAATGTATTAGTAGTGATTGACATTTTCCAAAAAAATATAAACATTGACATCTAACTTTGAGACTACGTGTACAAAAGGCACAATTTACATTTTAGTTTTCCATCGCGTTTTCTTTGTCAATCCCTTATAAACAATATATCGAACTAATCCAAATGTCCAGGCATCCAAGTGAGTACTTGACCAAGAATGAGGCGACATTGGTATAACATAGACGGCTCTATTTTAAGAAATACAAAACAAGTTGCATTATGGGCAATATTTTCCTCAGCCACAACCGAACAAAGAAGAATGAAAGCATGAGAGTAAACCCATTTCACACTAGTCATAATTTGTACTCCATAGATGATCTCGAATCAAGTTGCGTCGTCACTTAATAATCAAATTGCTTCAAACTACAAACGCTCAATAATGAACGTATGGATGGTATAGATCAGAAATACTAAAAATGCATGATCTAACATTTAGGTAGATATGTACATTGCATCCCACATAGGTTAAAGAAGAGAAATCTTCCTTGGTTATATACTATAGTCTATGGCTATCATACATCTTAAGAATAAACCACCAGATTTTAAAGTGCATGGTTGATAAAGTTGACTCGTAAATTCGAACAACAAAAACCTTATCTGGCGTGCTCTTCAAAATATAGTATAAATTCTTAACTTTTTAATTCATACTTCAAACTTTTGATTTACAAAGATTTAGTTCATACTTCATTTGAACAATATCAAATGTTAATTTGGCGTTTCATTTAGAATTTTGTCAAAAATTAGCGCTAAGCATCTTTTGGAAATTTCATATTTCAAGTAACCCATTTCGGTGTTTGTGTTCATTCCAATATATAGACGTTTCACCGATCCACCAGAACTAATTGCCAGACCCCTATCGTACAGTGCCATATTGATTCGAGAGTGGCATGTAACAAAAATTAGTTAAGGCGTGGTACTCCATATATGTAAGGTCTCTATTCTCTAATGAACACATATGCTTTTGGTCGTAGAATTTAATCGTACAAAAGGTACCATTCAAACTTATCCAAATGACTAAGACATGAGGAACATTGGTGACTTGAGCCACTTGGTTGCCTACATTTTTAGTGAAGGTATCAAGAGACAGAGTCACAACTTTGTCCTACCCATCTACTACTAAAATACTCATATCAATGATCAATCACAAGTTAACAACGAACGTGGATCCCCAGAATTATCCAAAATGATAGATGTGTTACGCTCACAAGTACGAAAATAGATTTTGAGCCCGGTTGGCTTTTTGCAAAGGGCTACTTAATCAGTCCAACAAAGATTGCCTACTTATTCTATTTACCAAAATTCTCTTATATGCTAAGGGAAGTATAAAATGCTTGAATGGAACTACTGGTAGCGTAGAATACTTAATAAACTTCATGGGCGTGTAATTTAAGAAACACAAACGAGTTGCTTATCACCATATATCTCCTCGACCACAACCAAACAAATAAGAACGAAGATATAAGAGTAAACCCATATGAAATCTGTGATCAAATTTGCCAAGAGGATCTCCAAATTCAATTGCGATGTTGTCACTTACGAACTCTATTTAAACTTTAACATTAACTGTGAGCATAGCTAGATTCAAAATACAAACGAGATGTACGGATTACAATACTAGAAATGAATGAGTCAAACATGTATGTAGGTACACAATTATTACTGTACGTATTTGATAAGGGTCGTTTCAAATTTTCAGTCTTGCATCCCATAGATATTTGTACTCCAGAGATGATCTCTATTTAAACTTTGGCATTAACTATCAGAGTAGCTTTAAAATACAAACGCTCTTAATGAAAAGATAACTGGTACGTATAGATTATTATCATTTGATTAAAATCAATACAACCTTACATCCCACATTCCCGTATAGGCTAAAGAAATTAAATCTTCCTTTGCTTATATAGTCTAGGATACAAGGACCATACATGTTGTGAATAATGTTATATTCTCAAGACGTAGGCGTTTATGAAGTTGGTTACAAAACAAAAAACTCCATCTTTGCTTACTGTCTAAGAATTAACATAAACTCTACGCTTTTTATATATGTTCTAACTTAGAAAAAGTCATGGTCTATATGTTTATGTATCTAACTTTTAGTGGTCTTCTAACAAAACCATAATTTACAACGCAACCAATCACAAGGTACTTGCTCCATCCTTGCTATTCTTAGGTTTGAGTTTCATCGATCCTCATGGAACTAACCTCTACCGTAGAGTACGATGCCATATTGATTCCCTAGTGACATGTTACGAAAATGAAGTTTGATCCTTTAAGGTCCTACCATTGTGATTTGTGACTAAGAAATGAGGCGACCCGGGTACAACATTGGTGATTTGAGCCCTCTTGATTGCCTACACTTCTAGTGAAGGTATCAAGAGACAAAGTCACAACTGTCCTACTAATGTACAACGCAACCAATCACAAGGTACTTGCTCCATCCTTGCTATTCTTACCACACACACCAAAAAAAAAAAAAAAAAAAAAAGCAGTGATTAACACATTGTTAATGTGGTCAAACGTTCAGTCACATAGAAGTTTGCACCATTCTGCATTTGCAACAATCAATTTTTGAACGCAAAATACAGTGGACAACTCCTTGGGAGAAAAGCAATGTGAAAATCACAACAAACTCCCAGCTAAAATATCTTGTTTAGAAGTGCAATATGAATCTAAAGTGTTATGCACCAATTGAGATATTTTTCTATCTTAGGTTTCGAATACATAACCATCCTCAGCAAAGTGGGATTTTACCAATGCAAGAGCTCTTCCGCGATGAGAAATCTTGTTCTTTTCTTCCTTGGGCATTCCAGCGTGAATGTAACAACAATAATCGTACAATTAGTAAGGTTTTATTGCAAGCATGCGATGGTATGAAAGGTACAGGGAAGATGGCAAGATGGGGGTCAAAATGGGTTGGGTTGAAACGGATCAAAATGGGTTTGGTTCATAAGAGTGTCATATTGGACCAGAATGGGGACCTACAAAACTTCTTTCTCCATAATTTATAAGTTTGTACTCTTAAAAGATAGACTTGACGTGACCTTCAAACTGTTTGACCCATTCGACCCATTTGATGTGTTCCTCTTTTAGCTAAACTTGCTTTGAGCCTTAGGACCCGTTTAAGATATGAAATAACCAAGACCTGCTTATAAGTTAATTGGTCAAAATCGTGCAGAAACAGAGATGGCCTTACATTTGATCATAACCATCACGTTGGGAGACTGGATCCCATCCAAAGTCATTCGGTCCTCTTGCAGGAACGATCTTCTCCTGCAAGGGTAAATTATGCGTATAATTATTTGAAATGCAATCAATCAGAACCTAGTACAAAAATTTATAGGTACATGTAGATCACATTTTAGACTATAGAACACCAGTTAAACCGTTTAATATCATAAAAAACAAAGTATATATAAAGCATACCGGGGTCTTTCCAACAAACGTAACCGGTTCGTGATTTGGCCCAATAGCGAGGG
Source organism: Chrysanthemum lavandulifolium (assembly GCA_022545495.1). Lineage (NCBI taxonomy): Eukaryota > Viridiplantae > Streptophyta > Magnoliopsida > Asterales > Asteraceae > Chrysanthemum > Chrysanthemum lavandulifolium. The sequence continues at coordinate 11,007,911 of CM040240.1, read as the reverse complement.
AAAATAAGTTGCTTCACATTATCAACAACACTTAACTAACTTCATGGCATGTAACTCAAAAAACACAAAACAAGCTGCAATGTTGTCACAACCTAACAAAAAAGAATGAAAAAACTTGAGAGTAAACCCATTGAAATTAGTGGTAAAATTTGTACTACATAGATGATATGTGACAATTGCATTCGTCACTTAATTACCATGGATGTTAGTATTATTTGAATAAAGTCAATTCAACCTTACATCTCACAGCCCCACATAGGTTAAAGAAGTGAAATCTTGCTTGGATATATACTACATTGTATGATAACAAGCCATGTTGAGAATAATGTTATGTTTTCACCGTAGAAATGATGAGAGGTCTTATAGAACAAAAAAAAAATCAAGCCCTGATGTCATATCTGTGTTGAAAAATTAATATAAAATTCCAACTTTCTTTTAGTATGTGTTGTTCAGTTTATGATATATAAAATATACTAAAACATAAAGACATCAAGAGTACACAGCAGAAGACTTAAGATCATAACAAATAAATTAATTAACTGAAAGTATGCGTAACGTACCTCTTGCGAATCTCAAATCTCTCGAGCAAATCAAAACCACCCTCAAGCAAAGCAAACCAAAGAAGTACTAAATGGTGTAAGAATAATGTCTTACAACCACGTTCTTGTACACACGAATTAACCAACGAATCAAGCGATTGCTAGATCTAACACAAGCCCTCGATATGCAAAACAAAACCGAACTCCCTAACAAATGGGTGTTCGGCCAAGCTATGCAAGAGAAAGAGAAGAGAGGAGATCTAGGTTAATTCAATGCACAAGGTGTGAATGAAACCCTAGACCCTACCCTCCTTATATACTAGTAGGTAAAACTTAGAGGACAAGTTGGGGAATGGAGGCCTTGAGAAGCCTATGGTCGCCACCAAGAGGAGCCCAAAGCCCATTCCATAACTTTCCCAAGTTTCCATTTCTAGTCCTTCTTTTTCCATTTTAACGGTCGTTAGTCATTTTTCCGTTAAATACATAACGATCGTTAACTGGACTTAATGTGTAATAATTAATCGTAAACATAAACATTAATTATTAACTTTAATTCTCATTCGCTAATGTGTGCAATCCCGTGGTCACGAGTTCGAATCCGGACATTCACATGTTTGTAAATATATACATTTCCAACAGCCCCACTGGATATGTTTACAAAACGTGAAATGACATTGGTTAGCGTCTAGCAACACGCCAATGCCCCGGTACAACTCGTGTATGGTTTTCTGGAGAAAACCAAGTTTGATGATTCATCATCATATTCATCCTTTGTTTCTAATACCATGTTAATAAGAATATGGATCTTACTCATTTCTTAATTAACTATTCATTTCTCGCTTTATATGATTGAATAAGATTACCAATTCTTCCGAAGTAAGACCTTGGGTATGGCCATACAAACATCTTAACAATCCTACGAGGGCCCAAGAGTATTAAACTTCAAAATAAATTTGAAGGAAACAAATCCCATTTTGACTACAAGCGAGGATTCATAAATTTCGCAACACTTCGAAAACAACCCTTATAACTACCGATTCGTGTAGCGTTAGATTGCTTCACAAAATGCACTACATCCATGACATATCTCTTGTATCTCAAGTCGAGGATAAATATTCATGATATACTTAATGACAAAGATCCATAAAGTATCATCATGAGTGGGATAAGTCCTATATTCAATTCATTGAATATCATCCGAATTAGTCATGCTACGCATCAATATACTTTCAAGTATATTCTAACTAATACTCGATTTGTCTTAATTCAATATCATTCCCATGTTATTGATCGACAATGGACTATTTAGAATAACTTAAGTTATTCAAGGATTTAAACATGCAAATATAGGACAACATCATAATAAATGAATAATAAACATAACAAAATACTTTATTTCATTTCAATAATAATGTTTACAATATCCTTTTATCTAAAATACTTAGTCACGAGATGGGCATGAAACTACTAGCTAAACGAAGTCCAAACTTATCGACAAATGATTAAGTTTTCACCGTGCAAGGCCTTCGTTAACGGATCCGCTAGGTTATCATCCGTGAACTTTGAGCAACTCAATTTCACCTATCTCGACTTGCTCTCGAACATAGTGATATTGTCTAGATAGTGTCCGGTGCCCTTCATGACTCCGTGTTCATGGGCAAAAGTAATTGCAATTGAATTGTCACAATACACTTTAATAGGATGTTCAATCGACGGATAACACCGAGCCCGAAACAAACTTCCTTATCCAAACGCTTCCATGGCGACCTCGACGCCGCTATGTACTCACTTTCCAGAAAGAGACATCGCAAGTGTTGTCTGCTTACTCTTCCAATCCACAAGACCTCCATTGATGACAAAATGTAACCCGCTTGAGACTTCGTATCATCTTTGTCACACTTCCGGGATGCATCGCAAGAACTCGTAATGCATGCTTCGCTCGGATTTCCTCCATACACTATGAACATATCTCTTGTAGCCCTAAGGTACTTGAGAATATGCTTAATAACGAGCCCGTGAATTTCACCCGATTCTCGTTGATACCGACCGGTCAAGTTTTGAGCAAACGCCACATCAGCCTTGTGCATCGCATCGCGCACATGATAGATCCCACACCAAGCATAAGGAACTTTCTTCATACGCCACCTCTGCAGTGTTGAAGCACACCTTGGTACGCTCAAACCATGATTTACTTGCATTGGCAAAATCCTTCTTGGAACATATTGAATCTCTTCAATATTTTGTCAATGTAAGCACTTTGGCTTAAACCAATTAGCCGCCTTGATCTATCCCTTTAGATATTGATTCCAGTATATATGTCGCTTCCCTAAGTCTTTCATCGAAAAACATTTACCAAGATAGGCTTTCACCTCATTTAGACTTGGTATATGATTTCCATGATTAATATGTCATCGACATACGAATAAGGAAAGTAACACGACTCCCACTAGCTTTGTGATATACACATGGCTCATCAAGATTCCGAGTAAATCCAAAACTTTTGATTTCCCATCGAATCTTTTATTCCATTGCCTTGATGCTTGCTTCACCATAAATGGACCTCTTAAGCTTGCATACACGGTTAGGAAATAATGGATTCACAAACCCTTCCGGCTGCGCCATATAGATGTCTTCATCTAGACGACCATTCAGAAAAGCGGTTTTGACATCCATTTGCCAAATCTCATAGTCATAGTGTGCAGCTATAGCTATGAGAATCCTAATAGCTCTTATGTCTGCTACAGGAGAGAATGTCTCCTCGTAGTCAACGCCATAGGTTTGAGTAAAACCTTTAGCCACCAGACGAGCCTTGTAGGTGTGTACATTGCCATCCATGTCAGTTTTCTTTTTGAAGATCCACTTACTCCCAACAACCTTAGCCTTGGGAGGAAGGTCAACTTCAATCCAGACATCATTATCTTTCATGGATTGCATTTCCCATTCATAGCAATCGCCATTTATCCTTCTCGGGATCGCCCATGGTCGCTTTATAGTTAGCGTGTTCATTAAGATCCCCAACCATATTTTCCTCCACCTCTACGCTTTGACATAGACGGTCAGTGCACGATAGTCCTTTCGGACTCACGAATGGGAACAACTTCGTGAGGAGCACCTAAGCTTCGTGTTCTTCTTGAAGTTGGCTAGTGGTTTCGAAGGTGTTGTATCTTCTTGATCATATTCCGGATCATATACTCCCACCGAGTTCTTGAGATATGAGATTCCTTTCAAGGAAATCTCATACCTAGCCACAATGACTTTGTTCTCACTGGTAGTAAAAGTAGTAACCCATAGTTTCCTTAGGGTATCCTACAAAGATACACTTAACAGATCCGCTTGGAGCTTATCGTGTGTCACGCTTAACAAACGCTCACATCCCTGCACCTTTAAGTAAGAAAATTGGGAGTTTTTCAGTCCATATTTCATATGGAGTTTTAACAACCTTCTTAGTTGGAACCATATTCAAAATGCGAATAGCTTCAAGGCATAATCCCAAAAAGTAAAAGGTAGAGTCGTAAGTTCAAACATTGATCGTACCATGTCAAGTAAGGTACGATTTCTCCTTTCGGATACACCATTTCTTTGTGGAGTATAAGGAGATGTGAAATGGATAATTCCACACTCGCCTAAGTAATCTTTGAACTCTTGACTTATATACTCACCACCTCTACTCGGATCGAAGAGCTTTAATCTTCTTTCCAAGTTGTAATTCTACTTCACTTTTGAAAACCTTAAATGTTTCAAAGACTTCATGTTTATGTTTAAGTAAATAAACATAACCATAACGATCGAAATCATCCGTAAAGTTTAGAAGTAAAAGACCACGCTTTGACACATGTCTAAGTGGACCACACATCGGTGTGTATCAATCCAAGTAGATCGAAGCCCTTTCCACTTGTGGTGAAAAGGTTTCCTTGTCATCTTCCCAAGAATGCAAGATTCGCATTTGTCAAATGATTCATCATTGACCGTTTGTAAAAGCCCATCGTGTTGCAGCTTTTCCATGCGTTTCTTGCCAATATGGGCAAGGCGACAATGCCAAAGATAAGAAGAGTCACAGTTCGACTTGCTCTTCTTATTGCTAATGCTATACAACGAATTATTTTCATTGGATATACAACCATCCATATCAATTTCAAACACACCAAGAATAGGAATTGCATTAAAGTAAAAAACATTATTTAAAGAAACTGAAATTCCATAACTTGTAAAAGTGTGCACAAAACCAATATCTTTTAACAAAGAAACGAAATGACACCCCTAACAATGGAGGTGCATAATGACAATTATTTAGTTCTAAAATTAAGCCCAAGGCAACACTAAATCAAAAGTCCTCTGCTTCGGCAACCGCACGCTTTCCATTTCCAACGTATAAGTATCTCTCTCCACAGTCGACTTCTTCGCCTCTAAGTCCCTGCGATGTATTACGGATGTGAGTACCACATCCCGTATCATATATCCAGGAGTTTAACTATGATGAGAAAGAAAATAATTCAAACATAAAATACCGATGAGCTAGGCACCATCTTATTTTTATTCAAGGCACTCATTCGGATAAACCGAAAGTTCCGCTTCGGTGACTCGGTGAGTTGCGATGGTGGCAAGACAAATCCTTCTTAGGATTTTCCTTTTTCTTTCGTGGTTCTTCTTAGGAGTGGTGGGATGACAACTTGTTTCCTTTCCTTTTCCTTTCCTTTCTTATCTTGCGGCTTAGGCTTATTCACCCTACCACCACCGTATAGCGAGCACAGCAGTGTAGGAGCCTTCTTTGGCAATCTCTCTCGTAGTCTACAAGCATTGCATGTAACTCATTCATCGTCTTCCGCTCAAATGACTCGGTGAGTTGCGGTGGTGGCAAGACAAATCCTTCTTAGGATTTTCCTTTTTCTTTCGTGGTTCTTCTTAGGAGTCGGTGGGATGACAACTTGTTTCCCTTTCCTTTTCCTTTCCTTTCTTATCTCGCTTATGGCTTAGGCTTATTCACCCTACCACCCAGATAGCGAGCACAAGCAGTGTAGGAGCCTTCTTTGGCAATCTCTTCTCGTAGTCTACAAGCATTGCATGTAACTCATTCCTTTGTCTTCCCGTGTAACTCATTCACCAAATCGTTCTCGATTAAGGAATGATTGATGAGTCCGACACATACATCGCTCGAGTAACCACGGCCGAGCTTCTCCAATTGGTCCAAGTGATGTTTCATCTCAAGGACGTGGTGGAGACAGATTTGCCAACCTCCCCACCGCAATTGTGAACCTTTTCAATTAGTTCATACAGTTCACTTTGGTGGCTTCTCAAACATACGTTTGAGTTCATCTAGCATGCTCATAGGCGGATAGTGCTCAAATTGTTTTGCAATTGAGACATCCCGAAAGCATTAGACACGCCACATCATTATGCTTCTCATATTCAACACGATATGCCTCTAATTCAAGAGCGTGAGCGTGTGTTGGGAGGAGATTCAGCAGAGGTGTAGTCAAAATTTCAACCCTTTTGGCAACGAAGGATGATCCTAAGTGAACGATGCCAATCATTGAAATTAGGGCGGTCGACTTGTCCTTCCAATCATATCTTTGAAAGCTGCACTCAAGAAGCTCATAGAGTTATCGATTGAGCCATCTACGTAAAAAGTTCAAAAACCATCATTAGTATTTTGATAATTTTCCTTTTCAATAAACAATTAAATACCCAAGGTTCATATTCATATAACCAATTAATATTTATTGAAAACTAGGATCCAAATTGTCATAATCTCATCACATCAGTTGATCTATTAGTGATGAACCTTATACAGAATGGTAGAGCATTTGCTCAATTGCCAATTTCAATTGCAATTCCTAGATTTATGGGATTTACATATAGCCAATATCAATCGCCATGTAAACATGTTTTATCCCATCTTATGCCTTGAGTTTTCGCCACCGCCTAACTCAATTAAGTTGTCCAACTTAAGAAACTGCAAAATCGTCCATGACCGTTCTCACGACACGTGGACATTTTACCCTTTGATTAAGATCTAAATCACGTTCTCACGCAAATAGAAAGTAATCTTAGGTGTTTCCGTTTCGTTGGATGGCATATAACTTAAATTTAAAGGGTAATATCTTTGATGTTAAATCAAATATGTACAAGGATGTCATGCATTCATCTTTGTAGCATAGTTTTTATTAAAACATTTATATCTTGTTTTAATGTTTAAGCTTTTCATCATCAAACTTTAATTGAGGTATTGGGTTCACCAATCAAGGAATTAGTGTTAATTATCATCCATTATACCGCACTTTGCATAAGTGTAAACACTTAGTGTTTCGGATAATTACCACCTAAGTGGCGCATGGAATCAATACTAATTCGCCCTTAAGATGAGCTTGCACATTTAATGACTTACTAAGTAGCTCCACTCGAACTTACGAGGGGAGAGGACTGTACGTGCTAAAGCACAACCTTAGACATCCATTCAGTGTGACTGCATGCGCACTTCTTTAAACCCTTTTATTAGTTCATTCTCATGGGTGAGCCTTTCATCATTTGTACCAAAGTCATCAATCAATTAAACGATTATGATTACTATTCTTAAAATACATGTTTCACCATTGTTTAGGTCGGTTTATTTTTCTTAAAAATACCCTTGTTACGAACATAAACAAGCAAGTATTTATAAAATAAACAAATAAACAATGAATACATAACAAATACAAGTCATGCATATCAAATAGCCACATGCAAACGGTTTTGATAAATCTTATTAATAACCAATTTTATAATTGTCAATATGCATATATTTAATTAAGACTTCCACCGTTTTCATCTATGTACAAGGTGAACCACATGCATCGAATCATCGATTAAGTAAGTCAAAACTAAATATATACCACATAGCACATAATGATTAAATTAATAATAATTGAGGTCTTCCCCAATTTAAGATCTATCAATATTTAATGTATATCACTTAAAACATGAAAGACATACAATAAACAGATCCATGATAAAACATGCGGTAATAATCATGGATATAAATTACACTTAACAATTAATGCAATTAAACGAGTTACGCATATACACATAAAGTTGCATGCATCTTGGGGTTTCTAATCCAATTAAAACAAAGTTTACAAAACCCTAATTAGGGCACCAAAAAGGCCCCTCAAAATTAGGGTTTAGGTTTTGCAAACCCTAGATCTAAGCATACAAATAATAACACATTCATGTTTATTTTAATTATGTGTTTCAAGAATTAATTACTTGTTATACAAGGCTCGTGATGCCACCGTTCAGGTTTATGATATATAAAATATACTAAAACATAAAGACATCAAGAGTACAGCGGAAGACTTAAGATCATAACAAATAAATTAATTAAGCGAAAGTATGCGAACGTATTCTCTTGAATCTCAAATCTCTCGAGCAAATCAAACCACCTCAAGCAAAGCAAACCAAAGAAGTACTAAATGGTGTAAGAATAATGTCTTACAACCACGTTCTTGTACACACGAATTAACCAACGAATCAAGCGATTGCTAGATCTAACACAAGCCCTCGTGATATGCAAAAACAAAACCGAACTCCCTAACAAATGGGGTGTTCGCCAAGCTATGCAAGAGAAAGAAGAGAGGAGATCTAGGGTTAATTCAATGCACAAGGTGTGAATGAAACCCTAGACCCTACCCTCCTTATATACTAGTAGGTAAAACTTAGAGGACAAGTTGGGGAATGGAGGCCTTGGAGAAGCCTATGGCCGCCACCAAGAGAGCCCAAAGCCTATTCCATAACTTTCCCAAGTTTCCATTTCTAGTCCTTCTTTTCCATTTTAACGGTCGTTAGTCATTTTCCGTTAAATACATAACGATCGTTAACCGGACTTAATGTGTAATAATTAATCGTAAACATAAACATTAATTATTAACTTTAATTCTCATTCACTAATGTGCAATCCGTGGTCACGAGTTCGAATCGGACATTCACATGTTTGTAAATATATACATTTCCAACATGTGTGTCACTTAAAAGATTGTCCATATGTTTATGCAACCAAATATATCGTAATGCTCTATGTAAATCCATGTTACTTCAGGTGACTTTCCTCCGGTTGGCTTTTATTTTCGTTGTGCATACTCAGTTATGAAAATTCCAATTTTATTCATAAAACTTCAAGTAGCTTTCTTTTACATCATTTGCCTCCCATGTTTTCTTTTACTACTTCTTTTCATACCCAGTGTAGTAGCATTTTGTTGAATCTAATTCTATAATCTATATATATGGAGTATTGTGTAATCAAGCTTTTATTTTCTTAAATATCATTTAAGCTGTTTATCAGCCGGATGGCCGATGAAGTGGGCAACAAGCTTTCAAATTTTCCACATAAGTGAACATGTAGGTATGTGCATTATCATGCATTTGATAAAGTCATTTCAACTACCGTACGTCCCACATAGATTAAAGAAGTAAATTCTTTATTGTTTATATAATATAGTGAATGACTATGATGCATGTTGAGGATAGTGCTATATGTTTTAGTATGTACATGGTTCATTGAAGTTCACATATTAATCCAAACATAAGAAACGTAAGTGATAAATGTGCGGTGAAAATATAATATACATTCTTAGCTTTTAATATCCATTCACTTACCAAACCTCTTATTTACAAAAAATTTGTTCATGCTTCACAAAATAAAACAAAGCCACAATTACATCATCGTTCTCAATAATAAAACATTCGGAGAGCTTTTGTTAGAATATGTGATAGATGTCATCAATAATAACCTGCAAAATTCGAAAATTAACACTGACCATATTTCAACCCATACACGCTTCACCGTTCTAGCGGATCTCTGACCTTTATCGTATAGTGCCGTATTAATTTTGCAGTGACATGTGAGTATGTGACCAACATAACCTACAACAACTCCCACCAAACTCATTGTGTCGTTTCCAATCACTTAATCCAACAGCATTCCCCAAAGGCTAAGTTGAACAATTTCCTAAAAATGCCCTATAAAACATATAATTTCCTAATGGAAAAAAATGAATTTTGTATGTTGCACCAAGTATTTGTTTGATAACACAACAGGCTAGCAATCTTGTGAAAATGCCGAAAGAAGCTAAACCATCATTCATGTTCCAAAAGAAAAACATTTCACTGTTATGTTCATTCACATTTCACAAATCTAGCAGAAATTCCCTATGCCCCAACCGTTCAATATCTAACATTATTTGCAGTGACATGTTACGACAAATGGATAATAAATTGAGGCAACTTTGTTAAAACACAGGTGATTCGAGTCCCTCTTGGTTGCCTCCATTTCTAACAAAGAAGAAGTGACAACTTATTCATACCGATGTTCGTTTCTATATTACAAGGTACCACCAAACGCGTGTCACCAGAATTATCTGAAAGGGATAGATGTGTCAGTATATGTGTGTTCATCACTCACGAATCCTACAAAAAAAGTCACCGAACGATTGATGTTGCGCAAACTATTGATGTTTCGCAAAAGGAACCTAACCACTGAGCACACAAAGCTTTCCTACTTATATGATAAGGAAGATATATTTAACATATAAAACGCTTGAACTAAACTACTTGCAGTGTTGAATCTCTAATTAACTTCATGCCATGAAATTTATGAAACACAAAATGAGTTGCATTATCACCACTTTTTTAAACAAAAAAGAACAAAAAATATGAGATTAAACCCGTTTGAAATCTGTGATAAAATTTGAGGATCTCCGATCCGAATCCAATTGCGTTGTCACTTGATAACAGTATACAAACTTTGCTAACATATCTAAAGATTTGTTCAACCTTATATATCCCACATAGGTGAAAGAAGTGAAATATTCTTTGGTTATATACCACATTGTAGGATAACAAATTGTGTTGAGAATGATATCATGTTTCCGGTTACATGAAGCAATTGGAGTTTATTATACTTGGCAAAAAAACTAAACTTATATTGTAGCGTGTAGCGGAAAACTAATATTAAAGTATTGACTTTTTAAATATCTGATGTAACTTTTTTTTTTTTTTTTGAACAAACTATCTGATGTAACTTAACATATACTTTTTGTATTATTTATCGTCACTTAAAAGAAGTGGTACTCCAAACTTTTTATTTACAAAGATTGTCTATATGTTTATGTTGGAATTATATAACATGACAAATCATAAATATAAACAATAAACATCAAGTACACATGCGGAAGCGTATAGGAAAAATTAACGAATAATTAATTAACATAAACAAGAATATGCGTACCTTTCTTGATTCTAGCCGAACAGGAATCAAATCCACAAACTAGCAATTGAGATGAACCCTAATTAGGGTTTAAGTGCTAGTCGACTTAATAAACTTGATTAGTGTAAATCACCAAAATCCAAAGTAGGATTTCTCTATGATCATGTACGCACGTATTATTAGCGATTTAATTAGAATGCTAGTTCAAGTCACAGTAAAAGCACAAAAACCAAACAAAATTTGTCTTTGTATAAAATAAACCGGGTCAAACCCTTATAAATTAATCAGTCGATCTATCAATTCAATGAAGAAAGAAAAGCAAGAATATCATGCATGCACATGACATCCATATACAATTTTCATGCATGGCATGTATGATATACGGAAGATTCTCAATGTAATTTATGATACAGTATCTAAAATATAAAGGTTTACCGTCGATCGTCTTTTTCCTATCTCCATCCTAATGAGTCCAAAAGACCAAAAGGGTGTGTATATATATAGCATTAAATCTTGTCCAACAAGTCATTGCAAGCACCTCCTTAAGTTTCAAAACTCGACACTCAACCCCCTCGTTTTTCTTAGTTCGACCATATAAATATTTTGTGACTTAATATTTTGTCCATTAAACCAACCGCTCCCACTTGGACATATCTTAATAGTGTGATCACATCGGTTAGCGTCTAGCAACACTTCGATGCCTCTAGTACAACTCGAGTAAGGCTCCTGGAAAACCTTTTAATGATATCTCATTATTATTATCCTTTTGTTTCTAATACCATGTTAAATAAAGATATGGAATTAAGTCATTCTTTATTCAACTAGTTTGTTTCTCGTTGTAAGTGATTGAACAATATTACCAAATCTTGTGAACATATTCAGGGGAGATCTTTGGGCGTGGCCATGCAAACATCTTGTCAACCCTACGAGGAGCCCAGCAGTATTAAACTCCAAATAAATTTGAATGAACAAATTCTATCTTGACTACGAGACTAACCCAAAAACTTTGCAACATTTCTGAAAACAACCCTTATGACTACCAGTTACGTATAGCGTTAAGTTGCTCCACAGAAATACACTACATTCATGACACTTATCTCGTATCTCAAGTCTGAGGATAACTATTCATGATTTACTTATAATGCTCAAAGGTTATCATAGTGGATCAGTCTCTCAACCTCCATGAAATATTCATTACAGTTGTTCAATGATGAAATCCCCACAGATGCACATAGTTTGAGTACTTTGATGAAGAGAAGTCTACGAGCTCAAGACTGAAGATTTATTAGAATGCTAGGATTCACAATGTAATTTATGGGGGGTGACCTCCCTTAGGGGGAGATTGTTAGGAATTGGAAATTCCATAAGTAAAGAGTCGGTCACCCCAAATGTAATCTAGCCTAAGTTAGCTTGTAGACTTGTCGTTATTTATGTTATTAAGTAGTGTATTAGTTAGTTTAGTGCAACACCATGGAGAAAGGACAGGTCTTTACCCATTGTATACCTGATCCACAGACCGTCAGGAGGTCGTGTAGTTTGTAACCTATAAATACCCTCTACCTTGCAAGGTAGAGGGTTGGATGTTCATTGGGAATCTAACATTCCACAAGTTTCTCTTTCTAGAATATCCTACTTTCTCTCTCTAAAACATCTTATTTGCCTACTTGTGATTATGGTTTAGTGTGTTTGTGAAACCAATATGTTCTGAAACCCACCTCTCGAGGCTAAAAGAATCCTCCGATACATCAAGGAACCATTAATTTGGGATCCGTATCCGAAGGATTCGGTTTTGAACTAATAGCTTTTCGAGACACCGACCACGCAGGATGCTTAGATTCACGGAAAAGTACTTGAGAGCATTACAATTTCTTGGTGATAAAATGGTGTCATGGCAATTGAAGAAGCAGGATTGTACATCACCGTCCTCAGCGGAAGGAATATGTAGCCATGTCGTGTTGTGCTCAAGTCATTTGGATGAGAACACAACTCAAAGACTATGGTTATGTATTTGATGTAATCCCGATGTACCGCGACAATCGGAGTGCTATTGCGATCTCGCAACTCGTTCAACATTCAAATCAAAGCACATCGATCTTGATATCATTTCATCAAGGACCACGTGGAACACGGATCGTTGAATTATACTTTGTGGGTACAGAATACCAATGGCGAGATCTTCTCACCAAAGCCTTAGCTCTGCTAGGTTTAATGAGTTGGTCCACCGGATTGGTATGCGGTGTTTGACTCAAGAAGAACTGGATGAACTCTTAAAACATTCTTAAAACCACCAAACACCAAACCTCTTTGTAAATATTTTTCAAAAACAAAATACAAAATCATAAAATCGGATAAAACAACAAAAATACTCTTCTAACTAAATTTCTTTTAACATGGCATGTACAATTCTTCCGTCAACGCTTAAATCTTTCAAAATTCAGTATTTTTTCGATCAAGTGTTGAGGGGGAGAAAACTAATAATTTTTCAGTCTCATAAAACCTTGTACATGCATGTTACCTTATCCCGGTTGTTTCTTTAATAATGGTGGTAAATTTTCTGGATTACTGACACTCCTCGGATTAAAATGTATAAAATTTCATTATTTCTTAAGTCGAGAGGGAGTATCGTCAAATTTCATTTCAAAAATCCTTCGTTTGGTAACCAAAACGGAAGTTATGGACATTGGATGTAAATGGTAAAGGTGGAGGGACTAATGTTGTTAAAAGCTCAAAGTTATTTTCATAAAACTCTCCACCTAACTCATTCATCACATTTATTATCCAAACCTAACTCATCCTACGCATAATAATCAAAGTTCAAATCCGAGTTCTTGATCATCAAGTTGTCAGTGAAAACATGCATCTAAGCAATGGCTTTAAATCATTTTGAAAACCAATGGCTAGATTTTTATCTAGAAGTGATTATGTGTTCTACGCATAAGCGTATGAACACATAATCAAGTTTGTGTGTTTGTGGTTAAAATGATAGTATCAAAACGTTTCTATAACATCAATGATTCCATTTTTATCATTAAAACACACCCAGAAGTACGAATTGTTTGATTATGGAATTTAGGGTTTATGCGTAAATTTGGGAATTTTCAAATGAGAACGTTTCAGGTTAAATGGTTGCTTGTAAGTGTTGTATTCATGTTGAATTGATGATATCTAGGCCCAGAATCAACCCAGAAACACTGAATAATAGTTAATTGAAAATTAGGGTTCGTGTTCTTGATAATTGGGTATTTTTTATTCATGTTGAGTTTGATGTTAAAAATTGGATAAACATACTTAATAGGATTCCTAGACTTCCCAGAATCAGTTTGGTGCATTTCTATGGCTAATTTACTTAGGCGTACTTCTTGAAACTTAGGGTTTAAGTTTTACGCAAAAGTGGTTTTACGCGTAAACTGTTTAAATGAAATATTCATGATATGATCTGAAGGTGATTGAATGTAGATGTTAATGTTAGTGTTATGATGAATTTATTTAAGGTTTTCTACGTTCGAAAATTCAGAATCAAGGTTACTAGCAAACTACGAATAAGGATCACCTTACGCGTAGAATGTTATGCGCAAGAGTAATCTTATGCGAATCTTGCAGCGTGGTTCTACATAGGGACTACGCGTATCCCGTGAAGGATATGCGTAAAAGGACCTCACGCATAAGGTTGACTCTTCACGAGTAAGCCTTACGCGTAAGGTTCCATATACACTTACGCGTAAGCTTTACGCATAAGGCACTCTTTTCCTACGTGTAATATTTCTTATGCGTAAGTCAAGAACCTACACATAAGCTTATGATTACGCGTATAACACTCATGTTTACGTATAAGCTTTCCATTTCTACGCCTAAGCCTTGTTTAACCTTAATTATGAATTGTTACGCGTGCAAACATGTAAATAAATAAATCATAATGCCACGAAACCAATAATGTCACATATAAGCTTAAACGTTTAATATGTTGAGAAAAATAAGTGAAAACATTGACTTTAAAACTTAAAGTTAATCAACTCACGAAACTTATCACGACGTCATTGGACTATTGGACAAGTGACATTGGACTTGTAACAATCATCGACATATGACATAAAATAATTAGACAATAAAACCATCTGTTGACTAACATAATGTCTTTCGATATGTTGGTTCTTTTGGCTAAATATCTTTCAGATCACGACATGGACGCTCAAATACAGAATGTGGATGCACCAAATGTTCTCACCGTTGCTGATATCTTCATGAATGGTTATCCGATGAAGATTGGAAAGAACAACCTTCGTGTTGATTTTGATACTCTCACATGCTCAGAGTCTTCTTGTTTAATTGCTGTGGATATTCGAAGAATCATCCCTATCGAACATGCTCACCAATTACGCTGATTGCACGAGATCCGTATTCACCGGTTACGGAATACAATGCAAAAGATCAAAGGACAAAATGTTGTGACAGTGACTCTCAATAACAAACAAGTCACCATCACACCTACAAACTTAAGGGTTGTTCTCCTCATTCCTGTCATCGAGCCAACCGAATACAATGCCACACCAACTAAAGAGATTGTTCTACAATTCATGATCGACATTGGTTATGACAAAGCTTCAGGAGTAATCACTAAGCATTCATACATGGATCTTAAGAATATTCCTCAACCATGGAGAACTCTCTACATCATCATCACCAAATCTGTTTCTGGACGTGACAGTGGCTATGAGCATCCCAAGCTCATGGAACTGCAAATCTTTTGGGCTTTGGCCAACATGAAACACATCGAAGTTGAAGCTCTGATATGGGATGACATGATGACATTCCTCAAAAATCTTGGCTCAAAGATCCCACATATCAGGTATACAAAACTGATGATCCAAAGAGCACTTGGGTATAACCTCGATATCCCAAGAGAATCAATGACCCCAACAATCACGACATGTTGTAAGAACCTACTCTAACAATCGATTTAAGGAATCAACAACAAAGAAACAAGGTCTTTGGTTATTGGATCACCTTCTCTCGATGCAATCAAACACTTTATTCATACAAAGGTATCGGCAGCAGTTGATGAAGGCAAAGTTGGTTTTCCCGATGAAAAGTCCTCCGGTATACCTACTAGGAAAACCAGGAGAGGCAGTGCAGGAAGTGTGACAAGCACTGAGAGTCAGCGAAAGTTTCCCAAGAGATCACACATTCTCAAAAGGAAAGTTCCATCTAAGGAAGCCATTCCTATTCCCATTCCCAAGTCTGAACCACAAAGAAAGCTAGTCGATGAAAGCTCTGAGGAAACCGAATCAGACGAAGAGGTCACCTACTCCAAAACTACAACCGATATCACTCCAACAGTAGCTAAACCTCTTAGTCCATTAGCTGATAAAGAAAAAGGGAAAACTCCTATGCTTGAACATGATGAGGAAAGTTCTGAAGAAGAACCAGTTGATGAGGAAAGAGAATATCAAAAGATGCTGAAAGAACTCAGACAAAAATACTTTGCCGAGGAATTCGTAAAAGACCAAACTCGTGGCCCTAGAGGATCAAGTGGTGGTACTCAAGCAACACCAGTTCATGCGGTTAATCAACTTAGATAAGGAACCGGTACTACCACCACCCACGAACAACAACAAAGGGAAACCGAGGATTCGATCAACTTTGACATAGAGGAACCGTAAAAGGAAAAGTCTAAGAAAGAATAGGGTCGATGAAGAAATTGCAGCTCAAGCCAAAGCGGAGGAAGAGGCCGGATTTAGGTCAAGAAAAGGCTAAGTCCGACAAGATGACAAAGTGAATTATGATGATTTTTTCTCGACAATCCAATTCGTTCCAAGGAGGAAACTTCTGAACCTCCTAAGGACCCTAAATCTCCTAATGTCTCTTCATCATCGGATTCGTCTTCTCACTCTTCACCTTCACCATCCAGAAGATCAACCAGATCCACGTCCAAATCAGCGAAGAAACCAACAGACTCTTGGATATCTCGGGCAAAGACAAGAATTGTTAAAGGCGCAAGCGGTCGGGAAGAAAGACGTGCTTTACAAAAAGCTAAATTTTCTCACGACCGGATCCAAGATCTTCATGACGAGAATGACAAGAGGTCGCTTGAAAGGAGTACATCCAGTTCATGCAACGTGATCTTCAGGGAAATGAGCGAGATAATCGAGGATACACTCACAAATTCCTTCCTGACACCGCTCACGGAGTTACAAGGAAATGTTTACCGCACACTCTATCCAAATCTCCTGAAATTGGCCAAGCAAGCAATGCAATCCACTCCAGTCACAATGACGATCAATCCAATGGAGCCTGCAGTTGTCTCTGATGCAGAGTTGATTTCCAAGTTGGTGCTACAAATGGGTAAAAGATCTGCAACTTTCACCTCTGACGAAAGTAAACTTTTTGAGGCATTACTAGAATATCAGCTCAAGACTTCATGCAAGGAGCAAAGCTGAAAGGCCTAAGCGTCCAAGAGACGATAATAAGGATAAAGATAAAGACAAAGAGCCTAAACGCCCGAAGACAACTGGTGAATCATCTTCCATGCAACCTCCACCCCAAAGGACTCCATCTCTACAACGATCTCCTCCACGCTCTTCTACTGACAAACCTCAGGATTCTGAGTTACCACCACAGACAGAGAAAACCGGTGATCACTTTGAGTATACTGGTGGTGACGATGAGGAAGTCCCTGAGCCCCAACAACAATCCACCTCTCCCGACACAACTAAGAAACCAAAATCCTCTTCTAGGCCAAAGAAAAGAAGAAGACGCCAAAGACCAAGTCGATCATGGCTAGACGAGGATGACATGACTTGTTGGGTTCTAAACTTGATGATTCTACTCCTACCCACCAAGGTCAAGATGTGATAAAAGGTCGAACATTGGAGCATGCTAAAATACTTCAAGACAAGTTTCGTGAAGAAGATGGATTTAAATCGAGTTGAACCGAATCAAGAATGAAGCCTTCAATTACTCAAAGACATCTCGAAAAGTGCTATTGAAGTTGAGTATCACCTTGTAAACATAGCACGAGCCATGTCTAACAACATTGATTGGCTAAACCCTGAAGCAAACATCGACTTCTCCAGAAGAGATAAAGCTCCATACTACACCGACTAGTCTAAACCTCTACCAACGATTGGCCAACCGGATCAACCTCAAATTTCATTTCGCTACTGGAAGAGCAAGCCGGGGACAGTATTAAAGTTTCCAAACCTAACACGACTGTCTATTTATAGGTGTGATAGTTTAGAATATGTATTTACATGTCCCATGGTTGGTAGTCTATTGCAACTCCAGGAACTAAATATAAGTAGCTGCAGAAGTATGAAGGTAATTGTGAAGGGAGAAGAAGAAGAATGTGATGCCATAGTGAATGCTAATGTGGTGTTCCCTTGTCTAAAGTCCTTAAAACTTAAAATTCTTGGAAGTCTCAAGGGATTTTTCTTAGGAAAGGAAGCTTTTGAATTTCCATCATTGGATACCTTGGAAATTTATGGTTGGTGTGAAGAAATGACAGTTTTTACCAAGGGAGATTTGTCTGCTCCAAAGCTATATGCAGTTAGTGAAGGGGGTAGGAAGTATAATATACACAACAGGAGGCTGAACTCAGTAATAAAAAACTTAACCAAAGAAAGAGGGACTGAATTTAAAAAAGTTATTTTTATTTTTGAAAAGCTGATTCAGAACCAACTCAATCCAACGAATCTCATCTCTATGGGCACCAGAATGCCCTCTGCTAGTTACGGATGATGTTCTCTCAAACACGTGATCTGTTTTCAGGTAAGCTCTTCAGTTTTTGTTTGTATTTGCGTAATGAACTCAATTTATATAGGATTAAAGGTAATTAGGAATTTTGAGTTTGAAGTTATTAATTTAGGGTTTATGTTAATTGGTGTTACCTGAATGTTTTTATTAAAGGTGGCAAAATAGGTGGGTCGGGTCGGGATTGGGTCTCGGTTCTGGATGGGTTTGGGTCTTTATGCATCCATGTCTAGATGTGTCTTTTAGAAGCGTGGGTCTAAATGGGTCCGGGTCTAGATGGATTTTGCTCCGATCAACAAGAATTTTTTTATGTTTTTTTGAGTAAAAGATGAAAAAAGTGAAAAAAAAGAGTAAAATTTTGTTTGACCCGCTAGATTCGTTGGGTAATTATTATATAATTGCACTTTCTATCAAATACCCAAATAGACCCATATTGGTCTCAAATTACCACCTCTAGTTTTTTATATAGTTTGGTTGGGATATTGCATTGCCTTTGAGATTAAGAGCGAGAGGTATCATGGCGTGGTTGGTTGGCGCCGAGCTACCAGCCTAGATAAGAAAACGGCGCATGGTACCGGACTTCGCGCCAAAGAAGGTGGCGTCATAACCACCAGCTAGTGCCGCTATATTTTTTTTTCTTTTTTGTTTAAAAAATTCGAACGTTGGAGGTGTAGGAGAAAAGGAAAGTTTGGCAACGGTTATATAATAGTTTGGACCCAAATTAATAAAAAAAACCAAATTTTACCCTTTCAAAATTTTATAAATACCTCATTATTATTTCATACCCCATACCCTGCCTCGGCGGGATTGGGATGTTGTTGTTGTTGTTGTTGTGTGATTATTATTTCATACTTCACACACACTTTTAATAAATTGTAAAACATACTATTCTCAACTTCTTTCATTTTTTTCCAAACAAAATGAATCCCAAATCACCAAGGATTAACAATATGCTAAACGACCCTTCGAACCAAATGACAGGCTCGTCTTCGAATCCGACCAACAATTCAGGCTCGTCTTCGAATCCATACTCTCAAGCGCCTTACTTTCCCGCCGCTTCCCAACCAAATCCCGACCATGCATCCTTCCATCTACAAGATGAAGACGTAGACGAAGACAAAGATGAAGAAGAGGCAATCCCGGTCCCGGCGTCATGAAAAATGAAGAAGATGACGAAAAAACTAAAGAACCGCAAGATGGTACTCAAGCGCATAACCTTTGGACCTAAGATGAAGAATTGCTTTTGGCAGAGTGTTTCATTCAAATATCTGAAGACCACTAGTTCCGGTTCAAACTCGACAATGTTTCATGATATGATGCAACAACAATACGAGTTAGACCGCAAGATGAAGATGGATTGTTCTCGAACAAGAGTCAAATGCGATAGTTGATTTAATAAATTCTCAAAAGCTAACCGAGGACTTACAAGTGCTACAAGGACACAAGCAAGATGGAACCAATCGACGTGACTATCGTGAATGCCCAAGAAGAACGAATCCAGGAAAAATATCCAACCGAAGACTAGTTAACTTTATGTATTTTTAATTTTAATGTCTTTTTTTAATGCCTTTTTGGTACTTTTTTTATTTCTATGTTTACGTACGGGTTATGGTACAAAAAAGTTACTAAAGTTTACAAAAAATTTGTCCTAAGTTACTATAGTTTCATTTTGTTCACCTGTCATCAAGTTTGAAACTTTTTCACTCAAAGTTATCGAACTTCTAAAACATACATTCGAGTTATCAAGTTTGAAACTTTATTTACTCAAGCATCGAACTTATAAAAATATTCATTCGGTTACTCGGACTAACACCGAATTTATCAAGTGTATGCTTCCCAAAGTTCACCACCGAGTGAAAAAATGAAACTATAGTAACTTAGGACAAATTTTGGGAAACTTTAGTAACTTTTTGTACCATAACCCAAGGTCGAAAGTATCAAAGGTCCAAACCGAACCGACCGACAAAACCGATCGACCAGAGCAAAACCGAGCCAACCCGACAACCCGCCGGTTCGGTTTCGCTTCATGTTTTATGTTTTCGGTTTCGGGCGGTTCGTACGGTTCGCCCTAAAACCGACAAAAACATACCAAATACACCTAAACCGAACCGAACCGACGCTTCGACATTAAAACCGAACCGACCCGGCGCCCATCGGTTTGGTTTCGGTTTAGGTTTTCATGCATTTCGGTTTTGTTTGTTCGGGTCGGTTTTGGACCGACGCCACCCCTAATTGATGTAATGTTTTTTTTTTTTTTTTTTTTTTTTTAATGAAGTTTATTTTAGTTAATATTATGTATGTTTTATTTTATGTAAAAAAAAGAAGTTCAAGGCACCACATTTTCCGTGCCAACCAGAATGGCATAAAATGTGGTGCCAAAGAGTTTTGTGCTATCGAGTGTTTTTCCGACGCAAGACGATTTTGCTAACTACTGACGACACCCAATCTTTCCAAGGGTGTGTTTGATTTATTACATGTGTTTGGTTGATAATTATAGTAATCAAGATATGGATACAAAACCATAGGCCTATAGTAGGTGGGTAGGGGTGTCATTCGAGTTGACGCGTCGAGTTCGTGTTAATTCGGATCGGGTCAATTCGGATTGAGGTTAAGAAAAACATACTTGAACTCGACCATATTTAGAACTCGGGTTAGTCGGGTTCAAGTCAATTCGGGTTTTGGTCAATCCGATTATAAGTAAAATGATTACAAAATTCGCTTATTTTAATATGTTACGTTGTAAAAGTCGGGTTGGTCGGGTTAATTCAGGAGCAGGTCAATTCGGGTTGAGGCTAAAAAACATATTCAATCCCGGCCCTATTTAGAATTCGGGTTAGTCGGGTTGAACCAAATTAAACCGCTAATAACCTGACACGAATAAGCTTAATCAGGTTCGAGTTTGAATCGGATCACGTTTCTTTGACACCTCTAGTACTGGGGAGAGGCACCTTTGACGTTTGCTTTTTTTCTCCACCACGTATGTATCTAATATTCAAAACAATTGTAGCCATGTAATGAAGATATTTATCCGTTCAAAACACGTGATTTGGTATGGCACTGTTTAAAGTCAATAATGCACTGCTGCTATGAAGAGTCACTTCATGCAAAAAGTTAGCTCCAATTTAACAAGTTGTCTCTCTCATTATTTACTCCACATTCAATGATTGCTCCATTTCACACTCCTGAAATTTTCAACCAAACTTGTCTTTGTTCAGTAAACATTGTTTGATCGTTGAGAGCTAGCTGGTGGATCTCTGAAATCTGTATAAGGTATTTATATAACTTTCTTTGATATCTACTAATCTAAGGAGAAGTAAATCTGTTTACTTATTTGAGGTAAAATTAATATTAGCTATGTTTTTTATTTCATATTTGACCTTATATGTATTTGATAGATTGATTTGAATGAAATTCTGTTAGCAAATTGTTATTTTCATAATTAACCCGAGTGCTTATTTTTAGGTAGCTTATAAGTACTTGTTTATAAGCAGAAAATAATAAGCAATCCAAAGGTATGAATACTATAAGATTCTCATCCCTTTTAATTTGTTGGTAGTTCAGTCGTGTTTTGATCACAACAAACCAACCATGTGAACTAACCCTGTTTTGACCAAAGCTTAACATGTTTATTTTCCTATCGTTTTTGGAATTGCCACCCCTAATTTTGCTTATATAATTTCTATGTCTCAGGAAAATGGAAGTTGTATCCGCAATCGTTGGTCCTGTTGTGAATGTTTTGACGGGTCATATTACGAAAAAGCTGGGATATCTCACTTCTTCCACGGAACATGTTAAACGCATGAAAAACAAAATGCATGATTTGGAAGATCAAAGAACTAATATTGAAGAGCAAGTGGGAGAATATCAAGTAAGCTTTCTTAAGATACCTGCTCAAGTACCACGGTGGTTGGAAGATTTTAAAAAGATCAAGGAAGAAGTTGACAGCATTTCAAGTAACGACATTGGATGCTTTAATGTCAAAAAGAAGTATCTAGCAGGAAGAAATGCATTGAGGGTTACCGAGGATGTCGAATGTCTTATCAAAAAGAGTTCTGACATTCCCTGGAGAAAAGTCCACATCGGTTTTGGAAGAGTCGATTCCAAACGCCTGGCATCAACATCAGGTGGAGGTACCCAAAATCTGTACAAGTCAAGAGACAAGACGTTCAATGATGCATTGAAGCTCCTTCAACAGAATGATGATGATGCGGCTCGAGTGATAGCCTTGTGTGGAATGGGTGGTGTGGGGAAAACCACACTGATGAACCAACTGAAAAAGGCTGCAGAAGATAACAAGATGTTTAAGTGGATCGTGGTTGTAGTTATTGGGAAAGCTTTCAGCTTGTCTGCAATTCAGAATGCCATAGCAGCGCACACTGGCGAACCTCTAACCGAAACTGATGAAACACTAAGGGTAACTCTTCTTTCTAAAAGATTTAATAAACTTTTAGAGAGTAAAGAAAGGTGTTTGGTGATATTGGATGATGTCTGGGAGAGGATTAATCTCGAAGATATCGGATTAGCTAGTCCTTTGCCAAAGGGGGTCAAGTTGTTGCTCACATCACGAGATGAAAATATTTGCCATCAAATTGCAGTTCATGCCGATTCTGTTATTAAAGTTGTTAGAGTTGATGTCTTGGAGGAAGGTGAAGCACGGGATTTCTTTTCTCGAATAGCAGGAGTTTCAGAGGAGCATGATCCTGATCTCTATCAAATAGGTTGTGGTATTGTCAAAAAATGTGGTTGTTTGCCCCTTGCCATCAAACTCATTGCCGCAACTCTTAACAACCAAAAGAAATTTGTATGGAAACGTACATTAAAGTGTTTAAAGAAAAATGATCTTGATAAGAATGTGCAAGAAATTATTGAGATAAGCTACAAGAATTTAAAACGAGAAGAGTACAAAGCGATTTTTCTGCTTTGTGGCTTGTTCCCCGAGGACTCTAATATCCCGATAGAAGATCTCACAAGATATGCATGGGGATTAAAAGTTTTAAGACAAGTTTCTTCTATGGAAGATGCTAGAGACAACACACAAACAAGTGTGAGCAATCTCAAAAATGCAAACTTGTTGATGGATGGTGATAGTCGTGACACTGAGTGTGTGAAAATGCATGATCTTGTGCTTGCATTTGTGGTGGGTACTCTTTCTAAAGGTGGTGAGGAGGGTTGTTCGATCATTCACCATGAAGATGATTTCTCAAAGTGGAGTGAAGCTGATAATATGAGCCAATTTTGCAAGCAACTTTCGTTAACATGCAAGGGCATGTCTGAGTTTCCTAGTGAATTTCAGTGTCCAAACCTTTCACTTTTGAAACTTATGCACGGAAATGAGTCGCTTTGGTTTCCTCGAGGCTTTTATGAAGTAATGGAAAAGCTTCAAGTTATAGCATTTGAGCGGATGGAGTATCCACTAGTTCCACATCTGCTTCCAACCTTCGAACTCTTTGTCTCGATGAATGCTCGTTGATGTTTGATTTAAATTGTATTGGAAATCTTCGGTCGGAAGTGCTTAGCTTTACACTCGCATTACAACTCAAAGATTCAAGCTCGCTGGGATGTAATTTTACGTGGTTGAAACGCTTTCATGACAAGGCTAATGACACGCATTCATATCAACTCTTGGTCAAACGGCTAACTAACTTTCCCTTCAAAATCTATCCCTTTAAATACTTGTTATCTTCTCACATTTCAATTTAGTTGTTAATTGTTCCTTTCTCAAATTCTCTCTCAATTCCATTGTATCATTCCATTCAATCATTGTAACATTTCACCACATAATTCCAATAACAATCATTTGCTTTACAATTTCGAATCAAGTTCTTAAGCTTGTTGATTCCAGGTTGTTAGTGAAGGTTTGTTATGAACTCTATGATAATCGGTGTGTAACAAGTGGTATCAGAGCTCGCTCCTGGCAATTGACTCATCTTCTCCGTGAGTTTTGATTTTCCGGCAAAGTTTACTGGCGGAGTTCTTGATTTTCCGTGACGGTTATTTTTCGGTGACGGTTATTAATTGTGTCAATGGCGGAACTAGATCGATTGTGAATCTTGGCGGTTCCAATTACGGTAACAATGGAGCATCGCTATCGATCTGACGGGTTTAATGGCTCAAATTCAACAAATGTTGGATGCGGTTGCAAGCTGAATTTACAACAAAATTAGATGCATTACGTCATGACATGGATCCGAAATATGAGTTTGTAAATAGTAGAAATGGTGCGGTGGAGCAGCGTCGGTTGCAATATGGAAGAATGACCAAATTAGACTTTCCAAGATTTAATGGTGCGATGTCAAAAGTTGGTTGTACAAGTGTCAGCAGTTCTTTAGTGTGGAAGATGTTGATGATGGGGATAAGGTCAAATTAGCTTCAATACACATGGTGATAGTGCTTTGGTATGGCATCAACGGTATGAAAAACTTCATGATGGAGTTGTGGATTGGCTTGAGTATAAGGCGCTATACTAGCAAGGTTTGATCTTGAGTTTGAAGATCCACTTTCGAACTTAAAACTTGAAGTATGACTCATACGTGCAAAAGTATCATGAAAAGTTTGAACTCTTGCTTAACAAGGTAGACATGCACGAAGCTCATGCCATTAGTCTATTTTGGGAGGATTGCCTCAAAGTATTGCTTTGCTGTGAGGATGTTCAAGCCTAAATCCTTATCTGATACTGCTAGTTTGTGTAAGTTGCAAGAAGCTACCTTAGTTGCACAAAAGGTTAGGCAAACTCCTATTCTTCCTTTACCAAAAGCTGCTGTAGTTTCAAACAATTATGGTAATAGGGGAGGGTATGTACCTGCTAGAAATCCAGTTAATACTTTAGCCTTGCCTGCTAAGCAAAGTACTGTCACTACAAATCCTACAAGGAAGTATTTGTCACAGAAAGACTTTGATGAAAAGAGAGCTAAGGGATTATGTTTTCATTGTGATCAAAAATTTGTGCCTGGCCATAAGTGTAGTGGACAAGCCTTTGCTCTGGAATTGATTATTGATCCTGATCCAGAAATGGAAGTGTGTTTGTTAGAGGGAGGTAATGAGGAGTATGTTTTACCAGAGTTAATAGATGGTAATGAAGAACCTCAGATCACCTTGAATGCATTGACTGGTGTGGTTGGCTATAAAACTATGAGAGTCATTGGACACTTTGGCAAACAGAAAATACATATCCTCATTGATACTGGTAGCACACACAATTTTGTGGATCTGCATAAGGCTAAGAGGTTGGGATGCAAGATCAGTACAGTTGAACCATTGCAAGTATCTGTGGCTGATGGTAATAAGTTGACTAGTAATAGCTTGTGCAGAGGGTTCACTTGGTCTCTTAATGGGGAGACATTCACTTCTGATGTGATGTTATTGCCACTTGGGGGTTGTGATATGGTGTTGGGGGTACAATGGTTGGCAACCTTGGGAAGCATATTGTGGAATTTTAGTACTCTAAGAATGCAATTTGTCTATGGAGGAAGAGCTGTGTCTTTGAGAGGTTCTTCCAAGAATCCAGTGCAGTGGCTAACTGGTAAACAACTGTCTAAACATGTGTCAAAACAACCTGCCAACTTGAGTGTTATGAATGTTTGTGTACCAGCAACTTCAGTGATGTCACTCAGTACTACTACAGAGTCTGTTTTGAATCACAAAGAACAGAGCAGATTGGACAGCCTTTTGAAAGAATTTGAAGATGTTTTTGCCATACCTACTACTTTACCTCCTTCAAGACAACATGACCACCAGATTCCTTTAAGAGATGATGCAGTACCAGTAAACATCAGACCATACAAACATCCACCTGCACAGAAGGATGCAATTGAATCAATGGTGCAGGAGTTATTGGAAGCTAAGGTGATTAGACCAAGCAATAGTCCCTTTTCATCTCCAATAGTGATGGTTAAGAAGAAGGATGGAACATGGAGAATGTGTATTGATTACAGGCAGTTGAATAAGGCCACAATTAAAGACAAATTTCCTATTCCATTGGTGGAAGAACTCATTGATGAGTTGCATGGGTCACAGGTGTTTTCAAAATTGGATTTAAGGTCAGGATACCATCAGATCAGAATGGATGAAAAAGATATACCAAAGACAGCTTTTAGAACCCATGAAGGGCATTATGAGTTCATGGTGATGCCCTTTGGTTTAACAAATGCTCCTTCAACTTTCCAATCATTGATGAATCAGGTCTTTAAACCCTTTCTGAGAAAATTTACTTTGGTATTCTTTGATGATATATTAGTTTATAGTGCTAATGTGGAAGACCATTTGATACACTTAAGAGCTATTTTGACTACTATGAGGGAACATAAACTTTATGCCAAGGAAAGTAAATGTGTGTTTGGGTCTCCTAAAGTTGAATACTTGGGACATGTCATTTCTGGCCAAGGTGTTTCAACAGATCCTTCAAAGATAGCTGCTATGAGTAGTTGGCCAGTTCCAAGAACTATCAAGCAACTGAGGGGATTTATGGGTTTAACTGGTTATTATAGGAGGTTTATCAAGAATTATGCTCTTATTGCTCAACCTTTAACTGCATTACTCAAGAAAAATGCATTTGGATGGAATGAGCAAGCTGAAAAAGCTTTTCAAGCCTTGAAAGAAGCTATGACTAAGGCTCCAGTCCTCAAGTTACCAGATTTCAATGCCTTGTTTGTGGTAGAGACAGATGCTTACGGGTGGGCATAGGTCTTTGTACTACTGACAAGGAGGTCACTGATGGCTTATCTCGGTAAAACCTTAGCTCCTAAACACCATTCTTTGTCTACCTATGAAAAAGAGTTGTTAGCTGTAATCATGGCTTTGGACAGATGGAGGGGATACTTGTTGGATAGACACTTTCAAATTAAAACTGATCATTTCAGCCTTAAGTATTTCCTAGATCAAAGAATCACTACACCATTTCAGTCTAAGTGGTTACCAAAACTGTTGGGGTTTGATTATGAGATAGTGTACAAGAAGGGAAAAGAGAATCAAGCTGCTGATGCTCTTTCAAGATCAGTACATGGAGGAGAGTTATCTACTATGGTGGTCTCAACAGTTTTCACAGGATTGGTTGAGGAAGTGCAGAAGAGTTGGGACAATGATATTCAGTTGCAGGGTTTGATAAAGAAGATACAGGATGGGACTTCTTCTTCTTCAAAGTATACTTGGGCAAGCTGGGCGATTAAGAAGGAAAGGAAAGTTGATGGTTGGCAATGATGAAGATTTAAGGAAGAAATTAGTGAACCACTTCCATGGTGCCGGTGATGGAGGTCACTCAGGGTGGAAGCTACTACCAAAAGACTTGGCGGTGGTTTTATTGGAAGAGTATGAGAAAGTCGAGAAGACAAGTGGTCAAGCGATGTGATACATGTCAAAGGAATAAAGTGATTTGGCGACTTATCACGGACTATTGCGACCTTTACCAATTCCACAAAAGGTATGGATGGATGTGTCCATGGATTTCATTGATGGCTACCCATGTCCCATGGTAAAAGCAGTAATCATGGTGGTGGTGGATAGGCTTAGCAAGTATGCCCATTTTATGGCTATGTCTCACCCTTACATGCGGTACAAGTGGCTCAAGTATTTTGGACAATGTTTATAAACTACATGGGTTGCCAAGGACAATCATAAGTGGCAGGGATAAAGTGTTTACCGACCTTTTTGGAAATCTCTGTTTGGGGTGTTAAAGGTGGGCCGAAGATGTCTAGTGCTTACCATCCACAAACCGATGGACAAGCAGAGGCATCAACAAGTGTTTGGAGTGTTATTTGAGGTGTATGACGGTGAAAAACCAAAGAGTGGACAAAATGGCTATCTCTAGGCGAGTTTTGGTACAACACCAAATTTCACAGTTCTACTCAAACAACACCCTTTGAAATTCTTTATGGTCAAACACCACCTCAGTATTTGACTTATGAGGCAGGAGAGTGTAGAGTGGAAGAGGTGGATAGAACTTTAACAGCCAGAGACCAAGCAATCAAGCTTCTCCGGTTCCATTTGAAGAGAGCGCAAGACAGAATGAAAACAATGGCAGACAAACACAGGTCTGAGAGGGAGTTTAAAGAGGGTGATTGGGTGTATTTGAAACTCCAACCCTATAGGCAAATTACAGTCAGGCAAAGTGTCCAGCACAAGCTTTCTGCCAAGTACTTTGGACCTTTTCAAGTGCTCAAGAAAGTGGGAAATGTAGCTTATCAGTTGGAATTGCCTGCAACAGCTCAAATACATAATGTGTTCCATGTTTCCCAAATGAAGAAATGCAAGAAGGATGCAGCTATTATGGGTAGTTTCCCTGAGTGTAGAGATGATGGTTTGTTAGCTGTTACTCCAGCAGCAGTGTTGGATAGGAAGCTTATGAAGAAACAGAACAGGGTAGTGGTTTATCTTCTCATCCAGTGGTCTAATTGTTCAGTGGAGGATGCTACTTGGGAGTCCTACACAGACATCCAGAAGCGCTTTCCGGAGTTTGTCATTGATCCTTGAGGACAAGGATGTTGTGAAGGGAAGGGTAATGTTAGCGAAATGGGAAGAGTTTCCGGTGAAATGAGATGAGTCATTGGAGCGATCAACTCTTGGTCAAACGGCTAACTAACTTTCCTCCAAAATCTATCCCTTTAAATACTTGTTATCTTCTCACATTTCAATTTAGTTGTTAATTGTTTCTCTCAAATTCTCTCAATTCCATTGTATCATTCCATTCAATCATTGTAACATTTCACCACATAATTCCAATAACAATCATTTGCTTTACAATTTGAATCAAGTTCTTAAGCTTGTTGATTCGGGTTGTTAGTGAAGGTTTGTTATGAACTCTATGATAATCGGTGTGTAACAAACCAAGAATAATCGATCCAATATAATCATGTTTTCCAACTTAAAGTATCTGAGGTTGGCTAAGCTACCAAACCTATTGTGTTTCTGCAATAAATTCCGGCTACCACATCTTGTTGAGTTGCGACTTGAAGGCCTTCAGAATTTTACAAGCATTTATCCCAGCAATGTATCATCTTCTGTGTCGTGTAATATTTCCCGCGTGCAATCTTTCTTTCATGAAGAGGTAAGTCTGTGTTTTATTTTAACAATCTTTTATGCTAACAGTGGTTCAATAAGTGGCGAGTATCTAATGAATGAACACATATTTTTTTTACTTTGCAGGATGCGACTCAAGCTGGAGAAACTGGTTGTTTCTGACATGGAGAATTTGAAGGAGATATGGCCTCCTCAGTTTAGTATTAGTAATCTTTGCCAATTGAGAGAGCTTATGGTCGAGGGTTGTGCTTCCATTGAAGTCTTGTTCAACATGGATTTTGGTGAAACTGAACAACCTACCAGCAGCTTGCTAAGCATGGAAGTGAAGAGTTGTTATAGTCTTGTGAAGCTTTTTTCATGCAATCCGTTTCCTTTCTTCAATAATTTACAAGAGCTTAAAGTTGAAAGGTGTGTTTCTGTTGAAGTGATATTCGACATCGACATGAGATGTGTTGGTCAAACGGATAAAGTTAGCAGCAGCTGGTTGAGAAGCATTAATTTGAAGAAATTATGGAAGCTTAGAGAGGTGTGGAGGATAAAAGATGATGGAAATAACTTGATTCATGGATTTGAAGCTGTTGGAAGCATACGTATTGAAGATTGTGAGAGGTTTGAAAATTTAATCACACCTGCCACAACCAATTTTGATATGAGAGCACTTAAAGAGGTTAGAATTAATAGATGCGGCAGAGAAAGTGAGAGAAACACTAATGTGGTTGAGAGTAAACAAGATCAAGAGGTACCACTCTTATCATATACTACTAATTAATGATTTCCATTTTTGTTTTTATCCTTTAAAACTGTTAGCTGGATCTTGCAAAAAAAACTGATTGTGACTCTTTTCATTACTTGAATGTTATTTATTCTTTTTAAATAAATAAAAATAATAATATTAGGTTACTTATTATTTTTAAAATAAATAGAAAAAATATTATTAGAACTAAATTTTTGATGACATGTTGATTGAACCACTATAAGAAAAGAAAAGAAAATCCAACTATTATTAGAACTAAATAATAATATTAGGTTGTGATATATATGCAGATTCATGCTATGTCTGTACTCAGGGAAGACTCAGATGATGTGGTTTCTAAATTGCATTCCCATCCTCTCTATTACCCACTTTCCATAACCTTCGAAACTTGCATTGGAGGATTATAAACCCTGGAGGTGGTCTTTGAGATAACGACTCAAGTAGTAAAGAATCACCTCACAATACTCAACAACCACCACTACTCCCTATCTTGAAGAATTACGCTTAAGGTATATGGGGAGGATGAGTCATGTGTGGAAGTGCGATTGGAATGAATTCTTAATTCTTCAAAAACCACAGTCACAATCCTCATTCCATAACCTCACAACCATAACAATTTACGAGTGCAACAACATCAAGTACTTGTTCTCACCTCTCATGGCGAAACTTCTTTTCAACCTAAAGGAAGTTCATATATCATATTGTGATGGTATTGAAGAGGTTGTTTTAAACACAGACCAGTCTACTGATAGCCTCAAAAACACCAGTCTCTTCCCTCATTTAGACATTCTTGACCTGTCTAGCCTCAAAAAGCTCAAGTGTATTGGTGGTAGTGCCAATGGTATATCTAGTGATATTCATGACCAGCTTAAGGTATGTTTCCTATATATTTAGTGACTAAAATAAAGGTTGGTTAGTTTCATTAATATTAATAGCTATATTGATAATTCTCTTTTTTTTTCCAGTTACCTCAAGCTTCTTGGTCCTGGTCCTTATGCCAATACTCTAGAGAGATAAGTATAACATCTTGCCATGTATTATCAAGTGCGATTCCATGGTATGTTGTAGGACAAATGCAAAAGCTTCAGGTGCTGAAAATAAAACATTCCGATTCGATGACAGGGGTGTTAGAAACTCAAGAGATCAACGAGAAGAGTGGTATTGATACTGGAAAGTCAATTCCAAGGCTAGAATACATTTCGATGCTCAAACTTCCAAAACTAAAGATCTTGAAAATTCAAGGGTGTAACCTTTTGGAACATATATTCACATTTTCCATTCTTCAAAGCCTTACGCAGCTCGAAGAATTAGAGGTAAAGGATTGCAAGGCAATGGAAGTCATTGTTAAGAAAGAAAGTGGAGAGCTGACAACGACATCTGATGCAGCAGTCTTTCCTCATTTGAAGTCCCTTACACTATTCAATCTACCAAACTTTGTGGGTTTCTTTTTGGGGACGAATGAATTCATATGGCCAACATTAGAAAAGGTTGTGATTGGTGAATGCCCACAAATAACGGTGTTTACTTACGGTCAATCTACAGCTCCGAAGCTCAAGTTCATAAATACAAGCTTAGGCAAACATAGTGTTGAATGTGGCCTTAACTTTCATGTGACCACCACCTCGCATCAGGTATTATTTTTTTTCAAATAAAATAGAAAAAACCTTCCCATGTCAGGTTCTTTTCTAGACTCAGGCCTTGTGTGCATAACTTCTAGTATTAGAGTCAATTAACCTTATTAATAATTTATTCCTTATCAAAACTAAAGCGTAATTGTTGGATCAAAAGTAATATTATTAGAAAATATCAACGGTTATGTATGTGATCCCCAAAACCCAACGGTTGTGCTATCATGTTGAGCCTTTTGGCTTATTTTACTCGCATGTGAAGTTTTTTTTTTATCATTGAACCAAATTATATGTAAAATTATGTCTGACATAAGCTTGTGTTTCTTTTTTACCTTGTAGGCCCGATTACCGAGTTATGAAAGTACAACCTCATACCGCCCTACTACTATGGAACTGTTGCCTTGGTCTTATCATAATTTGCTCGAAATGGATATGGTTTATAACACCAGTAGTGTTGGACACACTCTTTTTTCATCTGATAAGTTGCTACAATTGCAAAAGCTTGAAACTGTCCATTGTAGTTGTTCTTTGGACATTGAGCAGATATTTGACTCACAAACTGTTGCTGAAATTCCAAACTTGAGACAAGTGGACTTGGATCAGTTATATATTCTCAAGTATATATGGAAGAGCAAGCAGGGGACAATATTAAAGTTTCCAAACCTAACAAGACTGTCAATTGATTATTGCAATAGTTTAGAATATGTATTTACATGTTCGATGGTTGGTAGTCTATTGCAACTCCAGGAACTACATATAAGTGAGTGCAACAGTATGGAGGTAATTGTGAAGGGAGAAGAAGAAGAATGTGATGCCATAGTGAAAGCTATTGTGGAGTTTCCTTGTCTGAAGTCCTTAAAACTTAATGATCTTGAAAGTCTCAAGGGATTTTGGTTAGGAGAGGAAGCTTTTAAATTTCCATCATTGGATACCTTGGAAATTGATAAGTGTCCAAAAATGAATGTTTTCACCAAGGGAGATTTGTCTGCTCCAAAGCTATATGCAATTAGTAGCTATTATGAGGGTAGGAAGTATAATATACACAACAGGCTGAACTCCTTTTTGAACACCTTAAATAAGAGGGACTAAAAATGTAAAAAGTTCATGTTCACAACTTCTTCATCTTCAAACTTAATTTTCGACGCCATCCACATGATCTGTTTTCAGGTAAGTCGTTCAATTTATGTTTTTTATTTGCCTGATTGATGTCATGGGTCAAAATAAGGAAGTCAACAAAAGTATTTAATTGGAAGTATTTTGAATTGGAAGTATTTAATTAAGTGTTTAGTTTGAATCTTGATGATGAATTGGAAGATTTTGTAGTGCACAAAAGATGTTTGAGGAAATGTCAATTAAGAAATTTGAGGTTGATGGTGTTGCTTGTTGTTGATGTGGGTTTCACTTTTATTGTTGACTTCCTTATTTTGACCCATGACAATTGATTTATGTGTTTGTGTATTTATTGCAAGTATAAATTGTAATAAGCCGAATGTATAATATGATTCGTAAAATGTTTAAACAGGAGAACTACAGAGATGTATGATGCAGTAGGTGCGACGATTTTTAGTCAATTGGGGGTTGTTCATCGGCTATATCGTGTTAGTTACATATGTTTTAATTTGGTAAAGGTTGGAAAAAAAGAGAAAACAAGAAGGATAGATGGTTTGAAAAGGCAAACATTGTAAATGTTTATACTTGAGATGGTGGAAAAGTAACTTCACTTCAATGGTATAAATTTATGACAATGTTACAGTAATTGATGATTGTAATTTATCTTAGTTTTTATTTTGTGGACAGTATCACTTAAAACTATAGTAATTTCCCCCAAAATTTTGTATTGTCAAAGTTGTATTCATGATAAATTCAGGCGTGTTGGATATGCATCCAAATGCCGGCGACTATTTACCATATGTTTTGTTTGTCATATTTAATTGATTCAACATGTGTTCTACAGAAAACTACAGATATTCAATTTGCGTGTTCTTCATAATGGTAGGTCTGAATTCTTGGGAAGATTGGGCATCAACATTTGGTTTAGGACAAGCAGATACATTCCGTTGGTCCAAAGGAAACAAGAGGTATGAACAACGGGCCAAAACCACATATATCTTTCATGTTAAAATTATGCGCAACAACACGTTTGTCACTGTGACAGATTCAAAAGGAAACAAGAAAATGGGAGCATCTGCTGGATCTTTAGCAAAGAAGGAAGACCTAAAGTTATTAAAGTATACTGCTGAACATGTGTGAAGAGTTGCTAAAAGTTAGGGACTGAAGCCAATGATTGTAAAGGTTAATGGGTTTACTCATTTCAAAAGAAAGAAGCTTGCAATTTTGGGTTTTCGGGACCGATACACAAACTCGAGATGTGACAAAAACCCGGTTGTATACATTGAAGACACGACACTAAAGCCGCATAATGGATGTCGTCTCAGGAAGCAACTATTTTGTTTTTTGTGCTGATTGCAAAATGCTAGTTACAGTGCACTCAAGAGGCTGCTTCTTCTTCTTGTTATGTTGTCACCATCAACGTGTAGCCATGTATGATTGTATTCTTTTCGATATTCATTCATAGACTGATAGAAGCACGATCTTAGAACTTTTTGTTGAGTGGATCATTGTAAAGAATAACGTTTGCAATGCGCTTTGCTTGATCACTTGTACACGTGTGTGCTTTTTAAAAGAAGTCCTGTAATACTGTGACTGAGTTTATTATGGTTAAAATAAGATTCATCAAGCTTGAAAACTACAAACTATGTGAAATATTTTCTTTTTTTGTTCAGTTTCTGTTGACTTGCATTATTATTATTTTTTGAATACGACTTGCATTTTCTAAAATACATATAATGGCTAAATCGAAAGTTTAATGAATGTATGTTACTGGAATTATCCAAAGTGAATAGATGTGCAACCTCGTGAGTCCTACTAAAAAACTCATGAAACCCGGGAGTTTTAGTTCGGTTTACCTAATCAAAACTATTGAAGTTTAGCTGATGTGCTAAAGAAGAAAATTACGATGGCTATACCATTGCTTAATGGTTCGGGATTCACCAAAGAAACGGTGCGGGTTGAATACGATTGAAAACCTCCTCGGTGTGACGTATATAATTTATTTGGCCACACTATTGATGAATGCCCCAAGAATGTTACTATCTCAGCCCTAGGGTCGAAAAAACTAATGATGGCTTCTAATGGTAGGGAAACGAAATAATGGTAAAAATGGTGGTGTGAAAGGAGGTGGTAAAACAGGTATAAACCATGGGAATTGATACTTACACCACATTTTTTTATGCATGCACCACAATTTGTGCATTACGTTTGTACGGTACATAAACTGTAATGCACAAATTGTGATGCATGCATCAAAAAATGTGGTGCGAGTATCACCGCCCATAAACCATACTACTGGTCCTAGGGGTGTAAAAGGTGTTGGTACTACATCAAGGTCAAAAAATGTTTCAAGCAATATTAATATGATCAAAACTAGTAACCCTTTTGATGTTCTATCTAATGTAGAATTTAATGGTAATGTCCTTACACCTTGGTGGCTTGGTTGGTACCGCATGTGGTAGTCCAAGTAGTAATAAGAGCTTTTTAGACCTCCTTATTAAGACCTTTTCCTAAATGCACAGGTCTATATATTATATAGACAGGTTAGTTTAATGAACACCGGTCCATACATAACTTTTTTATCTAGACCGGGTGACATAAAATGGACGGGTTTTTTTTATACCGGTCGGCTAAACAACCCGGCCCAAATAACTTTGTTTTCACATTTGTTTTAGGCGGCCTTTTCAATCTTTAACACCGCTAAACTCAAAAGTCAAAACCCTCTCATTCAAAGTCGATTTGATATGATTATAAACCTCTGAAGCTTATGATTATAAACCTCTCATTCAAAGTAGTTAGTGTTCGTTTACATGATATATATTAGATCGGCATTCTTGAGCCATGATATGAACCATGTGGGCATTTAAAATCATTAAATTGGCAAATACATGAACCATGAGCCATGACAGTGACGTTAGTTTACGTACACCAAATTTCAATATATACTCCATGACACGTCATTGTAAGAAGTAATATTTCAATATATTTCAAAGACCGGCATTCTTGAGCCATGATATGAACCATGTAAACGGACACTGACTACGCTAGGAAATCGTAACCATCATGAACCATGTAGGCATTTAAAATCTTTAATTTGTCAAATATATTGTTTGAAGCGGGCAATATATACTCCACAGACAGGTGCATATAAAGTCATCATGTGTAGAATCGACTTTTTTGAATGATGAATTTGAGTAGTTAGTTATGGTTAAATGATACTCGATTAGCGGGCTGGTCACATAAAAAACCCCAAAAAGTCAATGAGGTGCCTTGGTTAATATATATGCAATCTGGCTTTTGATAGGGCAGAACTTGACCTCCACAAGCTGATCTTTGATACGATGTCTAATGAAATGCAGGATTCTACATGATGACTTTATATGCAACTGTCAACATGTGTGGGGTTTCTATTCTATTTTCTCACTGTGTACCCGAGGGGTTTTAGTGATAATTTTGATTGCCTCCTCCATGATATGAACCATGTAAACGGACACGGACTACGCTAGGAAATCGTAACCATCATGAACCATGTAGGCATTTAAAATCTTTAAGTTGTCAAATATATTCTTCGAAGCGGGCAATATATACTCCATGGCACGTCATTGTCGGCGGCTTGGAACAATATATTTGCCAACTTAAAGATATATTTGCACGGTTGGCGGATTAGGTAAGTCTCCTTTGTGATTACTTGTTCCTCTTCTGTAATCACAAATACATAAACTAAAAAACCCGAAAACAAAGTACTCATATAATACAATAGCCAGGTGAAAAATGATTACCATGCTGAGAATCAAGGTCATCCACAACAGAACAAGGTCATCCAAAAGAGTCCTCACTTTCACATTTTTCATCAGGCGGGAGTTCATCTTCATATATAACCTATACGGCAATAGTTGCATGCCTTAGTACCTATAGAGAGGCAATCAAGTACATTACTGACAAATGAGTGCATGTGACGAGTAAAAAGCATATCGGTATTTTTGGATCTATGAAATCTATGAAATGCATGTGCAAGTAAAATACTGTGTATACCAGACGCTTTTAGATTAGGCTCATAAAACCAAATTCTCTATTCACCCATGGGAAACGAATATATATCAGGATCTTCATAATGATGATTGGTGGCCAGGAATGAAGCAAAGTGTCGCTTGGTACGTCGAACGGTGTTTGACTTGAAGGAGAGTCAAAGCCGAGCACGAGAAGACGCATAATTATATTCCGGAGTGTTACATTAGGGCTCCTAATCAGGATATGCATATGTAACTCAAATTCAAACTTGACTGCACGGTTGGCGGATTAGGTAAGTCTCCTTTTTGGATTTAAAACGGTAAACAACCAGTTATATACAGGCTTTATTTATTCAAAGGTGTATTTAACCGGTTATATACCGTTATTTGTAGAATCAGGATTTATTGGATTTTTTTACGTGCACCCATTGCAATATATACTCCGTTACGATTTCCTAGTGTAGTTAGTGTCCGTTTACATGATATATATTAGATCGGCATTCTTGAGCCATTATATGAACCATGTGGGCATTTA
Source organism: Chrysanthemum lavandulifolium (assembly GCA_022545495.1). Taxonomy (NCBI): domain Eukaryota; kingdom Viridiplantae; phylum Streptophyta; class Magnoliopsida; order Asterales; family Asteraceae; genus Chrysanthemum; species Chrysanthemum lavandulifolium. Next base: position 10,970,351 of record CM040240.1, on the reverse strand, counting down.
AAGTCATTAAATTGGCAAATATATGAACCATGAGCCATGACAGTGACGTTAGTTTACGTACACCACATTGCAATATATACTCCATGACACGTCATTGTAAGAAGTAATATTTCAATATATTTCAAAGACCGGCATTCTTGAGCCATGATATGAACCATGTAAACGGACACCGACTACGCTTAGGAAATCGAACCATCATGAACCATGTAGGCATTTAAAATCTTTAATTTGTCAAATATATTGTTCAAGCGGGCAATATATACCCATGCACAGTGCATATAAAGTCATCATGTAGAATCAACTTTTGAATGATGAATTTGAGTAGTTAGTTATGGTTAAACGATACTCGATTAGCGGGCTAGTCACATAAAAACCCCAAAAGTCAATGAGGTGCCTTGGTTAATATATATACAATCGGCTTTTGATAGGGCGTAACTTGACCTCCACAAGCTGATCTTTGATACGATGTCTAATGAAATGGAGGATTCTACACATGATGACTTTATATGCAACTGTCAACATGTGTGGGGTTTCTATTCTATTTTCTCACCGTACCCGAGGGGGTTATAGTGATAATTTTGATTGCCTCCCTCCATGATATGAACCATGTAAACGGACACGGACTACGCTAGGAAATCGTAACCATCATGACCATGTAGGCATTTAAAATCTTTAAGTTGTCAAATATATTCTTCGAAGCGGGCAATATATACTCCATGGCACGTCATTGTCAGCGTCAGCTTGGAACAATATATTTGCCAACTTAAAGATATTAAATGCCAATGGTTACGATTTCCTAGTGTAGTTACTGTCCATTTACATGATATATATTAGACCGGCATTCTTGAGCCATGATATAAATCATGTGGGAATTTAAAATCATTAAGTTGGCAAATATATGAACCATGATCCATGACAGTGACGTTAGTTTACGTACCCCACATTGCAATATATACTCCATGACACGTCATTGTAAGAAGTAATATTTCAATATATTTCAAAGACCGCATTCTTGAGCCATGATATGAACCATGTAAACGGACACGACTACACTAGGAAATCAGAACCATCATGAACCAAGTAAATGTACACCTTGACTACACTAGGAAATCGTAACCATAACTAACTACTCAAATTCATCATTCAAAAAGTTGATTCTACACATGATGACTTAATATGCAACTGTCAACGTGTGTGGGGTTTCTATTTTAATTTTCACTGTGTACCCGAGGGGGTTTATATTGATAATTTTGATTGCCTCCCTCCATGTACCATGTGGGCATTTAAAATCTTTAAGTTGTCAAATGTATTGTTCGAAGCGGACACTAACGTTAGTTTACGTGCACCACTGCACCACATTGCAGTATATACTCCGTTACGATTTCCTAGTGTAGTTAGTGTCCGTTTACATGATATATATTAGATCGGCATTCTTGAGCCATGATATGAACCATGTGGGCATTTAAAATCATTAAATTGGCAAATATATGAACCATGAGCCATGACAGTGACGTTAGTTTACGTACACCACATTTCAATATATACTCCATGACACATCATTGTAAGAAGTAATATTTCAATATGTTTCAAAGTCCGGCATTCTTGAGCCATGATATGAACCATGTAAACGGACACTGACTACGCTAGGAAATCGTAACCATCATGAACCATGTAGGCATTTAAAATCTTTAATTTGTCAAATATATTCTTCGAAGCGGGCAATATATACTCCACAGACAGGTGCATATAAAGTCATCATGTGTAGAATCAACTTTTTTGAATGATGAATTTGAGTAGTTAGTTATGGTTAAACGATACTCGATTAGCGGGCTGGTCACATAAAAAACCCCAAAAAGTCAATGAGGTGCCTTGGTTAATATATATGCAATCTGGCTTTTGATAGGGCAGAACTTGACCTCCACAAGCTGATCTTTGATACGATGTCTAATGAAATGGAGGATTCTACACATGATGACTTTATATGCAACTGTGAACATGTGTGAGGTTTCTATTCTATTTTCTCACTGTGTACCCGAGGGGGTTTTTAGTGATAATTTTGATTGCCTCCCTCCATGATATGAACCATGTAAACGGAGAGGGACTACGCTAGGAAATCGTAACCATCATGAACCATGTAGGCATTTAAAATCTTTAAGTTGTCAAATATATTCTTCGAAGCGGGCAATATATACTCCATGGCACGTCATTGTCAGCGTCGGCTTGGAACAATATATTTGCCAACTTAAAGATATATTTGCACGGTTGGCGGATTAGGTAAGTCTCCTTTGTGATTACTTGTTCCTCTTTCGTAATCACAAATACATAAACTAAAAAACCCGAAAACAAAGTACTCATATAATACAATAGCCAGGTGAAAAATGATTACCATGCTGAGAATCAAGGTCATCCACAACAGAACAAGGTCATCCAAAAGAGTCCTCACTTTCACATTTTTCATCAGGCGGGAGTTCATCTTCATATATAACCTATACGGCAATAGTTGCATGCCTTAGTACCTATAGAGAGGCAATCAAGTACATTACTGACAAATGAGTGCATGTGACGAGTAAAAAGCATATCGGTATTTTTGGATCTATGAAATCTATGAAATGCATGTGCGAGTAAAATACTGTGTATACCAGACGCTTTTAGATTAGGCTCATAAAACCAAATTCTCTATTCACCCATGGGAAACGAATATATATCAGGATCTTCATAATGATGATTGGTGGCCAGGAATGAAGCAAAGTGTCGCTTGGTACGTCGAACGGTGTTTGACTTGAAGGAGAGTCAAAGCCGAGCACGAGAAGGCACATAATTATATTCCGGAGTGTTACATTAGGGCTCCTAATCAGGATATGAATACGTAACTCAAATTCAAACTTGACTGCACGGTTGGCGGATTAGGTAAGTCTCCTTTTGGGTTTTAAAACGGTAAACAACCGGTTATATACAAGCTTTATTTATTCAAAGGTGTATATAACTGGTTAAATACAGTTATTTGTAGAATCAGGATTTATTGGATTTTTTTTAAGGAAAAAGAGTTAACCGATACCGAAAAGTCCGGCCGGATTAACCCGATCGTTAGATGTATACGCATCTAGCTAAGTATAGAAGAGAATCAAGGTCATCCACAACAGAACAAGGTCATCCAAAAGAGTCCTCACTTTCACATTTTTCATCAGGCGGGAGTTCATCTTCATATATAACCTATACGGCAATTCTTAAGTTCAAAGCCGAGCAAAGTGTCGCTTGGTACGTCGAACGGTGTTTGACTTGAAGGAGAGTCAAAGCCGAGCACGAGAAGACGCATAATTATATTCCGGAGTGTTACATTAGGGCTCCTAATCAGGATATGCATACGTAACTCAAATTCAAACTTGACTGCACGGTTGGCGGATTAGGTAAGTCTCCTTTTTGGATTTAAAACGGTAAACAACCAGTTATATACAGGCTTTATTTATTCAAAGGTGTATTTAACCGGTTATATACCGTTATTTGTAGAATCAGGATTTATTGGATTTTTTTTAAGGAAAAAGAGTTAACCGATACCGAAAATTCCGACCGGATTAAACCGATCATTAGATGTATACGCATCTAGCTAAGTATAGAAGAGAATCAATGTCATTCACAACAGAACAAGGTCATCCAAAAGAGTCCTCACTTTCACATTTTTTATCAGGCAGGAGTTGATCTTCATATATAACCTATACGGCAATAGTTGCATGCCTTAGTACCTATAGAGAGGCAATCAAGTACATTACTGACAAATGAGTGCATGTGACGAGTAAAAAGCATATCGGTATTTTTGGATCTATGAAATCTATGAAATGCATGCGAGTAAAATACAAGTGTATACGAGACGCTTTTAGATTAGGCTCATAAACCAAATTTCTATTCACCCATGGGAAACGAATATATATCAGGATTTTCATAATGACGATTGGTGGCCAGGAATGAAGCAAAGTGTCACTTGGTACGTCGAACGGTGTTTGACTTGAAGGAGAGTCAAAGCCGAGCACGAGAAGACACATAATTATATTCCGGAATGTTACATTAGGGCTCCTAATCAGGATATGCATACGTAACTCAAATTCAAACTTGACTGCACGGTTGACGGATTAGGTAAGTCTCCTTTTTGGTTTTAAAATGGTAAACAACCGGTTACATACAAGCTTTATTTATTCAAAGGTGTATAATACCAGCTATATACCGTTATTTGTAGAATCAGGATTTATTGGATTTTTTTACGTGCACCCATTGCAATATATACTCCGTTACGATTTCCTAGTGTAGTTAGTGTCCGTTTACATGATATATATTAGATCGGCATTCTTGAGCCATTATATGAACCATGTGGGCATTTAAAGTCATTAAATTGGCAAATATATGAACCATGAGCCATGACAGTGACGTTAGTTTACGACACCACATTGCAATATATACCCATGACACGTCATTGTAAGAAGTAATATTTCAATATATTTCAAAGACCGGCATTCTTGAGCCATGATATGAACCATGTAAACGACACCGACCACGCTTAGGAAATCGTAACCATCATGAACCATGTAGGCATTTAAAATCTTTAATTTGTCAAATATATTGTTCAAGCGGGCAATATATACTCCACAGATAGTGCATATAAAGTCATCATGTGTAGAATCAACTTTTGAATGATGAATTTGAGTAGTTAGTTATGGTTAAACGATACTCGATTAGCGGGCTAGTCACATAAAAACCCCAAAAAGTCAATGAGGTGCCTTGGTTAATATATATACAACGGCTTTTGATAGGGCGAACTTGACCTCCACAAGCTGATCTTTGATACGATGTCTAATGAAATGGAGGATTCTACACATGATGACTTTATATGCAAATCACAACATGTGTGGGTTTCTATTCTATTTTCTCACCGTACCCGAGGGGTTTATAGTGATAATTTTGATTGCCTCCTCCATGATATGAACCATGTAAACGGACACGGACTACGCTTAGGAAATCGAACCATCATGAACCATGTAGGCATTTAAAATCTTTAAGTTGTCAAATATATTCTTCAAGCGGGCAATATATACTCCATGGCACGTCATTGTCAGCGTCAGCTTGGAACAATATATTTGCCAACTTAAAGATATTAAATGCCAATGGTTACGATTTCCTAGTGTAGTTACTGTCCATTTACATGATATATATTAGACCGGCATTCTTGAGCCATGATATAAACCATGTGGGAATTTAAAATCATTAAGTTGGCAAATATATGAACCATGAGCCATGACAGTGACGTTAGTTTACGTACCCCACATTGCAATATATACTCCATGACACGTCATTGTAAGAAGTAATATTTCAATATATTTCAAAGACCGGCATTCTTGAGCCATGATATGAACCATGTAAACGGACACTGACTACACTAGGAAATCGTAACCATCATGAACCAAGTAAACAGACACTGACTACACTAGGAAATCGTAACCATAACTAACTACTCAAATTCATCATTCAAAAGTTGATTCTACACACGATGACTTAATATGCAACTGTCAACGTGTGTGGGGTTTCTATTTTATTTTTCACCGTGTACCTGGAGGGGTTTATATTGATAATTTTGATTGCCTCCCTCCATGTACCATGAGGGCATTTAAAATCTTTAAGTTGTCAAATGTATTGTTCAAGCGGACATCGACGTTAGTTTACGTGCACCACATTGCAGTATATACTCCGTTACGATTTCCTAGTGTAGTTAGTGTCCGCTACATGATATATATTAGATCGGCATTCTTGAGCCATGATATGAACCATGTGGGCATTTAAAATCATTAAATTGGCAAATATATGAACCATGAGCCATGATGTTGACGTTAGTTTACGTACACCACATTTCAATATATACTCCATGACACATCATTGTAAGAAGTAATATTTCAATATATTCCAAAGTCCGGCATTCTTGAGCCATGATATGAACCATGTAAACGGACACTGACTACGCTAGGAAATCGTAACCATCATGAACCATGTAGGCATTTAAAATCTTTAATTTGTCAAATATATTCTTCGAAGCGGGCAATATATACTCCACAGACAGGTGCATATAAAGTCATCATGTGTAGAATCAACTTTTTTGAATGATGAATTTGAGTAGTTAGTTATGGTTAAACGATACTGATCAGCGGGCTGGTCACATCAAAACCCCAAAAAGTCAATGAGGTGCCTTGGTTAATATATATGCAATCGGCTTTTGATAGGGCGAACTTGACCTCCACAAGCTGATCTTTGATACGATGTCTAATGAAATGGAGGATTCTACATGATGACTTTATATGCAACTGTCAACATGTGTGAGGTTTCTATTCTATTTTCTCACCGTAAACCGAGGGGTTTTAGTGATAATTTTGATTGCCTCCTCCATGATATGAACCATGTAAACGGACAGGGACTACGCTAGAAAATCGTAACCATCATGAACCATGTAGGCATTTAAAATCTTTAAGTTGTCAAATATATTCTTCGAAGCGGGCAATATATACTCCATGGCACGTCATTGTCAGCGCCGGCTTGGAACAATATATTTGCCAACTTAAAGATATATTTGCACGGGTTGGCGGATTAGGTAGTCTCCTTTGTGATTACTTGTTCCACTTCTGTAATCACAAATACATAAACTAAAAACCGAAAACAAAGTACTATATAATACAATAGCCAGGTGAAAATGATTACCATGCTGAGAATCAAGGTCATCCACAACAGAACAAGGTCATCCAAAAGAGTCCTCACTTTCACATTTTTCATCAGGCGGAGTTCATCTTCATATATAACCTATTCGCAATAGTTGCATGCCTTAGTACCTATAGAGAGGCAATCAAGTACATTACTGACAAATGAGTGCATGTGACGAGTAAAAAGCATATCGGTATTTTTGGATCTATGAAATCTATGAAATGCATGTGCGAGTAAAATACTGTGTATACCAGACGCTTTTAGATTAGGCTCATAAAACCAAATTCTCTATTCACCCATGGGAAACGAATATATATCAGGATCTTCATAATAATGATTGGTGGCCAGGAATGAAGCAAAGTGTCGCTTGGTACGTCGAACGGTGTTTGACTTGAAGGAGAGTCAAAGCCGAGCACGAGAAGACACATAATTATATTCCGGAGTGTTACATTAGGGCTCCTAATCAGGATATGAATACGTAACTCAAATTCAAACTTGACTGCACGGTTGGCGGATTAGGTAAGTCTCCTTTTGGGTTTTAAAACGGTAAACAACCGGTTATATACAAGCTTTATTTATTCAAAGGTGTATATAACTGGTTTTATACAGTTATTTGTAGAATCAGGATACCTATACGGCAATTCTTAAGTTCAAAGCCGAGCAAAGTGTCGCTTGGTACGTCGAACGGTGTTTGACTTGAAGGAGAGTCAAAGCCGAGCACGAGAAGACGCATAATTATATTCCAGAGTGTTACATTAGGGCTCCAAATCAGGATATACATACGTAACTCAAATTCAAACTTGACTGCACGGTTGGCGGATTAGGTAAGTCTCCTTTTTGGTTTTAAAACGGTAAACAACCGGTTATATGCAAGCTTTATTTATTCAAAGGTATATATAACCGGTTATATACCGTTATTTGTAGAATCAGGATTTATTGGATTTTTTTTAAGGAAAAAGAGTTAACCGATACCGAAAATTCCGGCCGGATTAACCCGATCATTAGATGTATACGCATCTAGCTAAGTATAGAAGAGAATCAAGGTCATTCACAACAGAACAAGGTCATCCAAAAGAGTCCTCACTTTCACATTTTTCATCAGGCGGGAGTTGATCTTCATATATAACCTATACGGCAATAGTTGCATGCCTTAGTACTTATAGAGAGGCAATCAAGTACATTACTGATAAATGAGTGCATGTGAGGAGTAAAAAGCATATCGGTATTTTTGGATCTATGAAATCTATGAAATGCATGTGCGAGTAAAATACAGTGTATACCAAACGCTTTTAGATTAGGCTCATAAAACCCAGTTCTCTATTCACCCATGGGAAACGTATATATATCAGGATCTTCATAATGATGATTGGTGGCCAGGAAGGAAGCAAAGTGTCGCTTAGTACGTCGAACGGTGTTTCACTTGAAGGAGAGTCAAAGTCGAGCACGAGAAGACACATAATTATATTCCGGAATGTTACATTAGGGCTCCTAATCAGGATATGCATATGTAACTCAAATTCAAACTTGACTGCACGGTTGGCGGATTAGGTAAGTCTCCTTTTTGGTTTTAAAATGGTAAACAACCGGTTACATACAAGCTTTATTTATTCAAAGGTGTATAATACCGGCTATATACCGTTATTTGTAGAATCAGGATTTATTGGATTTTTTTACGTGTACCCATTGCAGTATATACTCCGTTACGATTTCCTAGTGTAGTTAGTGTCCGTTTACATGATATATATTAGATCGGCATTCGTGAGCCATGATATGAACCATGTGGGCATTTAAAGTCATTAAATTGGCAAATATATGAACCATGAGCCATGACAGTGACGTTAGTTTACGTACACCACATTGCAATATATACTCCATGACACGTCATTGTAAGAAGTAATATTTCAATATATTTCCAAGACCGGCATTCTTGAGCCACGATATGAACCATGTAAACGGACACTGACTACGCTAGGAAACCGTAACCATCATGAACCATGTAGGCATTTAAAATCTTTAATTTGTCAAATATATTCTTCAAGCGGCAATATATACTCCATGACAGTGCATATAAAGTCATCATGTGTAGAATCAACTTTTTGAATGATGAATTTGAGTAGTTAGTTATGGTTAAACGATACTCGATTAGCGGGCTGGTCACATAAAAACCCCAAAAGTCAATGAGGTGCCTTGGTTAATATATATACAATCTGGCTTTTGATAGGCAGAACTTGACCTCCACAAGCTGATCTTTGATACGATGTCTAATGAAATGGAGGATTCTACACATGATGACTTTATATGCAACTGTCAACATGTGTGTGGTTTATATCATGGCTCAAGAATGCCGGTCTAATATATATCATGTAAACGGACAGTAACTACACGAGGAAATCGTAACCATTGGCGTTTAATATCTTTAAGTTGGCAAATATATTGTTCCAAGCTGACGCTGACAATGACGTGCCATGGAGTATATATTGCCCGCTTCGAAGAATATATTTGACAACTTAAAGATTTTAAATGCCTACATGGTTCATGATGGTTACGATTTCCTAGCGTAGTCCGTGTCCGTTTACATGGTTCATATCATGGCTCAAGAATGCCGGTCTTTGAAATATATTGAAATATTACTTCTTACAATGACGTGTCATGGAGTATATATTGCAATGTGGTGCACGTAAAATAACGTCACTGTCATGGCTCATGGTTCATATATTTGCCAATTTAATGATTTTAAATGCCCACATGGTTTATATCATGGCTCAAGAATTCCGGTCTAATATATATAATTTAAACGGACAGTAACTACACTAGGAAATCGTAACCATTGGCATTTATTATCTTTAAGTTGGCAAATATATTGTTCCAAGCCGACGCCGACAATGACGTGCCATGGAGTATATATTGCCCCTTCAAGAATATATTTGACAACCAAAGATTTTAAATGCCTACATGGTTCATGATGGTTACGATTTCCTAGCGTAGTCCGTGTCCGTTTACATGGTTCATATCATGGAGGGAGGAAATCAAAATTATCATGTGAGAAAATAGAATAGAAACCCCACACATGTTGACAGTTGCATATAAAGTCATCATGTGTAGAATCCTCCATTTCATTAGGCATCGTATCAAAGATCAGCTTGTGGAGGTCAAGTTCTGCCCTATGAAAAGCCAGATTGTATATATATTAACCAAGGCACCTCATTGACTTTTTGGGGTTTCTTATATGACCATCCCGCTAATCGAGTATCGTTTAACCATAACTAACTACTCAAATTCATCATTCAAAAAAGTTGATTCTACACATGATGACTTAATATGCAACTGTCAACGTGTGTGGGGTTTCTATTTTATTTTTCACTGTGTACCCGAGGGGGTTTATATTGATAATTTTGATTGCCTCCCTCCATGTACCAAGTGGGCATTTAAAATCTTTAAGTTGTCAAATGTATTGTTCGAAGCGGACACTGACGTTAGTTTACGTGCACCATATTGCAGTATATACTCCGTTACGATTTCCTAGTGTAGTTAGTGTCCGTTTACATGATATATATTAGATCGGCATTCTTGAGCCATGATATGAACCATGTGGGCATTTAAAATCATTAAATTGGCAAATATATGAACCATGAGCCATGACAGTGACGTTAGTTTACGTACACCACATTTCAGTATATACTCCATGACACATTATTGTAAGAAGTAATATTTCAATATATTTCAAAGTCCGGCATTCTTGAGCCATGATATGAACCATGTAAACGGACACTAACTACGCTAGGAAATCGTAACCATCATGAACCATGTAGGCATTTAAAATCTTTAATTTGTCAAATATATTCTTCGAAGCGGGCAATATATACTCCACTGACAGGTGCATATAAAGTCATCATGTAGAATCAACTTTTTGAAGGATGAATTTGAGTAGTTAGTTATGGTTAAACGATACTCGATTAGCGGGCTGGTCACATAAAAAACCCCAAAAAGTCAATGAGGTGCCTTGGTTAATATATATGCAATCTGGCTTTTGATAGGGCAGAACTTGACCTCCACAAGCTGATCTTTGATACGATGTCTAATGAAATGGAGGATTCTACACATGATGACTTTATATGCAACTGTCAACATGTGTGGGGTTTCTATTCTATTTTCTCACTGTGTACCCGAGGGGGTTTATAGTGATAATTTTGATTGCCTCCTTCCATGATATGAACCATGTAAACGGACACGGACTACGCTAGGAAATCGTAACCATCATGAACCATGTAGGCATTTAAAATCTTTAATTTGTCAAATATATTCTTCAAGCGGGCAATATGTACTCCATGGCGTCATTGTCGGCCTGCTTGGAACAATATATTTGCCAACTTAAAGATATATTTGCACTGGTTAGCGGATTAGGTAAGTCTCCTTTGTGATTACTTGTTCCTCTTCTGTAATCACAAATACATAAACTAAAAACCCGAAAACAAAGTACTCATATAATATAATAGCCAGGTGAAAATGATTACCATGTTGAGAATCAAGGTCATCCACAACAGAACAAGCTCATCCAAAAGAGTCCTCACTTTCGCATTTTTCATCAGGCGGGAGTTCATCTTCATATATAACCTATACGGAAATAGTTGCATGCCTTAGTACCTATAGAGAGGCAATCAAGTACATTACTGACAAATGAGTGCATGTGACGAGTAAAAAGCATATCGGTATTTTTGGATCTATGAAATCTATGAAATGCATGTGCGAGTAAAATACAGTGTATACCAGACGCTTTTAGATTAGGCTCATAAAACCAAATTCTCTATTCACCCATGGGAAACGATTATATATCAGGATCTTCATAATGATGATTGGTGGCCAGGAATGAAGCAAAGTGTCGCTTGGTAGGTCGAACGGTGTTTGACTTGAAGGAGAGTCAAAGCCGAGCACGAAGACACATAATTATATTCGGAGTGTTACATTAGGCTCCTAATCAGGATATGAATACGTAACTCAAATTCAAACTTGACTGCACGGTTGGCGGATTAGGTAAGTCTCCTTTTTGGTTTTAAAACGGTAAACAACCGGTTATATACAAGCTTTATTTATTCAAAGGTGTATATAACTGGTTATATACAGTTATTTGTAGAATCAGGATTTATTGGATTTTTTTTAAGGAAAAAGAGTTAACCGATACCGAAAAGTCCGGCCGGATTAACCCGATTGTTAGATGTATACGCATCTAGCTAAGTATAGAAGAGAATCAAGGTCATCCACAACAGAACAAGGTCATCGAAAAGAGTCCTCACTTTCACATTTTCATTAGGCGGAGCTCATCTTCATATATAACCTATACGGCAATTTAAGTTCAAAGCCGAGCAAAAGTCGCTATATCGTCGAACGGTGTTTGACTTGAAGGAGAGTCAAAGCCGAGCACGAGAAGACGCATAATTATATTCCGGAGTGTTACATTAGGGCTCCTAATCAGGATATGCATACGTAACTCAAATTCAAACTTGACTGCACGGTTGGCGGATTAGGTAAGTCTCCTTTTTGGTTTTAAAATGGTAAACAACCGGTTATAAACAAGCTTTATTTATTCAAAGGTGTATATAACCGGTTATATACCGTTATTTGTAGAATCGGGATTTATTGGATTTTTTTAAGGAAAAAGAGTTAACCGATACCGAAAAGTCTGGCCGGATTAACCCGATCATTAGGTGTATACGCATCTAGCTAAGTATAGAAGAGAATCAAGGTCATTCACAATAGAACAAGGTCATCCAAAAGAGTCCTCACTTTCACATTTTTCATCAGGCGGGAATTGATCTTCATATATAACCTATACGGCAATAGTTGCATGCCTTAGTACCTATAGAGAGGCAATCAAGTACATTACTGACAAATGAGTGCATGTGACGAGTAAAAGCATATCGGTATTTTTGGATCTATGAAATCTATGAAATGCATGTGTAGTAAAATACAGTGTATACTAGACGCTTTTAGATTAGGCTCATAAACCAAATTTCTATTCACCCATGGGAAACGAATATATATCAGGATCTTCATAATGATGATTGGTGGCCAGGAATGAAGCAAAGTGTCGCTTGATACGTCGAACGGTGTTTGACTTAAGGAGAGTCAAAGCCGAGCCCGAGAAGACACATAATTATATTCCGGAATGTTACATTAGGGCTCCTAATCAGGATATGCATACGTAACTCAAATTCAAACTTGAATGCACGGTTGGCGGATTAGGTAAGTCTCCTTTTTGGTTTTAAAACGGTAAACAACCGGTTACATACAAGCTTTATTTATTCAAAGGTGTATAATACCGGTTATATACCGTTATTTGTAGAATCAGGATTTATTGGATTTTTTACGTGCACCCATTGCAGTATATACTCCGTTACGATTTCCAAGTGTAGTTAGTGTCCGTTTACATGATATATATTAGATCGGCATTCTTGAGCCATGATATGAACCATGTGGGCATTTAAAATCATTAAATTGGCAAATATATGAACCATGAGCCATGACAGTGACGTTAGTTTACGTACACGACATTGCAATATATACTCCATGACACGTCATTGTAAGAAGTAATATTTCAATATATTTCAAAGACCGGCATTCTTGAGCCATGATATGAACCATGTAAACGGACACTGACTACGCTAGGAAATCGTAACCATCACGAACCATGTAGGCATTTAAAATCTTTAATTTGTCAAATATATTGTTCGAAGCGGGCAATATATACTCCACAGACAGGTGCATATAAAGTCATCATGTGTAGAATCAACTTTTTTGAATGATGAATTTGAGTAGTTAGTTATGGTTAAACGATACTCGATTAGCGGGCTGGTCACATAAAAAACCCCAAAAAGTCAATGAGGTGCCTTGGTTAATATATATACAATCTGGCTTTTGATAGGGTAGAACTTGACCTCCACAAGCTGATCTTTGATACGATGTCTAATGAAATGGAGGATTCTACACATGATGACTTTATATGCAGCTGTCAACAAGTGTGGGGTTTCTATTCTATTTTCTCACTGTCTACCCGTGGGGGTTGATAGTGATAATTTTGATTGCCTCCCTCCATGATATGAACCATGTAAACGGACACGGACTACGCTAGGAAATCGTAACCATCATGAACCATGTAGGCATTTAAAATCTTTAAGTTGTCAAATATATTCTTCGAAGCGGGCAATATATACTCCATGGCACGTCATTGTCGCGTCGGCTTGGAACAATATATTTGCCAATTTAAAGATATATTTGCACGGTTGGCGGATTTAATTAAGATTTTTAAGACAGGTCCATTATAATTTTTTTGACCAAATGATTTTTATAAGGTTAAATAACTTTGAACCTCGCAAAATTTTTGCACCTTTTACCCTTTAAACTTACACCCTAAACTCAATTCAAATTCATTAAGTGATTGAATGATTATAAACCTCTTATATTATAAACCTCTCATTCAAAGTAGTTAGTGTTCGACATGATATATTTATGTCGGCATTTTGACCATGATATAAATCATTTTCAAAACATTAATAATGGCTATTGAACCAATTTATAATACCAGCACTAGTAAAAACCAATTCAATATTTCAAAGACCGCATTTTGAATAAAGTAAAACCTGAATACTTAAAACGGATTTAAACCTTATTAATTTTACGGCAATATAGTTAAGGACAATTATAAGCACATGATAAATGACATTGAAATTTTAATTAATTTAGAATTAGGCCATAATAAACCGGATATGGAATTAGTTTACGAACCAAATTTTTAATATCTGATCTGCTTTAAAAAAATTCAATAGTGCTTTAAGAGCAATATTGATTCTAATCTTTTATGATTATAAATGACTGTCCATGTTACCATGAAATGTAGGTTTACGTGGATTTTACAATAAATGTTGGGTTCATTTATCATGACCAGGGTAATAAACTCCATGGAACCTGTCTGGAAGGAATTTAAATAAATCTTGAAATGTAGGCTTTTTTTTCCAAATTAAAAAACCAAAATCTAAGGGCATGGTAAATCCATTAGAATTTGGCTTGGGAAGGAATCCTTATTCCTTTCCAAAAAAAACCTTCTATTACATAGTTATTACTGTAGGTTCGTAATCACAAAACAAGTAAAAGCCCAACATTTTATAATTTAAATCCTATATTTAAATTTGGCCTAGGGTTAAAATTTGAACATAAGACCAAAAACCCGACTTCATAGGATTCCATATGAACCATGGCTATTGAAAGCTTGATTAATGGGATCAAACAATTACGCAATTAGGTCAAGATTCTTAGAAGAATGGTTGTAATTTAGAAAAATCACAAGTAATTTTATGATTTTTCTAAATCACAACCTTCTTCTAGAATCTTGACCCAATTACCTCGGGATAGGTTAGTGCTCACAAGCCTGTAAGGGTTAGAATTTATTCACAAGCCAATGATCAGGGATTGAGCACTAATCATACCACACAAAGCAATCAGTTCACTACTCTTAGAAGAAAGGTTGTGATTTTGAATAAATCAAACGTCGGGAAGAGGTTGCTAACTGAGAAATTTTGAAAGGCGTCAAGAACTAGATGAAGAAATACAAGACATGTTGGGTCGGTGAGCTTTCACAGATCAAAAATAAGTTTTGTGAAATCATAAATGATTTTCCCAAATCACTTGTGATTTTCTCTAAATCACTTATGATTTATTCTGAATCATAAGTGATTTGGGAAAATCATTTGTGATTTCAAACATGATTAGTGATTGGGAGCTCGTCCACCCAACAGAATTTGGTTAGAATTCTTAGACTCGGTTATGGTTTAGTGATTTTGCACATGATTAGCGATTGAGAGCTCATCGACCCAACATGTCTTGTATTTCTTCATCCAATTCTTGATGCCTTTCAAAATTTCTCAGTTAGCAACCTGTGCCCGACATTTGATTTATTCAAAATCACAACCTTCTTCTAAGAGTAGTGACTGATTGCTTCAGGATATGATTAGTGCTCACTCTTGATCATTGGCGTGTGAATAAATTCCAACCCCGACCGGCTTAAGTAGTACATTGAATTCTATGATAACAATACCCAAGGATAGTGCTCAAGCCTATCGGGAGAGGATAGTGATACCCGGGTCATTCCAAGTTCACTCATTTCGATCCTTTTTTTCATTGATTCAGTGTTTACAAATGATTGGTTTGAAAAAAAAACATATGAGAGGATATAAAGAAATTTGATAAGAAAAGTTAAAGTTTTTGCCTACAAGTGGGAGGGAAAACCAATAAGAACATCAAGGTGTTTGGAAATGAATAGTTTGAATGACAAGTAGGAGGGAAAACTAATACGAACACCAAGTAATTACGCGTGGACCTGTTTCTTTATTTAAATATAATTGTATTTTGCGGTGCACAAACACATAATCTGATGAACAAACAACCCATAGACAACCGTTAATATATGTTATAACACCGGTGGTCTGTGGTTTTTTATTAAACTTCTTCTTGATCTATTATGGTAACATGATTTCGATCCTTTTTTTCAATGATTCGGTGTTTGCAAATGATTCGTTTGAAAAATGAGAGGTCACAGTGACGTTAGTTTACGTACACCACATTGCAATATATACTCCAAGACACGTCATTGTAAGAAGTAATATTTCTATATATTTCAAAGACCGGCATTCTTGAGCCATGATATGAACCATGTAAACGGACACTGACTACGCTAGGAAATCGTAACCATCATGAACCATGTAGGCATTTAAAATCTTTAATTTGTCAAATATATTCTTCGAAGCGGGCAATATATACTCCACAGACAGGTGCATATAAAGTCATCATGTGTAGAATCAACTTTTTTGAATGATGAATTTGAGTAGTTAGTTATGGTTAAACGATACTCGATTAGCGGGCTGGTCACATAAAAAACCCCAAAAAGTCAATGAGGTGACTTGGTTAATATATATACAATCTGGCTTTTGATAGGGCAGAACTTGACCTCCACAAGCTGATCTTTGATACGATGTCTAATGAAATGGAGGATTCTACACATGATGACTTTATATGAAACTGTCAACATGTGTGGGGTTTCTATTCTATTTTCTCACTGTGTACCCGAGGGGGTTTATAGTGATAATTTTGATTGCCTCCCTCCATGATATGAACCATGTAAACGGACAGGGACTACGCTAGGAAATCGTAACCATCATGAACCATGTAGGCATTTAAAATCTTTAAGTTGTCAAATATATTCTTCGAAGCGGGCAATATATACTCCATGGCACGTCATTGTCAGCGTCGGCTTGGAACAATATATTTGCCAACTTAAAGATAATAAATGCCAATGATTACGATTTCCTAGTGTAGTTACTGTCCGTTTAAATGATATATATTAGACCGGCATTCTTGAGCCATGATATAAACCATGTGGGCATTTAAAATCATTAAGTTGGCAAATATATGAACCATGAGCCATGACAGTGACGTTAGTTTACGTGCACCACATTGCAATATATACTCCACGACACGTCATTGTAAGAAGTAATATTTCAATATATTTCAAAGACCGGCATTCTTGAGCCATGATATGAACCATGTAAACGGAAACGGACTACGCTAGGAAATCGTAACCATCATGAACCATGTAGGCATTTAAAATCTTTAAGTTGTCAAATATATTCTTCGAAGCGGGCAATATATACTCCATGGCACGTCATTGTCAGCGTCAGCTTGGAACAATATATTTGCCAACTTAAAGATATTAAATGCCAATGGTTACGATTTCCTAATGTAGTTGCTGTCCGTTTACATGATATATATTAGACCGGCATTCTTGAGCCATGATATAAACCATGTGGGCATTTAAAATCATTAAGTTGGCAAATATATGAACCATGAGCCATGACAGTGACGTTAGTTTACGTGCCCCACATTGCAATATATACTCCATGACACGTCATTGTAAGAAGTAATATTTCAATATATTTCAAAGACCGGCATTCTTGAGCCATGATATGAACCATGTAAACGGACACTGACTACACTAGGAAATCGTAACCATCATGAACCAAGTAAACGGACACTGACTACACTAGGAAATCGTAACCATAACTAACTACTCAAATTCATCATTCAAAAAAGTTGATTCTACACATGATGACTTAATATGCAACTGTCAACGTGTGTGGGGTTTCTATTTTATTTTTCACTGTGTACCCGAGGGGGTTTATATTGATAATTTTGATTGCCTCCCTCCATGTACCATGTGGGCATTTAAAATCTTTAAGTTGTCAAATGTATTGTTCGAAGCGGACACTGACGTTAGTTTACGTGCACCATATTGCGGTATATACTCCGTTACGATTTCCTAGTGTAGTTAGTGTCCGTTTACATGATATATATTAGATCGGCATTCTTGAGCCATGATATGAACCGTGTGGGCATTTAAAATCATTAAATTGGCAAATATATGAACCATGAGCCATGACAGTGACGTTAGTTTACGTACACCACATTTGAATATATACTCCATGACACATTATTGTAAGAAGTAATATTTCAATGTATTTCAAAGTCCGGCATTCTTGAGCCATGATATGAACCATGTAAACGGATACTGACTACGCTAGGAAATCGTAACCATCATGAACCATGTAGGCATTTAAAATCTTTAATTTGTCAAATATATTCTTCGAAGCGGGCAATATATACTCCACAGACAGGTGCATATAAAGTCATCATGTGTAGAATCAACTTTTTTGAATGATGAATTTGAGTAGTTAGTTATGGTTAAACGATACTCGATTAGCGGGCTAGTCACATAAAAAACCCCAAAAAGTCAATGAGGTGCCTTGGTTAATATATATGCAATATGGCTTTTGATAGGGCAGAACTTGACCTCCACAAGCTGATCTTTGATACGATGTCTAATGAAATGGAGGATTCTACACGTGATGACTTTATATATAACTGTCAACATGTGTGGGGTTTCTATTCTATTTTCTCACTGTGTACCCGAGGGGGTTTATAGTGATAATTTTGATTGCCTCCCTCCATGATATGAACCATGTAAACGGACACGGACTACGCTAGGAAATCGTAACCATCATGAACCATGTAGGCATTTAAAATCTTTAATTTGTCAAATATATTCTTCGAAGCGGGCAATATATACTCCATGGCACTTCATTGTCAGCGTCGGCTTGGAACAATATATTTGCCAACTTAAAGATATATTTGCACGGTTGGCGGATTAGGTAAGTCTCCTTTGTGATTACTTGTTCCTCTTCTGTAATCACAAATACATAAACTAAAAAACCCGAAAACAAAGTACTCATATAATACAATAGCCAGGTGAAAAATGATTACCATGCTGAGAATCAAGGTCATCCACAACAGAACAAGGTCATCCAAAAGAGTCCTCACTTTCACATTTTTCATCATGCGGGAGTTCATCTTCATATATAACCTACACGGCAATAGTTGCATGCCTTAGTACCTATAGAGAGGCAATCAAGTACATTACTGACAAATGAGTGCATGTGACGAGTAAAAAGCATATCGGTATTTTTGGATCTATCAAATCTATGAAATGCATGTGCGAGTAAAATACAGTGTATACCAGACACTTATAGATTAGGCTCATAAAACCAAATTCTCTATTCACCCATGGGAAACGAATATATATCAGGATCTTCATAATGATGATTGGTGGCCAGGAATGAAGCAAAGTGTCGCTTGGTACGTCGAACGGTGTTTGACTTGAAGGAGAGTCAAAGCCGAGCATGAGAAGACACATAATTATATTCCGGAGTGTTACATTAGGGCTCCTAATCAGGATATGAATACGTAACTCAAATTCAAACTTGACTGCACGGTTGGCGGATTAGGTAAGTCTCCTTTTTGGTTTTAAAACAGTAAACAACCGGTTATATACAAGCTTTATTTATTCAAAGGTGTATATAAGCGGTTATATACCGTTATTTGTAGAATCAGGATTTATTGGATTTTTTTTAAGGAAAAAGAGTTCACCGATACCGAAAAGTCCGGCCGGATTAACCCGATCATTAGATGTATACGCATCTAGCTAAGTATAGAAGAGAATCAAGGTCATTCACAATAGAACAAGGTCATCCAAAAGAGTCCTCACTTTCACATTTTTCATCAGGTGGGAGTTGATCTTCATATATAACCTATACGGCAATAGTTGCATGCCTTAGTACCTATAGAGAGGCAATCAAGTACATTACTGACAAATGAGTGCATGTGACGAGTAAAAAGCATATCGGTATTTTTGGATCTATGAAATCTATGAAATGCATGTGCGAGTAAAATACAGTGTATACTAGACGCTTTTAGATTAGGCTCATAAAACCAAATTCTCTATTCACCCATGGGAAACGAATATATATCAGGATCTTCATAATGATGATTGGTGGCCAGGAATGTAGCAAAGTGTCGCTTGGTACGTCGAACGGTGTTTGACTTGAAGGAGAGTCAAAGCCAAGCACGAGAAGACACATAATTATATTCCGGAATGTTACATTAGGGCTCCTAATCAGGATATGCATACGTAACTCAAATTCAAACTTGAATGCACGGTTGGCGGATTAGGTAAGTCTCCTTTTTGGTTTTAAAACGGTAAACAACCGGTTACATATAATCTTTATTTATTCAAATGAGTATAATACCGGTTATATACCGTTATTTGTAGAATCAGGATTTATTGGATTTTTTACGTGCACCCATTGCAATATATACTCCGTTACGATTTCCTAGTGTAGTTAGTGTCCGTTTACATGATATATATTAGATCAGCATTCTTGAGCCATGATATGAACCATGTGGGCATTTAAAATCATTAAATTGGCAAATATATAAACCATGAGTGATGTGCCGGTTGGTGCAAGTTTTAAATTTATAAAAGGTGAATTACCAATATTACCAATAACACATACGAGCAAGTATACTAAATCCGTTATAGCAAGATTATGAAGGTAAGTCGGGATCGATTCGCAGGATTTGAGTGAATCTAAGCCCATGTTTGAATTAACGAGTCTATCCAAAACATATAATAAAGCAAATAGGTATAATGAAATTCGGATGATTAAAAACTACATTTGCTTAAACTAGTTTCATATCATAGATTAATGTGATTGTGTTAACCTCTTAACATGTTGGTTGTGATAATTAGTTGGTAGACTAATCTATTGTTCTTACAAGTCAAACTTTGATCAAGAGTTTAGTTTATAAAAAATAAGCATTAAGTTTCACCAATCAATTCAAGATCAATTCAAGTTTCATAAGTTTACATACATAAACTTAAACACAAAAACATCCACTTGTTCATCAAATTGCTTAAGAAATGGTCAATACAAAAGGTAACCGATCATATACAAAAGGCTACAATTGATTCTCAACAACTAATCTTACGACCATTTAGATGTTTCCAACCAATCCAATTTGATAATCAAAAAGCGTTTCTATTACAACCACACCTTAGTTCCTTTGTATAATCAAGAATAATGGGTAAAAACAATCATCCATAGACAAAATGATTATGACTAGTTGAATAACACGAAGTTCTTTCGACCCCAACGATTATTGTCAATTAGCCAAACTTGATTAACAAATGTCACTATGAAACTTTAGCACAATTGGATCTTAGAATCAACTTGAAATTGAATTAAAACATGTTAACACAACCACTAACTAATCATATGATAATCAACATCATTTAAGCAAGTGCATAAAGAGTGTATAAGAGTGTATATTGTAAAAGTCTTTAAACGCCTTTTTTGCTAACTCTCCCGGCGATTTTGGCGATTAAAGAAACCTTAAACCTAACAATCTGTTGCTTTCAATCTATTCTTTAATCAAGTGAATCATTAATGATTTAATATTCAATCATTAGTTGGTCACTTGTGTATGAGAATATATTGATCGCACTTTGTTTGTTTTTTATTCTCATCGCTTTTTTACTTTGATTGCCAATTACTGATTGATCATTCATATTGTCTATATTTTATTAATTGTCAATCTTTGGATCTACTCATTATTAATTCATCAATATCATTTGTGATCGACGTTCGTTCTATGGGTTAATTATATGTGTTGTTTCGCTAAAAACCCTAGTTTTTAAACTAGGGTTTATTCGTATTGATTGAAGACCAGACATTATCTTCTTGATTTTCTGTATCTTATTACTTGTCTAAAGGGGTTTGTGGTTGTTGTGATGTCGAAGATGGGAGAGGAGATCAATACACAAACACGACCTGTTGGTGAGAAGGTTGACAGTATGCCACGACATGTGGCTAAAGATAACACTGCTAATGACGACATGGATGCTTACCCTTCTCCGATTAACGAGGGGAGTAATTCTCGTACTGATGGACAAGTGGAGCCGATTTCACTTGGTTCGAGCCCTAGTCATGATGCACCTAGTCATGACACGCCTGAGGTTCATGATACTTTATTGAAAATTCGTGCTATTGAAAAACAAATATTTGAGGGAAAACTTGTTCTTGTGGGTGACGATGGGCAACCATTAAAACCAGCTGTGACAGTGGATACTACTACTCTGGGGCTAATCCATTTGAGCATCTTAAGGTGCCGCATCATGTAAGGAGCTAGAGGAGATGCTTACTGCTATTGGTTATTATTCGAAACCTCCTCAAGATACGAGTGTTCCTATGGCTTCTAATGTTAATGCTACTAGTAGTCCTAATAATGTTAATGATAAGGTTGATACGAATGCACATGGGGCTATTCGTATTGAGAAGGTTGGTGTTGCTTTGAAACAACCTTCTACATCATTTGCTGGTGTTACTTCTACTGAACCTAAGAAACACACGTCAAACTTTCGTAGGTTGGAATGTAATAAGAAAGCTAATGGTGTGGATCTTTCTGTCCTGATGAAAGTGGTTGAAGAGGTGAACTCTAGGTTTGAAAATACTTTATATGGGTATTTCCTTGGTCAACGACTTGCTTTTCCTGTTGTTGATTACTTTGTACGCAATACGTGGCTAAGTTTGGTTTACAAAAGGTAATGATGAATGCAAAGGGTTCTTCTTTTTAAGTTCAATTCAAGAAAGGTGTTGATGATGTTCTTGAAAACGGTCCTTGGTTGATTAGAAATGTACCTATTATTCTTAAACCATGGACATTGAACACCAACTTACTTAAAGAGGATTTGACCAACATCCCGTGTGGGTTAAATTCATGATGTTCCTCTTGCTATGTTTTTCGATGATGGCCTTAGTCTCCTTGCCACATTGATAGGCACGCCCAAAAGGTTAGATGCTTTTACTAGCCAAATGTGTAAGGACTGTGGGGCCGTAGTAGTTTTACTAGATGCATGATTGAAGTGAAGTCGGATGAGGTGCTTAGGGACAACCTACTTTGTTGAGATACCGTTACTTGATGGGTCGGGTTCGACTATTGAGAAGATACGAGTTGAATATGAGTGGAAACCACCTCATTGTGATAAATGTAAGATTTTGGTCATACTCTTATTGAATGTCCTAAAGTTGTTGAACCTCCCTTTCGACCTACTAAGCGTGTTAATGATGGTTTCAAGACGGTTAATAACAAGAAGAAGGAAAGCAAGGTGGGTCTACTATTCCGGGTCAAAGAGGGTTTATTAAACCTGTAGTGGGTAAGCAGTTTCAATATCAACCCAAAAAGACTCCTTCTGAACCTAAGAAAGTGGAAGTCACTAAGAAGAATGCTTCTGATGTGGCTAGTTTGAGTGGAACAAAGATCTCTACATCTAACCAGTTTGATGCTCTTAATATGGAATATACGGATGCGTTTGGTATTCCTTCTAATGACACCAACAAGGATGTGGATTCTGGTCGTACAATGGAAGTTAATGAAGATAAGTCTACTAAGGCAGGTATTGCATCACAAGAACCCTTGTGAGTGATTTGAAAGAGATGGAGTCGGTTGTGGCTCCTAATACTAGTGATTCTTGTAATCCGCCCGCCTCTTCTACTAAGAGAGTTAATCCTTTTTCTAAAGTGGGAGAGATCGTGGTTTCTGATTCTGATGATGAGATGGTTGCTAACCCATTTGATGAGTCTGCTAATCTATTCGGTGGTGGTGGCCAAGGGTTTGAAGATAAGTATGATGACTATGACTATGATGACTATGCGAAGCAGGTTTATGATCTTCCAGGGAATTTGGATGCCTTTAATGCCATGTATGGCACCAAGCTTCAAGATCCTAGGAAGTAATTTTATTCGTTATGTCCTATGTTATCATGTGAGTAGTGGTATGTTTTCTTGTTTAGAAAATAGGTAGTATCTTGTTATGTAAGCTTTATGCCTATGTAACGGGCTGAGATATGGGATTTCACTCATATCCATTGTACTTAAACGATTCTTTTGGTTAATATATTTACGAGGTGCGGATTACTCCCTTTACCCAAAAAAAGCAAGTGCATAAAGAAACTAGCCACCATAGCAAACATAAACATAAACTCGTAACTTTGAATATTAGAAAACATGATTGAAAGTCTTACAATGTTTGGAATAAGATTACAAATGGTATAGTAATGATTCCCAAAGGATTGAGGTAGACTTCTAGGTGTTTTGGCCTCCAAATGGTGAACTTCCGGATCTCCAAACTTCTCTGGACTTCTAAGGACGAATTTTAAGAGTTTAAGGCTTTGTTTGATGAGTAGGGAGATTTGTATTATAGATCGGTGTCTCTAATGCTCACAATTAGCCTCTATTTATACTAATTCCAAGGCCTAGGGTATTAAATGCTGAACTTGGCCATCAAGGAGTGAGGAAGGACTAGAATACACCAAGAGAAGGACCTAGAATCGTTTGGATGCAAAGGGAAGCTTAATGATGAAGATTTGGCAACTCGCAGCCTTCTCCAACCGGATCGGTCATACGACCAACCGATCCGCTGGTCTTCAATAACAACTAGCCGACCGATCCGGTTGCGAGTTGCGACCGATCGGTTGGCTATGGTAAAAACTCTGATTCTGACCGAATTCCAACCGATCCGGTTTCAAGTGTAACCGGATCCGGTTGGATCTTCTGAGATACAAAAACTTGATCTTTCTTCACTTACTTTGTAGAACTTGATTCTTCAATCACTGAGGTCTTCAAAAGGCCTTGAGATACTGATTTAGTCTTGTTGAAATGGGAATCTTCGCTTAGCTGAATATTTCTTCTTTTTCCTCCATTTCCCTGCACTTGGTTATAAACACTAGACAAACATCTCTAGATACGATTAAGTACTATAATCACGCAAATATAACCAAATAACATATATAAAAGTACACATAACGCTACTAAAAACATGCACAATCTGAGCGTTATCAAATTCCCCCACACTTAAACTTTGCTTGCCCTCAAGCAAATCTAGGAAAACATCCATCGGTACAAAATCGTGATTATGAAAATGTGATGCAAATCAACCAAGTATAAATACGAGAGGATTCATCAATTATGCTTCATAAAGGTGAAACATCAAGATGTTTGACAATATCCAATGATTTTCTTGCATGATTAACATTTCAAAACACCTCACGAAAAATAACAGAATATAATTCACTCAATCACTCATTTTTAGTGGAGTAACAAGATAAATCACAATCATTGCTCAGTCATGATTAGATTATTACCATAAGCTTGTACAAGAAACAAAACTCCACCGACGTGGCTTGAGCACCAAGTAAAAACATCTAAAGAGGGCTTTTATTCGGGTTATAATGATATGGCTAAGGGTTAAGGGTATGGATAAGGCATGGGAATGTTATGAAATTGGTGTTAAAATAAAAATGAAATCAAGTCTAATACCCATGTTGCTAGCTACCAAACATTCCACGAACCAAATAAATGATTATAGCTTTGCTTTCTTCTTTTTCACTTTCAACATCTTTTCGCTTTGCCATGACAATTATTCTTCGATCATAGCTCATTGGCTATTTTTTTATTTTTTTTTTAACATAACATAACACATGGCTCAATCAATCTCATAGGATGTGGTACTCATAATCATTTGAACAATCTTCACTTTCCAGGCGACTAGCAGCCAACCATTAGACATTGATATGGGATAGGCTAAGGTTTAATGTGTAAAATCTTTTTGTATTTTCTGGGTGAAGCAAAAATGAAAAGGATGGCTCAGAGGGTGTAACTAGGGGTATCTAGTGCTAAAAATGAGCACTACAAATGGGTCCATATGGGTGGTTAACTAACCAATGTGGCTAGCTAATATATCATTAGATGTAAAATGGAAGGCCATTTGGGTTAAATCCTAAGGTGCCTCTTTATTACGAATTCACTTATATCATACGAATGCAATCTCACCGCGATCCGGTAATGATTTACAAGCACAAGTTCTAGAATAAATAAAATCACCGGCACTCATAGCAAAAGATCCAAGCATAAAAGATGTATGCTAATAAGAAATAGTCTCAAATCCTCACAATTTGGTAGAAAGGGTATAATATGTGTTAGCAAATGTTTATCGATCCCAGAATGGATTGCAATAGTAATCGGAACACATCTCGAAGTTTCAAATATTACCAGATTTACCAGTGGAATGATCCAGTTATTCTAATAGATAATCCTAAAAGTGTGAAAACAACTAGATCACAAGGGCAAACAAAATTTCAAATTTAAGCATGAAAACTCTAATTTTTCCTATTCCCCCCCCACACACACACTTAAGTTAGACATTGTCCTCAATGAAAAACGAACTTCAAAGTATAGAAATAGGGAAAATAGAGATGAAACCGATATGTCAACGAGTTTATCGACTTAAAATTCTTTCTTCATTCCTAGCGTCCACTAGAAATCATCACTGCATAATCTTATAAACAAACAAAGGTTTTATTAAAGGTGGCACCCCCACACTTAAGTTCAACCAAAGGTTAAGACTTTGGGAGTGACCACAAGAAATCAAATCAAACACAGGTTGCCTCCCGAGAAGCGCTTGCTTTATTACCGAGTCATCGGCCGACTCGAATCTTCCCGATTTTATTTAGGTGCAAGGGCGCTTTGAACATTTTAAAAGTTCGGGGATATACATGAATTCTTCACCGGTAGCTTCAATATCATCCAGCACGAACTCGGAGATGGTTTCCATGGAGCAGTTTGTGGGATTCTTCACGGAAATGGTGCTACAAAGGTGATAGTTTCAATTCATTCTCATGGTGTCTCCAAGACACCGTCATGACTGAAACTTCTTTCATTTGCTCCTTGTCGTAATATAATTTGATTCGGTGTCCATTAACAATGAAACTTCCACCTTGTTTGTCATAGAGTTCGACATACCCAGATGGATATCCATGTTTAACGACATATGGTCCAAACCATTTTGGTTGTAACTTAGGAGCTTTGAATTTGAATTTCATGTTAAAAAGCATAACTTTATCTCCGCTTTGAATTCTTTTTAATTCGTAGCTTTTATCGTGATAAGCTTTTGTTACGGCTTTATACAATTTGGAGTTTTCATAAGCTTGGAGTCTTAATTCATCTAGTTCGTGCAATTGCGTAAATCTTTTCTCTCCGGCTATTTTGAGATCGGTGTTACAATGTCGGCGTAATAAGCACGATGTTCAACTTCGAACGGCAAATGACAAGTCTTCCCATACAAGAGTCTGTAAGGATTTGTGCCAATTGGTGTTTTATAAGCCGTACGAAATGCCCATCAGAGAATCGTCAAGTTTTCTTGACCATAACGAAGGATTGTCCTTTACTGTCTTTTCCAGTATTCTTTTGAGAGCTCTGTTGGTATTTTTGACTTGACCACTGGTTTGTGGATGAGAAGCAGTCGCAAATCGATGATGAACTCCATATCTTTTCATGGTTTTCTCCATTTGTTGATTGCAGAAATGAGTTCCTCGATCGCTTATGAGTGCTTTGGGAATTCCATAACGAGCGAAAGCTTTTTGAGAAAATTAACGACGACACGAGCATCGTTTGTTGGTAAAGCTTCAGCTTCTGCCCATTTGCACACATAATCTATAGCAACGAGAATGTATTCGAATTTGTGGGATTTAGGGAAGGGTCCCATGAAATTTATTCCCCAAATATCGAATATTTCACACACTTGAATGCTTGTTAATGGCATGTCATCTCTCCGAGAGAGATTGGTTGTTCTTTGACAAGCGTCACAATTTTGAACAAGTGTGTGTGCTTCTTTGAATATTGTTGGCCAATAGAATCTAGCATCAAAAACTTTCTTAGCTGTGGTGGAAAGACCATAATGTCCCCCAGTTGGGCCATGATGACATTCGTCAAGAATTTTTCGGGTTTCAGAACCAAAAATACATCTTCGGATCATCCCATCGGGACACATTTTGAAAAGATATGGTTCTTCCCAAAAGTAGTATTTGATTTCGAAAAGAATTTGCTTCTTTGAGCATGAGTTAGACCTTTTCGAGAATTCCTCCGCGAGGTAATTCGCAAAGTCGACAAACCAAGGATCGTTAGTTTCATCGATGGTCATGAGAGTTTCATCGGGAAAATAATCATCGATTTCTTCTTCTTTTAATTCTTCAAGGTTGGGATTTTCGAGGCGAGATAAGTGGTTAGCAGCAAGATTCTTTGCTCCTTTCTTATCTTTGATTTCGATTTCAAATTCTTGAATTAGTAAAATCCATCGAATAAGACGAGGTTTAGCGTCTTGCTTGGTAAACAGATATTTGAGCGCTGAATGATCGGTAAAAATGACTGTTTTTTAGAGCACAAGGTATGATCTGAATTTGTCGAATGCAAAAGCGACGATAAGAATTCTTTTCGGTGACGGTATAATTTTCTTTGGGCACTATTCAAATGTCTTGCTAGCAAAATATATAGGCGAAAATGTTTTCCTTCGCGTTGACCTAAGACAGCTCCAACAAAAAATCGCTTCGTCGCACATAAGTTCGAAGGGTAGTGACCAATTAGGTGAGACCATGATCGAAGCACTAGTAAGTTGAGATTTCGGTGTTTGAAAGCTTTTATACAATCGCATTGAAGTCAAAGACAGATTCTTTCTCAAGAAGTTTCGTCATTGGACGAGATATTTTGGAAAAATATTTGATGAATCGTGGTAAAACCGGCATGTCCTAAAAACTTCTAACGGCTTTGGCGTTAGTTGGTGGTGGAAGTTTTGAGATTACATCGACCTTTGCTTTGTCTACTTCCATTCCGGCCTTTGGAGATTTTGTGGCCAAGCACAATTCCTTCGGTTACCATAAAGTGGCATTTCTCCCGATTGAGAACAAGATGTGCGACTTCAGCATCTTTCGAGCATTTTATCGAGATTAGAAAGACAAGCTTCAAATGAATCTCCAAAGATGAAAAATCATCCATGAAAACTTCCATGGAGGTTTCTAGCATGTCTTGGAATATGGCGATCATACACCTACGAAAAGTCGGTGCATTGCAAAGACCAAAAGGCATACGCCGATATGCGTAGGTTCAAAAGGACAAGTAAATGTGGTCTTTTCTTGATCGTTAGGATCGATGGGAATTTGGAAATATCACGAAAATCCGTCGAGAAACAAAAGAATTTATTTCTGCTAGTCTTTCAAGCATTTGATCCATGAATGGGAGCGGAAAGTGATCCTTTCGGTGGCTTTGTTTAACTTACGATAGTCAATACAAACGCAGCCAACCGGTGTGATTCTAGTTGGAACTAGTTCATTTCGCTCATTTGTTACAACCGTCATTCCTCCTTTCTTGGGAACACGGTGTACATGACTTATCAAGGGCTATCCTCAATTGGGTAAATGATTCCACATCAAGAAGTTTTATGATTTCCTTTTAACAACTTCTTTCATGTTGGGATTGAGTCAACGTTGACGTTCTACCACAGGTTTAATCCCTTCTTCAAAATTGATTTTGTTTTGCAAAAATTAGGACTAATTCACGGGATATCGGATGTTTTCCAAGCAAAAGCTTGTTTGTGATTTTGAGGACGAAACTAAACTTTCTTTCTCATTATCCTCGAGCAACGAAGATGTGACTCTTTGGAAGAAGAGTTTTCTTCCAAATAAGCATATTCAAGATGATCCGGGAGAGGTTTGAGTTCGAGATACGTGGGTGGTTCTTCGATAGAGGATTTAATTCGCATCTCGTCATTGAAAGTTATTTCTTGAAATTTTCTTCCTCTTCCTCTATTTCTTCTTCTTACGAGTTTTCTCCTTGAATTCTACTTTCATGAAATCATCAAATTCTTTATCAAAATCTGTTTCATTGATTTTTCGAAGTAGTCATGAATGGATCGGATTCGTTCGAAGAATGCATCTAACTCCTCATCGGTGACTTCATCAATAACATCAACGTTAAAGCAAGTGTCATCACCGGAATGTGGGTAGCGCATTGCTTTATCGATTAGAAAAGTGATTCGATCTTCCCCAACTCAAGGTTGAGTTCTTTTCCTTTCACTTTGATGATTGCATCGGTATTTAGGAAAGGTCTTCCTAGAATGAGTGGGACTTTACTATCTTCTTCCATTTCCAAGATTACAAAGTCCACGGGAAAAATGAATTTACCGACTTGAACAAGCATATTCTCGCGATTCCCACAGGATATTGATAGGAATGGTTTGCCAATCGGATGCTTATTTTGTTGGTTTCAGTCGTTGTTGCACAACTTGGAATAGAGTGAATAAGGCATCAAATTGATACTTGCGCCAAGATCGGCCAAAGCATTGCATTTAACATTATTCCCAAAGTACATGGAATAAGAAAGCTCCGGGATCTCCGAGCTTTGGTGGGATTTTGTTTTGAACTATAGGCGAGCATTCTTCGTTAACAAAGGTTGCGATATTTGCTCAAGCTTGCTTTTGTTATTAAGAAGTTCTTTCAAAATTTCCGTAATTGGGCATTCCGGCTATAACATCAACGAGGAGGAACATTGAGTCTAACCTCTTTGATTATTTCGATAAACTTCTTATAACGCTCTTCCATCTTCTCCTTCTTTAGGCGTTGAGGTAAGGAATTTTGGTGTATCGCCTTGACGGTTGGAATGTTTTTCTTTTGGTGTTTTGAGTTGTGTTTGGTTCTTCGTTTTCATCCTCACTATCAATGGTGACGGAGTATAAGGATTAGGTGGTGGATCGTACGACGAGACCACTTCTTGTGAAAACAGACATTGATATGTTCATTTCTTGTTTGGGGTGGACGATCGTCTTATCATTTGATGGTTTTGCGTTGGATTGGGTATTACTTGCCAATGAACCGGATGGTCTAGAGGAATGTTGGTCGAAAGTCATGAGCTTATTTTCAAGATCTTGGATAGATGCTTGATGATTTTTACGTCCTTGCTCAACTTTAGTTTTGAGATTGAAAAATTGATTTTGATAAAATCATTTGCGGATTTTGTCCGACCACCAATTCTCTCATGGTTTTCGAATTCGGTTTCTTACGTCTTTTGTCAAGATTTTGTGGTGGTGGATCGTCGGTTCGTGGTTGAGAATCATGGTTGTCATCCCTTGGTCGGCAATCTTGCCAATTTCGAATTTCGACCGTAATAATTACTACGATATCCTCCTCCACGGTATCCTCCTTGAGCATAACTCGCTTCTCCTTCCTTGGTCCACCCATAGGTTTATCGTCGCTTTTCGGACGATGGATGATTTCCTCCACAATTGTTGCATCCGTCTCGCATTTCTTTCATTTCATCTTTGATGTCTTTGTATTGAGTCGATTTTTGAGGTTAACGCTTCCATCTTCTCCATGAGTTTTGAGGTATCGGTCTTTTCGACAAAAGCAACGGTTTTCGGAGAGGTTTGGTTTTGGAATCTTTGGACCAATCAAGTTTGAGAAGTACTCGATCTTGAGCAATTGATGTGCATCGTTGGGAGTCTTATAGAAAAATTCCTCCGACATCAAGGATGCCTTGAGAGATTTCATCTAGTCCATGGTAAAGATTTGGATAATGGTTCCTTTTGATAGCCCATGTCCATGACAACTCTGAAGCAAATCTTTCATTCGAAGCCAAGCTTTGACAAGTGATTCATTTGGGTGTTGGTTGAAAGCACGAATTTCTCCCATTAATCGATCAAACATGGCGGGTGGAAAGAATCGGCTCACAAAAGCTTGCCTCATCTCCTCCCAAGTATTGATGATTCCTGGTGTTAATTCATTGTACCATACTTTAGCATCTCCGCAGTGATGATGGGAAAAGTTTGAGTTTGATGGCATTGACATCGATGTCGCCATAACGAAACATGCCGCAAATTTCGATGAATTCGGCAATGTGCTTATCTTGGATCGGCCGCGCACGACCATCGAATTGTCGGTCTTTGATCATAGAAAGGTGATGTCCCTTCACGGTGAAGTTGTCACCAAGGTTAATAGCAACAATAGCACTTTCGGGTGTTGGTGCTACGGTTCGATTGGTTCCCACATGGGTTGATCGTCCGCCATGGGAAAAGGTAAATTGGTGAAAGGGTTGTAAACAACTTTGGCTTCAATGAGGTTATCAAATGGTGGGTTCGGTACTCTTGGTACACGATTTTCCAATGGTATGAAAAGTGTTCTTCTTCTTCTTGAATCAAGCGTTCGGGGTTGGTAAGAGGTGTAATTGGTTCTATTCAGCTGCCGAGTGTTCATACAATGTCCTAGAGAATCCGGGCAATATCTAAACACACGGACAAACAACGAAAATGGTTTCTATGGGTCGAGTAGGTAACGGATCGGTTGCGGGATGCGACCGATCGGTTAGACCGATTGATTGATGGACAAACTCGTAACCGATTCGGTTGAGGGCAACGGATCCGGTTAAGGTTTCGAGAAATATTTTTTTTTTTTTAGTAGAATCGGTGAGGAAATTCAAAACTTGTTGAAACACAATCAAATCCGGCGGCGGGTAAAAACTTGATGTGCCCGGTTGGTGCAAGTTTTAAATTTATAAAGGTGAATTACCAATATTACCAATAACACATATGAGCAAGTATACTCGTCCGTTATAGCAAGATTATGAAGGTAAGTCGGGATCATTCGCGAGGATTTGAGTGAATCTAAGCACAAGTTTGAATTAACGAGTCTATCCAAAACATATAATAAAGCAAATAGGTATAATGAAATTCGGATGATTAAAACTACACTTGCTTAAACTAGTTTCATATCATAGATTAATGTGATTGTGTTAACCTCTTAACATGTTGGTTGTGATAATTAGTTGGTAGACTAATCTATTGTTCTTACAAGTCAAACTTTGATCAACAGTTTAGTTTATAAAAAACAAGCATTAAGTTTAACCAATCAATTCAAGATCAATTCAAGTTTCATAAGTTTACATACATAAACTTAAACACAAAAACATCCACTTGTTCATCAAATTGCTTAAGAAATGGTCAATACAAAAGGTAACCGATCATAGATAAAAGGCTACAATTGATTCTCAACAACTAATCTTACGACCATTTAGATGTTTCCAACCAATCCAATTTGATAATCAAAAAGCGTTTCTATTACAACCACACCTTAGTTCCTTTGTATAATCAAGAATAATGGGTAAAAACAATCATCCATAGACAAAATAATTATGACTAGTTGAATAACACGAAGTTCTTTCGACCCCAACGATTATTGTCAATTAGCCAAACTTGATTAACAAATGTCACTAAGAAACTTTAGCACAATTGGATCTTAGAATCAACTTGAAATTGAATTAAAACATGTTAACACAACCACTAACTAATCATATGATAA
The DNA here is from genome assembly GCA_022545495.1 of Chrysanthemum lavandulifolium. Taxonomy (NCBI): domain Eukaryota; kingdom Viridiplantae; phylum Streptophyta; class Magnoliopsida; order Asterales; family Asteraceae; genus Chrysanthemum; species Chrysanthemum lavandulifolium. Next base: position 10,936,960 of record CM040240.1, on the reverse strand, counting down.
TCAACATCATTTAAGCAAGGGCATAAAGAAACTAGCCACTCATAGCAAACATAAACATAAACTCAGAACTTTGAATATTAGAAAACATGATTGAAAGTCTTACAATGTTTGGAATAAGATTACAAATGGTATAGTAATGATTCCCAAAGGATTGAGGTAGACTTCTAGGTGTTTTGGCCTCCAAATGGTGAACTTCTGGATCTCCAAACTTCTCTGGACTTCTAAGGACGAATTTTAAGAGTTTAAGACTTTGTTTGATGAGTAGGGAGATTTGTATTATAGATTGGTGTCTCTAATGCTCACAATTAGCCTCTATTTATACTAATTCCAAGGCCTAGGGTATTAAATGCTGAACTTGGCCATCAAGGAGTGAGGAAGGGACTAGAATACACCAAGAGAAGGACCTAGAATCGTTTGGATGCAAACGGGAAGCTTAATGATGAAGATTTGGCAACTGCAGCTTCTCCAACCGGATCGGTCATACGACCAACCGATCCGGCTGGTCTTCAATAACAACTAGCCGACCGATCCGGTTGCGGGTTGCGACCGATCGGTTGGCTATGGTAAAAACTCTGATTCTGACCGAATTCCAACCGATCCGGTTTCAAGTGTAACCGGATCCGGTTGGATCTTCTAAGATACAAAAACTTGATCTTTCTTCACTTACTTTGTAGAACTTGATTCTTCAATCACCGAGGTCTTCAAAAGGCCTTGAGATCCGATTTAGTCTTGTTGAAATGGGAATCTTCGCTTAGTGAATATTTCTTCTTTTCCTCCATTTCCCCGCACTTGGTTATAAACACTAGACAAACATCGTAGATACGATTAAGTACTATAATCAAGCAAATACAACCAAATAACTGATATAAAAGTACACATAACGCTACTAAAAACATGCACAATCTGAGCGTTATCAATGAGCCATGACAGTGACGTTAGTTTACGTACACCACATTGCAATATATACTCCATGACACGTCATTGTAAGAAGTAATATTTCAATATATTTCAAATACTGGCATTCTTGAGCCATGATATGAACCATGTAAACGGACACTGACTACGCTAGGAAATAGTAACCATCATGAACCATGTAGGCATTTAAAATCTTCAATTTGTCAAATATATTCTTCGAAGCGGGCAATATATACTCCACAGACAGGTGCATATAAAGTCATCATGTGTAGAATCAACTTTTTTGAATGATGAATTTGAGTAGTTAGTTATGGTTAAACGATAATCGATTAGTGGGCTGGTCACATAAAAAACCCCAAAAAGTCAATGAGGTGCCTTGGTTAATATATATACAATCTGGCTTTTAATAGGGCAGAACTTGACCTCCACAAGCTGATCTTTGATACGATGTCTAATGAAATGGAGGATTCTACACATGATGACTTTATATGCAACTGTCAACAAGTGTGGGGTTTCTATTCTATTTTCTCACTGTGTACCCGAGGGGGTTTATAGTGATAATTTTGATTGCCTCCCTCCATGATATGAACCATGTAAACGGACACTGACTACGCTAGGAAATCGTAACCATCATGAACCATGTAGGCATTTAAAATCTTTAAGTTGTCAAATATATTCTTCGAAGCGGGCAATATATACTCCATGGCATGTCATTGTCAGCGTCGGCTTGGAACAATATATTTGCCAACTTAAAGATATATTTGCAGTTGGCGGATTAGGTAAGTCTCCTTTGTGATTACTTGTTCCTCTTCTGTAATCACAAATACATAAACTAAAAACCCAAAACAAAGTACTCATATAATACAATAGCCAGGTGAAAATGATTACCATGTTGAGAATCAAGGTCTTCCACAACAGAACAAGGTCATCCAAAAGAGTCCTCACTTTCACATTATTCATCAGGCGGAGTTCATCTTCATATATAACCTATCGGCAATAGTTGCATGCCTTAGTACCTATAGAGAGGAAATCAAGTACATTACTGACAAATGAGTGCATGTGACGAGTAAAAAGCATATCGGTATTTTTGGATCTATGAAATCTATGAAATGCATGTGCGAGTAAAATACAGTGTATACCAGACGCTTTTAGATTAGGCTCATAAAACCAAATTCTCTATTCACCCATGGGAAACGAATATATATCAGGATCTTCATAATGATTATTGGTGGCCAGGAATGAAGCAAAGTGTCGCTTGGTACGTCGAACGGTGTTTGACTTGAAGGAGAGTCAAAGCCGAGCACGAGAAGACACATAATTATATTCTGGAGTGTTACGTTAGGGCTCCTAATCAGGATTTGAATACGTAACTCAAATTCAAACTTGACTGCACGGTTGGCGGATTAGGTAAGTCTCCTTTTGGGTTTTAAAGCGGTAAACAACCGGTTATATACAAGCTTTATTTATTCAAAGGTGTATATAACTGGTTATATACAGTTATTTGTAGAATCAGGATTTATTGGATTTTTAAGGAAAAGAGTTAACCGATACCGAAAAGTCCGGCCGGATTAACCCGATCGTTAGATGTATACGCATCTAGCTAAGTATAGAAGAGAATCAAGGTCATCCACAACAGAACAAGGTCATCCAAAAGAGTCCTCACTTTCACATTTTCATTAGGCGGAGTTCATCTTCATATATAACCTATACGGCAATTCTTAAGTTCAAAGCCGAGCAAAGTGTCGCTTAGTACGTCGAACGGTGTTTGACTTGAAGGAGAGTCAAAGCCGAGCACGAAGACGATAATTATATTCCAGAGTGTTACATTAGGGCTCCTAATCAGGATATGCATACGTAACTCAAATTCAAACTTGACTGCACGGTTGGCGGATTAGGTAAGTCTCCTTTTGGGTTTTAAAACGGTAAACAACCGGTTATATACAAGCTTTTTTTATTCAAAGGTATATATAACCGGTTGTATACCGTTATTTGTAGAATCAGGATTTATTGGATTTTTTTTAAGGAAAAAGAGTTAACCGATACCGAAAAGTCCGGCCGGATTAACCCGATCATTAGATGTATACGCATCTAGCTAAGTATAGAAGAGAATCAAGGTCATTCACAACAGAACAAGGTCATCCAAAAGAGTCCTCACTTTCACATTTTTCATCAGGCGGGAGTTGATCTTCATATATAACCTATACGGCAATAGTTGCATGCCTTAGTACCTATAGAGAGGCAATCAAGTACATTACTGACAAATGAGTGCATGTGACGAGTAAAAAGCATATCGGTATTTTTGGATCTATGAAATCTATGAAATGCATGTGCGAGTAAAATACAGTGTATACCAGACGCTTTTAGATTAGGCTCATAAAACCAAATTCTCTATTCAACCATGGGAAACGAATATATATCAGGATCTTCATAATGATGATTGGTGGCCAGGAATGAAGCAAAGTGTCGCTTGGTACGTCGAACGGTGTTTGACTTGAAGGAGAGTCAAAGCCGAGCACAAGAAGACACATAATTATATTCCGGAATGTTACATTAGGGCTCCTAATCAGGATATGCATACGTAACTCAAATTCAAACTTGACTGCACGGTTGGCGGATTAGGTAAGTCTCCTTTTTGGTTTTAAAACTGTAAACAACCGGTTACATACAAGCTTTATTTATTCAAATGTGTATAATACCGGTTATATACCGTTATTTGTAGAATCACGGTATATTCACTCATAGGATACGTTAGACCAATTTGATTAACGAACAAGACATCATAAATTGCCTTTTAAATGGTCATTTTCTAGAGCTTGTGGTTGGTTTATCATGTTAACTCACATTTAAAGTACCACCATTGTCAAAGTGGTCAAAGATCAGTCACAAACTTTAGGCTTACCACAATGGTCGGTTGGGCAAGGTGGGTCAACCGACCCTTTACTCGATTGTGCCCACTGTGGCATTAAGGTGAGTATCGGTTGGGTGACACAATTTGGACAAACTAGTTCGTTTCTACGAGCGAATTGTATGCACACAAAAATCCAAACACATTCCCTTTTTGTTACCTTTCATATTTAAAAAATAAATAAATAAATAAAAATTTTAAAAACTTTACCACTTTACATCCTATAAATACTAACTCAAACACACTTCTAAACACACAATTTCAAACACAATTCAACCTCAAACTACTTCTCAACTAGAGCTGGCAATCTAAACCCGTTTGGGTCTAAATGGGTTTATATGAAAAGTGGAATTATGCGTTAATGTTCGTCTAAACACCTCATGGGTCTAATTGGGTCATTTTTAAAGTTGTTAGAAGAAGTATGTTGGGTCTACCCAGTTTGTTAGACTAACTTCAACGTACAAGTTATCACTTTTTGTATATACCCATCTAGACCCAAACGGGTCTAGCTTGCCAGCTCTATTCTCAACACAAGATTATTATGGCTTGCCATCTCCCCCATTCCGTTGAAGATATGCAAATGCACGTTAAAAAACAATCCGAAGAAGACGATGAGGCTCAAAAAAACGCTATTATAGACGTTATCAATTCGTTTGATCAGGCAAGGGCAGAGAAGCAACGTATGAGAGAAAAATACACGATTTGCAACGACATTACGCCAAGGGCAGAGAAGCAACGTATGAGATAAAAATACACGATTTGCAACGAAATTACGCCTGAACGAAAAGCTGTGATCGACAAATTTTTGATGGATGAAGTTCGAAAAGACGACAACATTGTTGACATGTTGTGGGGGTATGTTCAACAAATACAGAATAAAATCAGCACCAAAATCAATTAGAGCGATCAGGAGAACAAAACCGATGGTGTAGGTGCATCAAGTTCGTCTGCTAAATTTGTTGGGCAACCTCTGTTAGACGAGGAACGTTTGGCTCACATCGAGGAATTGCTGGTTATCGGTCTCCTTCGTATGATTCCGCATGCGGGGAGCATTCAGATTAGGATTTATGATTTATGTATTTCATATCGTTTTTATTTTTAATATATTAATGTTTTTATTTAGTATTGTACTGTTTTTATTTTTAATGAATTTTAAATTTGTTGTTAAAATATTTGAAAAAAAAATAAAATAAAATAACTAGGTCACCACTTTGGCAACTAGGTCGTCGTCAGGTCGTCGAAGAGAGAAAGCTGATGTGGTAGGGTCGACCCAGGTCACCACTGCTACCAGCCTTAGCTTTTGTTCCTTTAACAAAATGATCCTAGATTTGCATTTGTCACTTTTTTAACCCAAAATACAAAGTGGATACCTTTCATCTAAGATACCTTGTTTAGAAGTACAGTATGAATTTAAAGTGGTATACACCAACTGAAATAATATTCTATCTTATGTGTCGAATACATACCCAGCCTCAGCAAAGTGGGATTTTACGAGTGCAAGATCTCTTCCGCTATGAGAAATCTTGTTTTATTTCTTCCTTGGTCATTTCAGCATATCCATAACATCATAAATCATAAAATTAGTTTGGTTTTATTGTAAGCATGCGATGATATGAAAGGTGCAGGGAGATTAGAGATGGTGAGTCAAAATGGGTCGGGTTGAAATGGATCAAAACAGGTGGCTAGGTCAGAATGGGGACCTACAAAAATTCTTTCTCCACAATTTATAAGTTTGTACTCTCAAAAGATAGACATGACGTGACCTTCAACCTGTTTGACCCATTCGACCCATTTGTTGTGTTCCTCTTTCAGCTAAACTTGCTTAGAAACCATAGGACCCATTTCAGATATGAAAAAGCCAAGACCCGTTTATAAGTAAATAGGTTGAAATTGTCACCTATTATGGAGATGATCCTATAGAAATAGACATGGCCTTATGTTTGATCATAATCATTAAGTTTGAAGAATGGATCCCATCCAAAGTCATGCAGTCCTCTTGCAGGAACGATCTTCCCCTGAAAGGGTTATTGTGTATAAAATTATTCGATATATCAATTAAGCAAAACCTGGTATGTTCATTCAAACGTACATGCAAATCACTTTTTAGAGTACAAAAGATCAGTTAGACCGTTTGATATCGTAAAAAACAAAGAGAATAATACAAAGCATACCGGGGTCTTTCCCACAAACCTAATGGGTTCATGATTTGGCCCAATAGCAAGAGAAAATATACACATAGCATAGGCAGATTTATCCTCATAAGCCATCAACATATTGTTTAGACCTACAAAAGCAATTGAAGTGGTTAATTAGTATTAGATTTTTATAGTTTAGCATCAAGGTAAATGCGACATAAAGATCATTCTATGTACCTTCATGACCAAGCTTCTGAAGGAACCACTTGAGAAAGTAAAATCAATAAAGCCAGAAAAGACCAAATTTTACTCTTATCAAAGAGATTTCGTTTTGAGTTTATTCATAACTATTTAGTATTTATAACAAGAAATGTCAAAACAGTCAAGTTTTATGTACTGAAGTACAGTAAGATGATCATCAAAAATTGGTTAAAAGACAAAAAAACACTAGCAGTCCACCGACAATATGTGATAGAAACTTTCGCTAATTTAGGAAAGGGTTATGGTACACGAAAGTCACTAAAGTTTCCAAAAAATTTGTCCTAAGTTACTATAGTTTCATTTTGGTCATCCAGGTTACCCATGTTATCGGGTTTGTTAATTAGGTCTCTATCGTTTAAAAGTACTACGCTCGGGTCATTGAGTGGAGTGGCCACCGACTACTAGCCGTCTCATATGCCACATGGGCGGACATACTTCTCCACCTCATGGCCACGTTGGATTTCCACTTTCCTACCCTTTATTTTTATAAATCGGGTATAAAATTAATACAACAACCAATTTTAATTTTATTCATCATCACAATAATCTTATCACCACCACAATAATCTTTATTCATCTTTAGTAATCTTTAGTAATTTTATTCATCTCCAACACAATAATCTTATCACCACCATCTGTCAAAATCACATTTCACCAATTTCAGCATATCCGGTCAAAACCATTACTTTTTTCCTTTGTCCAACCATCACCTGCTCCTCTCCCAAATTCGACATCAAAACAAACCCACAAACCCTTTACCAACTATCCCACCAATCATAACACCACCAACCAAATCGAAACAAAACCAAGAAGCCCAAACCAACCCGAGACCGTAACAAGCTCACGACCAAAAGACAAAGGAAATGAGATAAAGGAGATGGGATGGTGGTGGTGGCGGCAACAGTGACCACGGACACGAGCAAAGCTCAAAGCAAGCTCAAACGAGTCAAACTCGTTTCTCACCTTTTCTATTCTTCCCGATCTATGCGTACAAACTATATGTAACGAAGAGGGTGGCGTATGGTGGTTAAGGTGGCGATGATGGTGGATTGGTGGCGTGGAGTATGTAGAAATGATGAGGGAGGTGAGATGAGTTTTTTGGTGGTGGTGGTGATGCGTGAAGCGTTGTGGTGGTGGCGTTATAGGGGTTGCCGGCGGCGGCTCAAGAAGAGGAAGAGAGAGAATTTGGGAGAGTTCTGGGTTTGATACCTGTTTTAAAAGTAAATGAATTTAAATAAGGAAAAAAACAAAAACTTGAAGGAAAAATAAAATGTAACCGGTAATCATAAGTAGTATACAACGTGGTAACCTAAAGAACCGGTCACTATAACATGGGTAACCTGGATGACCAAAATGAAACTTTAGTAACTTAGGACAAAATTTTTGGAAACTTTAGTGACTTTTGTGTACCATAACCCTTTAGGAAACCATTGTGACCAATAGTTAGCCGAAACCTAGAGAACTTCTTGACTAGAAAAGTGTCTACAACACTAATCCTATCATTACCGAAAGATAAAAACACATAATGCTTCCATTACATTAACCATGATGCAAACAATGTGACATCCGAACTCACAATCTCACAATGCTAAAAAGTTTTGTTAACAATGTAAATAGATTGAACAAGCAAATTAAGGAATGCTCAAATGTGTTGCGAACCTACAGTCCCAATAATCAACTTTGCGGTGTTCAGCTATCAGATTTGAAAGAACATTCAGGGAAATATTATCAGACATCTGAAACATATATGTGGTTGTTGTAACATAACGTACTGATGTATTGGGTAAATTTTATAATGAGTAACTTTAGTGACTCCATTTTTGCCAAATCTTTCTAGTCTATAAGAAGATTAATGTGACCAATAGTTTGACAAAAAGCCATAAAACATCACCTTCAAGTGAAATAAGAAGTGCAGCCAGGGAGACTTAGGGTGTGTTTGGTAGAGCCCAATCACAATGGAGGAATGGATTTCATACTGATTAAAGGTTTTTGGTTAGTGGGCCCAAAAATGAAATGATTATATCATAATCATAGACTCATTAATCATCAATTTAGTGTTTATGAAATCTGTTCCGTTGGCCCTTTTTTTTTTACCACAAAATTCAAATATCTATACACTTTTTCATACCATTATTTGTCATCCAAACATAAACAATTGTAATGATAAACTCAATTATATTCATTGTCATTCTACCTCATACCAAATCTAATACCTATTGTGATTCCTAGCAACAAACCAAACGGCCCCTTGTTATCTTTTTAAAGACCATTTTACAGTTGACTTTTTAGTATTATAGATTTGGTTACGGTTGACTACTTGAAAGTTATTATTATAAAAGTTTGTATGTTTGTGAAAGTTTATGTTAAATAGTTGGAGGGAGAAGAAATTCGTGTGTGGTGTGGTGATATGCTGGTAACTGGAGTGTGACTTTCATGAAAGGTCTATTGTTCAATTCTCAACAACTTTTACATCATGCTTTTTTTTAAGGGTTTTTCTAACTTGTGCCCTTAAGCACACAAAAATTACACCGAAAGTACACAGGGACCTACATAAAAGTACACTTATCTGTACTTTTATGTGGATCTCTATGTACTTTTCAGTGGGTCCTTGTGTACTTTCGGTGTGCTTAACTTGTGCCCGATGACACAAGTTAGAAAAACCCTTTTTTTAATTAACTTTGTAAGTTTTTTATGTTTTCACTTTCAAAAAATATCATATTAGTTTTCTTTTCTAAAAGGGTGAGATTTTAACAATAGTAAGGCATCAAAATGTACTTTCTTAATAATTGGGCCCTCAAAATTTACTTTAAAAAGAAAAATTGTTTTAACGATATATGATTGTAAGTTTTATTTGTTAAATGGAAGATGGATTTTTAAATACTACAAGATATGTTATATATTTGATAGTCATAGTAAGTTATCACATAAGTATTTTGCACACGGCCTTCATATTCTCAGTTACGACACTATTTATAACAACAATTCCGAAGAGCGGACCATAAACAAAAAGTAAAAGCAAAACTCCTAACAGATCAAAATACGAAACTAAAACACAAAAAGCTACAAAAAAAGATGGAAATGGTCACAAAATCCAATAGTTCCTAAGACATCAAACTAGTTTGTTATTAAAACAAAATTAACAAATTCATAAGTATATATGAGTGTTATACTAAGGTTTTCATCAGCGTAACAAAGAAGTATTCAATCAAACTTTTACGTGTTCAATAGAATCTAACGGCAGCACAACATGCTAGCAAATTTAATCTTTGAAATATTTGCTAGAATATTTTTAACTTGTAAACGCGTGAAAAACAAACCAGAAACATAAATGAAGATTTTGTGAGTAAAAAGGGTTTTTTTTTACTCGCCACCATCGGAGCGGTTACCTCATCTTTACTATATGATTTATGTCTGAGAATGCTTTCTCCAAACAAATAATATAAAGTACTTTACATAACTAAAAGCCTAAAATATTTATAGGATAGATTTTTAAGTTGTAAAGACAATCATATAATACGAAACATCTAGTAGTAGTATGTCTAAATATGGGGTTACAAACCCGATTACTACGATATTAAGTTTACGATAAGATAATGAGTCTGATAACCAATTAGAGTAGCAGAGGGGTCTCGAAAAGGTGTGCAATAGATACATTTACTTTATAAAGCTAAGTTAATTTTGTTTTTGTGACTGAAATAGAATTGATTGATTAATATAAATTTTAAAAAGAATTATGAAAGGAATTAATACTCAACCCAATTTACAAGAATGAACCAAATTCAAGCTGTGGTTCAATGGTTATGTGACACCATTTCATCCACTGTATATTTCTTTTCTAAGAAAATTTTGAAGCCCCAATTATTAATAGGGATAACTCCATATTTACCCAATCTAAACATGAAAATGTCATATATACCAAAAATACAAGTTTTGAATGCATGATTTACAATGCAGTTAAATCATGTTTTGGGTAAATATGACATTATCATGTTTAAGTTGGGTAAATATGGAATTGCCCCATTAATAAGGTGCATATTGACGTCTTACTATATGATTCGTATTGTTAACATCTCACTCTTTTAGAGAAGAAAACTAATGTGATTTTTTCTGAAAGTGAAAATATAAAAAATTTACAGAGTTAATTAAAAAAGCGTAATGTAGGATTTGCTAAGAATTGAACCATATACCTTCCATGAAAGTCACACTTAATGACCAGCATACCACCACACCACTCACGAAATTCTTCTCCCTCCAACTATTTAACCTAAACTTTCACAAACAGACAAACTTTTATAATAATAATTTTCAAGTAGTCAAGCATAAGTAAATCTATAATACTAAAAAGTCAACTGTAAAATGGTCTTTAAAAGGATAACAACGGATGAAATGAAAAAAGAGATAATGATAGTAGGTGACTTGTTATGGTGTTAGTAGGGATGTAAAAGAAATATACACCGGATGAAATGGATGAAAGAAAAAAAGAGATGATGATAGTAGGTGAGCTGTTATGTGTACTATATTAAGAACATGAGCAAATCATTTAATCTTTAAAGACTTGATGCATTTAATGCATTTAATGATTAGAGGAATAATGAGACAACGCTTTTATCAAAGACTTGAAGTCTTTGTAAAAATTTATTCAAAAAGCTTTTGATGCAATGCATAAAAACCTATTCCAAAAGCTTTTTAGAATAATAAAAAGCTTTTGTTGGTTTTTGCATTGCGAATGCTCTAAAAAGATATACTTATCTTCTATTTTCATTCAATAAAAAACCCCAAAAGTTTAATTACATTTATGGTTGGTGACTTTTTTTGTCATAAGAGCGGAGGGTGTGGCAAAATCGTGGCTCGCCGTGGGCTTATGTGGCACTTTGCCATGCCCCGCCGCCACACCGACGTCCTTCGCCGTGGCTCGCCGTGGTGACGACGAAGCTGTGAGTCTGACAAAGCAACGGATATATTTGATTTTCAAAATATATCCGTTATTAAAGGATAATATCCGTTATTAAACGGATACTACTTAAAAAAAAAAAAAAAAAAAAAAAAAAAAAAAAAAAAAAAAAAAAAAAAAACAAAAAAAAACAAAAACTTCACCACCCCCATAAATATATCCACCATTTTTATCATCTTCATCTCCTCCATCTTCCTCAACTCTCTATATCTTTATTAAAAAAAAAATCTCACAATGTCTCAAAACCCAAATGAGGGAGGGTATTTCACAAACTTACTTAACTCAAACCCACCAAAATACGGGGGTTCTTCAAACCCGTCTACCCCCTCGACGCAAAATTCCAATCAGTCTCCACAAGTAATTTTTCTTAACCAACAATATGCGTTTCAACAAGGATTCACTACTTTCCCCGCCCGATTTCAATCACCACAGTTTTTTAACCCGTCACAACCTCCACAGTTTTTTAACCCGTCACAACATCCACAGTTTCCCCAAATGGAATCACAACCGTCCAGTTCACAATTCAAAGTTCCAAAACCACGTGAAGCGGCCAAATGTAGGGGAAAAAGACGACGGCAAAAAAACAAGTTGTGGATTTGGACGCAGACGACGACGAAGATGTGGAAGTCATAGCCCAGGCAGACAGGAGGAAGTGGAGCAAGTCTGAAGAAAGGTTACTTGCGCAATGTTGGATAGAAATTTCCCAAGATCGAGATATGGGAAATGACCGTTCTGAAGATTTCTTTTGGAACGACATTCTCGACATGTTCAATGCTCAGACCACCAATGATCAGCGTGATAAAAATATGATAACTGGTAAATGGTCGAGGATTAACGGTAATTGCCAGAAGTTCAACGCTATTTACAAACATCTGCAGCTTCGCAGTGGTGAAAATGACCACGATCATGTCGAGAATGCGAAAGTTAGCTGCGCAGCGTTATGGTGGGAAGGAGTTCGTGTATGAAAAATGTTGGGAGATTTTGAAAATTACCCGAAGTGGGATGTCAAGATCCCATTGACATTACATGTCTCGAGGATAAATTCGGCCCGGACAGACGAGCTCGTCACGAGAGATGGCGGCAAACGAGCCGCAAAGAAACAAAAGTCGACTTCAACTTCGAGCGCTGCGAGCTCCGGTGGGAGTCAATCGAGTACTTTTTCGGGACATATATCCAAAATATATGCTCAAAAATCTGACGCTCTAAGGGCTTGTTACGAGGCGAGGCGGGGGAAGGAAAAAGCTATCCAAGAGAAGATCGAGATAAGGTTTCTGATGATAGATCCGAATTTGAATCCTGACCCGGTAAAAGCAGAGATCATCCAAAAGAGGCAGAAACGACTAGTCAAGAAATATCACGAAAGAGATGACTAGGTTTCGTATTATTAGTATGTGTTGTATTTTTTTTACCCGTGTCGTTTTTTTTTTTTTTTTTCGTATCGTGTTTATTAGTATGTGTTTTTTTTTCTTATTATTATCTTATATATATATATATTTTTTAATGTAATGAATTTAGTTTATTTGGAAAATTGAATAAAATAAATAAAGTGGTAGTGGTGGGCCTCAAATAAAGAGGTTGAGGTTTGTTATGAGGAAGGGGGTTTGTTGTGGTTAGTTGTAGAGGTTTGTTATGCTGATGTGGCAGTGACGTGACACTGATGAAGTGGTTATGGTGTATCACCACACCCACCCCTCTAAGTCACGGTAACAAAAAGAAAAAGAGAGTACATATGGCAACATTTCATTGGGTTAATGGGAAGCGTGCAATGTATTCAATGTGTAGTTGTTTTGGTAATACATAGATAAAAAGTTCGTTTTTGTAAAGTGTTTTAAAATGGTTCGTAATTTTCTTTAACTTTTAACTTCCTAAGCTTACAATTGTTAAAGACTTTTTGTGTGTTTATTGGTTATTGTATTGTATGTAAGTTTTATAGACGTGTAACTACGTAAGTACTATTTAGGATAAGCCAACAAAAACTAAAATGGGCCAATGGCCTTTTTTAACAATATCATTTGTCTTTTAATATCACTTTTTTAACACCCCAGAAATAAAAGATGTAGGAGAATAATTGATAGATGGAAATAAGGTCACATAGTGAAGTGAAGTAAGGTTTGGCTTTCTCAGGTCATAGGTTTAATTCTCATGTGGTTCTTCAGTTCCATTTCTTATGTGTTGAATACAAAAATGACATTCACATTTCTATATCTTTGGTGTTTTTTAATTCTTTTATTTGTAAGCACTTTGTTAAATCATAAGTTTTTATATATTTACATAGTCCTTTTTTTTTTCTTTTTTTTTTTTTTTTTTTTGCAAATATCGTTTGTATTTGTTTGCCTTTAGATATACAACACTAGTTATTATTATTATTATTATTATTATTATTATTATTATTATTTTATTTTATTTTTTTTAAACATCACTTTATTAAAAACTCAAAGGATTTACAAGAAATTAGTGGGAAGCCGAGAAACCAACCTGGCCCCCACTCCTCTAGCAATAGCGAAACTAATACGATTAAAAATATGACCCAAGACGAGCCCCAATGTCTTGAGTCAAGGAGAAACGCCTAATGCGCTTTAGTAAGGTTACCGCCTCTTTCTCAAGTTCTCCAAAAGAAGAAAAGGAAAGGGAGGAACCCGTATCCGATATCTGCAAGATTTAACCTCATACTTGACACGTTCACGCCGTGCGCACCTCACTAACCGCACGCCCCGGCACAAAATCAAGCGGCCCGATTGTGTCAAAGGAGACGAACTGTAAGATCAACACAAACATCACGCCCGCCATCCCAAGAATAAAGCAATATATTATTATTATTATTATTATTATTATTATTATTATTATTATTATTATTATTATTATTATTATTATTATTATTATTGTTATTAGTAATTTTACATACTAGTAGGTGTGAACAGATGGACATTCTGTATGTTAAAACTTAAAACAATCTTAGCACACCAAGAGATACATAAAAGTGTTGCATGTGACATAGAAAACATATAATTTGACTCCAGGTTGTTTGACAAATCTAATCTTTATACTTTTTCTCCTTTCTCCCATAAAGCTTCCTTTCCTTGAATTTTAGCTCTTATCTTTTTTATTTATTCTGACTAAACTTCGCTCACTTTCTCATAAACCTTGCTACATCCCCGAGCGGCAGTCAAACGGGGACGACGTAGTAAATAGGAGAGAAAATAGAATTTCTACCTTTTTTTTTCATTTTTCTAGAGGGGGTAGAGAAAGTGGACAAAAGAGAATGTTGTCGATAAATCTGTTGCAATGCACAAACAAACTGTCCAAAAACATACCTGAAAGTTTCGTACGCGAGTGAAAGTATTTGTCCCGCGGTGAAAATTTTCCTCCTCTTCTAAACTTTCCTAATGATCAAGTTCCCAGTTAACGATTTCGTTTACATTTGTTTGTTATTTGTGATTGAAAGTTTATGGGCCTGGAATACTTAGTTGGGCTAAGTCCTTGTCTAAAATATTGGGTATTAAAGAGTAAATGGCCCATGTATAAGTAACATATCACTCTAGAGTTTGGATCAGGGACGGAGCCAGGATTTTTTATTAAGGGGGGCCCAATTTTTTTTCGGTTGTAACATACGATTTTTTGTTTTAGAGGTTGGATGAAGTTTGAATCATTCGACATACGGGCTCAATGATATTTTTTCCATTAGTAACATACAATTACAAGATAAGTTGATAAAATGTATAAAATGAGCAAAGGTTTGCGCAAATGGTAGCGAGATTATAATACGAACTAATGTAGTAGTTTTTTTACAAAAGAGGTTCAATCATAATCCTTTATGCATAACTAAATTGATAAACTATAAACTAGAAGGTTCAAAATTGAACTTTGTTAATAAAACTACACAATTGTCTACTGTCCCACTAAGTCACAAGACAGTAAAATAAAATTTGTTTTTTTCTTTTATCACTTTATATGTCATCTTCCTCGTTAGAAACTGACTTCAAAACCACCATTGAAGCAAAATATGAGTTTCTTTCTTTTTTACTCGTATTATTTATTGTAATTGCTCCTTGTCTTTCTTTCTTCGCATCTAGATGTAAGGTAGTTCCCGAGCTAATTCTATTGTAGGTTCTAATTTTTCTTATACATACCTTCTAAAAAGGCTTTAATCTCTAAGCTGGATTCTGAGAAGCACCTTGTCATGGGGTAGTTCCGTCACTTTTAGGGGGGGCCGAGCACCCCTAGCCCCCACTGGCTCCGTCTCGGTTTGGATAATCTGTTTTGTGGTGTTGTAGAGAAGAGATGCAAGATATGAACAAGTGGTAAATAAATTGTATAAACACATAATTCATATATTTACATTTCTTGGTGTTCTTTCTTTGTTTTTCTCATGAAACATTTTGTTGGAATCTACTTCACTATGCATTACATCAATCTTTTAAAACCCGGGTCGAACTGGTCAGTTGAACTGAGAACCGGTTAGGAGACCAGGCCGAATGCGGCCGGAATTTTGCTTATGTGAGAATCAGATTGAACCAATGGTTTTTCATGAGATAAAGTCTTGAGCTATAACATCGTAACAATGAACATATACTACGAAGGGTTTTTTCTAACTTGTGCCCTAATGGCACAAGTTAAGCACACTAAAAGTACAACGAAAGTACACTAGGACCCACATATAACTTTTATGTGGATTCCTGTATACTTTTTGATGGATCCTGATGTACTTTTGGTGTGCTTAACTTGTGCCCTAGGGCACAAGTTAGAAAAACCCTAATACGAAACATCTAATACCTATAATACGTCTAAATAAGTAAATATAGGTCTTTTATGTAAATATAAGATACCATGACAACCAATTAAAGTTGGATATCCTATACTTACTTTCTTAAGTTTAGCCAATTTTGCTTTAGTAACTCATATGAAATTTAATATAACTTTAACTTGGTCGAGCTTCTTTGCGTTTCCGGTCATGAATATTACTCGACGTAACTTTAGCGCACGGCCACTCGCGACCACACACACGGCTGCTATTATTTATGTATTTAATTTCAAGTTTGCGAAAATCGTGTGCAAAATTAAGTTTAACTGCAAACAATTCACCTTGTACATTTTCAATTTACAATTGAGCATTGATTGACATGACTAATTTATATGCCTAAACTTGTGCTAAAAAAGAGATGACGACATGTGACAAAATCAAAGGTAATTATTATGAGAGAGAAATAGTGTAATCCACTTGTCAAACATTGAATTGCTTAAACATAATATTAGTCATGTGAATTAAGTCTCCTAATCATTTTCCCTTACAATTTATTTGTTGATTATTCTCCTTCAAATCTATGGGCTTAAAGCCCATATATAAAGTTTCTATCTTGTTCTAAAAATGTTTATGAGAAATAGATATATATATATATATATATATATATATATATATATATATATATATATATATATATATATATATATATAGACAAGCGCTCAAATGAGAAGTCTATTTTTGTGAAAACGCGAGAAGAGATTTGGACCGTTAGATCAAGTGCATCTCATATTAATATCGGCCAGGCGGAATGGCATTTTGTAATTTTGCCCAAAAATTAGAGGGGTCTAACAGTATTATTCTCATTTGCTTCCCACCTAAAAAAATATTCTCTCGCAAAGTCCAAACACCCACCCACCACACCTTTCTTCATCTCCGTGGTTTTACTCATCATTGCTGCGGTCATCTCCTATCATCTCCTATCATCTCTTTGCCGCCAATAATCTCCCATGATGATCATGTGTTGATCATGGGTTGAACTTTTTAACCGATTGATTTCGATTCATTTGGGTATAAATTTCAACTTTTCAAAAATTTCTTAAGATGATTCCTTTGTTAATCAATTGAAACAGTGTTATGGATTTGAATTCTAATATTGGTAATTAATTTTCAACTAATGAATGTTTTACTTTTGTAGTTATAAAATATGTGTTTGTACATCTTATCTATTGCGTCACATGTCAAGATGTTATATGATGCTTTGTGTAATTGATTGATTGATTGTATGCGAGACTAAGTGTTTGGCAAAATGCATAACTATGTTGTGGATTGCATGTAGACCAAGTGTTCGACTAAATGC
The DNA here is from genome assembly GCA_022545495.1 of Chrysanthemum lavandulifolium. Classification (NCBI taxonomy): domain Eukaryota; kingdom Viridiplantae; phylum Streptophyta; class Magnoliopsida; order Asterales; family Asteraceae; genus Chrysanthemum; species Chrysanthemum lavandulifolium. Next base: position 10,919,698 of record CM040240.1, on the reverse strand, counting down.
CTTACTTAGTTATGTGTATTTTTGGCTATAATTTTCATGGATATATGTGTAGACCAAGTGTTCGACGAAATGCCTTACTTAGTGATGTGTATTTTTGGTTGAAATTCTCATGGATATATATAAGAGAATAATGTGTAGTACTCTAGTGTTGATTTAGAGGCGATTATTTAAGTTTAGAAACAATATCTTCACTTGTGAAGAAATTCATCTAGGAATGAGTTAGTTTATGTAAAAGATAGATTATGAGAATAATGTGTACTCGTGTTGATTTAGAGGCGATTATTTAAGTTTGAAACAATATCTTCACTTGTGAAGAAAATCATATAAGATTGAGTTTAGAAGGCGATTATTTAAGTTTAAGAAAAAATATCTTCACTTGTGAAGAAAATCATGTAAGATTGAGTTTAGAGGCGATTATTTAAGTTTAAGAAAAAATATCTTCACTTGTGAAGAAACTCATATAAGATTGAGTTTAGAAAAAATATCTTCACTTGTGAAGAAAATCATATAAGATTGAGTTTAGAGGCGATTATTTAAGTTTAAGAAAAAATATCTTCACTTGTGAAGAAAATCATATAAGATTGAGTTTAGAGGCGATTATTTAAGTTTAAGAAAAAGTATTTTCACTTGTGAAGAAAATGATATAAGATTGAGTTTAGAGGCGATTATTTAAGTTTAAGAAAAAATATCTTCACTTGTGAAGAAAATCATATAAGATTGAGTTTAGAGGCGATTATTTAAGTTTAAGAAAAAATATATTCACTTGTGAAGAAAATCATATAAGATTGAGTTTAGAAAAAATATCTTCACTTGTGAAGAAAATCATATAAGATTGAGTTTAGAGGCGATTATTTAAGTTTAAGAAAAAATATCTTCACTTGTGAAGAAAATTATATAAGATTGAGTTTAGAAAAAATATCTTCACTTGTAAAGAAAATCATATAAGATTGAGTTTAGAGGTTTCTTCAAGTAAGATAGCTTAAGCAAATAATTCTTTTATATTGTACATCCATTTTGGCCCTACTTACTTTACTTATCCTGTGTTTGGCACAGAGAATTCGATGAGAATTTGCTAAGGAGACTTTCCGAATACTTTTACGAAGACGAAGCATCAAATCTACCATCCGCACCGATGTTTCCAATTTTCTAATGTCGAGGTGAGTGAATTAGACATCTATGGGTGTTAGTAATATCTTTGAGAATGTCTTACTTATTCTACGAAGAATTGGTTTTCGTGGATGCCGCTTTCATACCAAATGGGAATACAAATGCCCCAAATGATGTAAGGGATGAATGGTCCCAAGTTGCGCAAAGACCGAATCAGCAGTAGCCTTTCCTAATATATATGTTACTTTCGCTTGTTATGCATGTAGGTGTTAATGGGTTTGCTTATTTTTTCGCTTATCACTTATTTAGGTAAAATAAATGCATTCGCTTGAGCTTTTCTAACAAAATATTATATATGACTTTTATTACATTTTTTACAAAATAAGCAAATCCAAACACTATCTCTTGAAGTGCTAATTTTAAGCAATTTTACAAGTACTTATTTATTAGCGTAAGCATAAGCGGAAAAACTAAGCAACCCCAAACACACTCGAGACCGTTTTTTCACAACAAGCTCTACACGAATATACTAATTTTCATTGCTTTCAATTTTAACCTTTCTCGTGATTCCGAAACGTGGACCTAAAATCTGAGAGACCCCATGTATCAGTTTCAAATGCAAGTATCCACGGGCCACCATCTTCCAGACCATTGATTCCTTTTATGTATTCAGAAACTTTTCTTCACTTACACACAAGAGTATTTAAGCTGGTTGATCTTTTCTTAGTATAGTTTCTTTAATTTTGTGCAGAGCCTAGCTTACTTGGCCCCATTCAAGCACCTGATATATTGAACAAACACCGACCTGGTTTCAATCCTCTGTCTCCGGTACAACTAGCTCTTTCTCTGCAGGATTCAGCCATTACTACCTGAAGTAAAAATGTTGTTGAGGTATTACAGATTCACCAATATCGCCTAAAACTTGTATATTTTCGTTAGGATTCTTTTACTGCTAGTTCTGGACACATACTACGCTTTTGGATTTTTTTTTATTTGGTTCAGTTATCTATGGAGGTGGCTAAACAGGTCATTTTCAATTGCTTCTCGAAATGGGTTGGCCTGACATGCACATACTTACCTTTTTCCAGTTTTTAGTTTTTAAATAAAGAATGTGCTATTTAAAAATGATCACATGAACCACATTAATAAGTTATCACAAAATGATCTAGCAAGTTCTTCGGCACTTGCGGATACTCAGACATTATCTTAAATCCCTATGTTCAATAAAAATGATCTAACCCGTAGGATGTTTGTATGCATTTGTGTATATATTTGGATGTTTTAACCTGTTCCTATTTTTGGGTAAATCAGAGATAGAGCATAAGTAAATAAGTAAATGTTTCAAAAGTTGCCCCATCCAGGTAATTGATATTTTCGTGCCAATTTCAGGTATCCGATGGGTATGGATTGCAAAAGAAAAATTTACCGCAAACAGGCCCGCCAACAGGTATTGAAAAGAGCTTCTATTGTAACAATTTGTGTTCAAATTAATTGCTTTTTATTTCTTTTTCACTTTTTGGAAGACGAGGACCCTTCAAAATCCACCATCCTTTAACAACAGAAGAGGGCCTACTGAGAGCGGAAATTCAAACCAGCCACAACCTTCGTTATCCATCGGAGTGCTGCAGGAAATTGGACAAAGATGTGGCTCTAAGGTATGCTAATTTGATCCAGTAGGAAAACAAGCTTTTGTTATGTGTTATTCTTATCGTGCATCATGTCATCTTTATTTTTATTTGTAGGTTGAATATAGATCTATTATGAGCTCCAACAGAGATTGGCTGTTCTCTTGTGAGGTGAGCAGAGTACACCGTTACAGTGATTGTTTAAGCTGAAATTCCATAATATGGTCTGTGCTAAATTGGGGTTAATGATGATGCAGGTCTTGTTCACGGGAGAAAGTAGCTATTGGAATGGGTAACACGAGAAAGGATGCACAACAACAGGCTGCTGAGAATGCCCTTCGTAGCTTGGCTGGTAAGAGTTTTATTCAATCAATAATATATGTGATGGATCGGTACTATGTGAAGTCCACATGATAAATTATCCCTGTTCTCGTGTTATTACAGATAAATATGTAGCATGCATCATCTCCCGAGCAAAAACGTTAAACAAAGATCCTGATAACCAATCTACGGAAATGGAAAATGGATTTTATGGGAAACTGATTCAGATGAAGAAGTCGAAACTCCTCCGAGGTGGGACTCAATATTTTATCTGCTCCTTCTTATATACGGTTACACTTAAGAATGTAGGCTGTGCTTGGATAAAGGGTATATATGGCCAGACCACCAGATAGCTTTTGTGCTTATCTTGAGCTGCCGCTTGGTGTTGCTTTCTTGCTCCACTTAACAAAGGTAATAATTGGTGGTCGGTCCATTGTTTCTTCTATAGGTGGCAAATGGGCTGGTTGGGTTGATCCGAAAACTTTATTGCCAAAAAAATATTTGATGTGTCAAATATATAACACGATTATGTTACTTGGTAATGTTATAATTAAAACTACACTTTTGGTCAACTTTAACCCGTATCGTGGATTTATAGTTTACCCGCTTTACCCACTAGAAAAAGAACGTAAACCGAATTGAATCATTTGTAAGTAAATGAGGTGAAATTGCCACCTCTAGTTCATATCGATTATCCAAGTACTCCTTGCAATTAAAGGTTCCAGTTGATGTGTTAATTATACGTTAATATGTCCACATGGAAAAGTTTATGTTTAGATCATTCAGCCACACTGTATCCATTTGTAGAATCTTTTCTGCATGGGTCTTCTTTTGAAACAGCTTTAAAGCTCGATCTTTGATTGCTTTATATGGTGGTGAAAGGAATGTACCTTTGTCCCTATTAAAATTCCATGCAAATAATGCTTTTGAAGGTGTGCCGATTGCATCAAGATTTGTTCTTGATTGTTTGGGTTATATACCAAGGAGTTTCAACGATTTGCAGCAGAGTTATTGGTTTCTGCACTTCGCTCAATTATCATAGATGCTCAACTGGCGATTTTGAGTGAATGTAAAAGTAAAGAGGATCATATGTTGGTTCATGAGCTTGGGTTATCATTAGGCATAGTGGAGTGGTTTAATGATAATTGTTCATGTCTATCGAATCCAAAGAATCTCTTGAGAATAGAAGACTTTCTTCAGAGTGAAACCAACCAACCGAGTGAAGACGGTAAAAGAGATGGTGTAATGACTCTTACAGTGCACAGTGCTGATGATGGTCATGTTCAGCCCATGTTAGATTCTGAGAGAGAAGAATGCAGCTAGTATTATAGAGTCTATTAGAATTGAAGAATTCGGTTTGGATCCAAATATTTCAATCTCAGAATGCATTGAAAACAGCATGCTCGCTTAGGAAGAGCACTTCATTGTCTTTCTACAGAGTTATATTCCCAAGACTCGCATTTTCTCCTGGAGCTTGTAAGTTTCTGTCTTTATCCTTTGATGTGGTAATTTTAAGTTATTTTGTTACAATAATGACATGTTTGTGTAATTTTTATGTTTCTATAGGTTCAGAATGCTGATGATAATGTCTATCCAAAACATGTGGAGCCGACTCTAACTTTCATTCTTCGGAGAAGAGTATTATTGTTTTGAGTAACGAGCAGGTTTTTCTCTGAGAACATCGTGGCGCTTTGTGATGTTGGAAATTCTACCAAGAAGACAGCTAGTTCCGCACGCTGGCAAGAAAGGCATTGGGTTCAAATCAGTATTTCGGTATAGGAATTTTTCTAATATTAGTCAAATAAATTCTTTTATTTTCACGATGTATTCAAAACATTCCTTTGATGATTATGCAGGTTTCGATGCTCCGAATCTATTCTAATGGATTCCATATCAAGTTTGACATAACCGATGGTCAAATCGGTTTTGTTTTGCCAACAATCGCACCTCCTTGTGATATCAACTATTTCACAAACCTGGTCTCATTTGACACTACTGATCAAGTGAGCACCCACGACTACAACACATGCATTGCCCTTCCTTTAAAGTCAAAGTCAATAGAAACTTCTGCCGAGGAGAACATCAAATCTATGTTTTCAGATCTTCATCCATCTTTGTTACTCTTTCTTCATCGTCTTCAATGTATCAAGTTTAGGGATGTGCTTAACGATTCATTTGTCATCATGAGGAAACAAATAAGTGGAAATGGATTAATCAATGTTTCCATTGGGAATGAGACATTGACTTGGTTTGTTGACTCTCTGGAACTTCAGGCTAACGGTATCCGAAACATGTCAAAACTATTGAAATTTCAACTGCATTTGCTCTTAAAGTATCAGGGAATGGTAATTAGATTCCAAAGCTAGATTAGCGGTTTGCATTTCTTCCTCTTCAACATATGGTTTAAAATTTACAATTCAAGGTGATTTTGTTCTTCCTTCATCAAGAGAAGAAGTTGACGGTGATAGTCCATGGAACCGTTTTGCTATCAGAATTTTCAAACTTGTTTGTGAGTTCACAAAGATCTTTTGCAGCCTTCCTGGTTTCAAGGATTGTCCAGGAAAGGGCATTTCGCCTTTATGAGCTATGTTCCTCTTCTCGGCAAAGTGCATGGATTTTTTGCTTCTCTTCCTAGAATGATCGTATCAAAGCTATGCACGTCTAACTGTTTACTTCTAGAAGGCGAAAATGAGAAGTGGATCCCACCGTTTCGGGTAGTAAGAAATTGGAATGAACAGGTTCGTACTCTTTTGCTCGATAGCTTGATTCAGGAGCATCTTGGTCTTGGCTACTTGAATAAGGATATAGTACTATCAGATTCACTTGCAAGAGCATTGGGTATCGAGAGTTATGGACCTAAAATCTTTGTTAAGATGCTATCTTCTTTATGTCGTATAAAAGATGGTTTAAAACAATAGGCCATAAGTGGTTATCATCTTGGCTTAATGAATTACATTCAAAGTCCATCCAGAACACTTATGCTTTCAAAGTCGGCTCGATGTTATGAATACCCTGATGGAAATGCCTTTCATTCCACTTTTAGGCGGTTGTTACAGTTCAATTGAAGTGGGTATGATTTGGATGAGTTTAAATGGTTCATGGGACATTCTCAAGCCTTTACAAGATTGTTTTCCAATCTTGAATTGTTGACCCTCAATTTTTGATGGCCCTGTTACCAATAACTTAACCCAAATGCTTTTGAAAGTCGGTGTCAAATGGTTATCCGAACATGAGATAGTAAAGGCACATGTTTTACCAGCTATTTGCGACAATAAAAATACAGTGACTACTGATCTCATGACAGAGTACTTATCGTTTATAATGGTTCACTTACAATCTAGTTGGTCAGAATATGGGACTGAACGGGGGACATAATCTCTGAGGTTTATAATAAAGCTTATATTTTAACCAATCATGGTTTTGTACTACCATCTGAGGTTGAAATCCATTTCTGTAATGACTTCAGGAATCATATTGATATAAGTAGGTTGATCAGTGGCATTGATGTAAAATGGTATGAGGTCGACAATACTTATATGATGTATCCACCTGGTGTGTCTATGCTAAGCTGGAGGAATTTTCTGAAAGAAGTAGGAATAACTAATTTTGTGCAAACAGTTCGAGTTTAGTATACCGCCCAGTTTCATCTCAAGTTGTTCTCACAAATATGATGTGGGAGAAAATGATCATTCCACCGGATCAACTATCACCGATTGGGAGTCTAGATAATTGGTTGATTTACTAGCAAAAGTGTCGTCGAGCGGTGATTGTGAAAATGCAAGCATCTTTTGGAGGTTCTTGATGAAATCTGGGAATAATATCATAGTGATTTTGGATGTTTTATGCAATATCATTAATGTTGGGTAACTTTCTAATTGGGGCCAAAGAGCAGGAACTTGATGAGGTAACATGCAAAGGACTAGCTTGTCTTCACGAAGAATGATATATTTTACTAATTGCTATCATCTTCATGTTCGATATAAGCTTATATTGATTTGGGATGTTCATGTTCATGCAATATAATTAATGTTGGGTAACTTTCTAAGCTTATGACCCGTCGTAGCTACTTATTTTTAAATAAGATGGGTTTGATTTCGCTTGTTACTTGACACCAACTGGTAAATAGATGTGTACAATTTAGGACATACAATGTTTAGTGTAAAACTATCAAAGCTAGGAGATCTACTAAATTGGATTTTTTAATTTTTAATTTTTAAAATTTTTTATTATTTTTTAATTTTAATATTGATCGTAATCTCATTTTTATGGATAACATGAGTTACTTTTTTGGCTATTTGGAAAATTATCGCATGTGACCGACTTGTTCGAGCATCTTAAAAGCTACGAGACATGTTTTCACATGTGACCAATATTTGTCTCGAGAATAAACTTTTCCTTCACGCATGAATAAATTTTGTCACTATTGAATACACGTATTTTTAAACATTGATGATTATTCAATTTTGTAAGAATATCTTCACATGTGAAAATTATGAGCAAGAATTGAAACTTTTAATGACATCTTCACAACTTGGTCGATACTACATGTGAAAAAAAAAAATTGTCGTGGCTTTTAAGTGCGTAAAGAACATAGTCACATGTAAAAAGTATACGCTCATTTATGATTGTACGTGTATTACTAGTGAAATAAAATTATCTAATCTTTAGTTCAAAATTTGACTTAGTGTCAAGTTAGTAAATGTTCTGTGTTCAACTTCAAAATGGGTTAGTATATAACAAGAAGATCATTACACTTCGACATCATTTGCTCTCCTTACTCGCCATTATACACTTCATTTTAAAGTTAAATTAAAAGCTATTAAGCTGCTATAGTACTATAGGATTAGAAAACCAATCAGCCATCATTCAAACGTCATAAAAACAGTCATAAAAATCGATATATGTGGTTGTCTAAAAGTATTAACAAAGGTTACCATGAGTGGTTCATAAGCTTGCAGAGATATCGTCTTACAATAATTTAACCAATTAACAAGAAACAAGAGTTATACCTATCAATCTTGTTGGTCAACAAACTTGTCATAACTGAAGTTCATACTATACGAATCAATGCTATACCTATACATCTTGTTGTCAAAAGAACTTAAGTAAATCAGATGTTGTTTCGCGCTAGTTTCAAATGCATGGGTAGAATAATTCCATTTCATGCACAAAGTACTCAGCCGCACTTGATTTTTCTCCCACATTACATGAAAAAACAGTACCATTGTTAGTAACCAGTCCCTCATGATTATAGCCACAAACACCTCTTCATCACTTATATCATCTCCAATCGCCAACACAAAATCAGACTCCGCCTACCTCTCGCCATCAATTCAAATATATTCGTTGTACCTTGTTTCACACCCTACAATAGTACCTTAAGTCAAGAATATATTCAGATTGAGTAACAAAATAACGAAGCAAACTTTTTTATATATTGTTATAGGTCTATATCCATCGGCTATTCTTTTTTCAAGATGTTCCAACATGTCCTTAGCATGTTCGTGCCCAAATTTCCTGCATTCTCGTAATGCCAATCCATCGCACTCCTTTATCTTTCAATATAAGAGCCATCGAATCGCTTCTCCATAAAAGTTCATTATCAACTCGCGTTCTCCATGCATCCGACACAATTATTCCATCCACATGTACGTTTTCCATTTTGCATCTCAGGCCCCTCATAAAGTATCTCGTGCTCACCGCAATCGCAAGTTTCTCACACGAGTCAAACCACATGCCAAGACCTTCTTTACCACACCCACCGATAATGACACCATGTTTTGGGATCATCACGAGTTGTTTAATGGCTAAGATTAAATTTTCACTTGGTTGTGTATCTAAAATGGCAAAAGAATTGCTCTACTCTTAGGCCCACAATAAGCATTCTCGCAAAATATCCATATCCATCAACCTAAAGTTTCCATCTTAACAACATTTAGCAAAGATGTTGAGTACATGTATCAACTAAATTTGTAAAAAGCTTGTGACCAGTTGATAACATCATGGGACCGAATGTACTATTATGCACCTTGTTTTAGGAGTGATAAATGATACTATCGAAAGCTCTTTTTTAGGAGTAAAACCGATATTATTGAATTAAATGAATAAAGTTTTCACTAATGATAGAAACCGAAACCCAAATGATTGATTACATGCATAAATAAAATGCAGATGTATCTTGGGCATAGAGTAGTAAAGTAACAAATTAGCTTTGTTAGCATACTACATCATCAAGTGTTACACTTGTTCCCGTCGCCAAACCAAAGAAAAGACAAAGAAATAAACTTGCATTTACGATCATGTTTCTCTAATATCTAGTTTAGAGAATGTAAGTTATGGTTTTGTCTTGTATTGAGTGCTTACGAATGTTCTTTTCTATGAATTTTGCTAGTGTAGCTTATTGTAGATGATGTTTGGGGGAATTTTCATGTGAAGCTAAGTGAATCGCTTATGATTGGTCTGCAGTTGTGTCCACTTAATCTATCGAGGTCCGTGGAGATTGAGTGTTGAATCTGCTCTAATAGGCGACCCGGTGACCGGAATTCTAAGTCATCTATACTCTAAGCTAGTGCTTTTTCCGATGTAAGCAATCAAGATCCCCGTCATCACATGAACCAACAAAGGTGAAAGAGTCATTATTAGTATTCCAAAACAATAAAGACAGTGGGAGTGTATGAGGCTTTTAAAATGTCGTGTGGAGCGAGTAACAAGTCAAATGGGCAAGGTTTATTAATGTGTTAATTATAAATTATAAAACAATATTATTACATAATATACTATACATTAACGATTTAGGATGTTGTATGTATACAAAATAGACTTTGTTTTACTTCAAACTGTTTGACCTGCTTCCCTATTAGCTAAATTGTTTTCTAACCGAAAACTCATTCAATAGTAAATGGGTCAACTCTACCACCTCAAATTTTCTCGTAGCTTTTATTTAAGCTGATGTCGAGCCCGAAGCCTTTAATAACCGCAAAAACAAGAATAATTGATCAAGATGCAAAACGAATACCATATGTCATTTTAAATGTACACGCCTTTCTTTTTCTGTTTGAAAACCAGCTATAAAATTTGATGTATAGCACATCGATTGGAGATGACATTTAATTTTGTTATGAATTAACATTAATATGACAAACTGTCACTAAACATTCTATATAGATTATTACTTAAACTATATCAATTTGGTAACATGTTTGACACAATAACCATCCGACATGTTACCAAACATGCTCAAAACGAGTAAAACATAGATATAAAACAATAAAAATTCATTAATGTAGCCTTCTAACCATTTTTAATCTTTAACTGCAGTTCAAGAAAAGGTAAGATGAAAGTGTTTGTGAGTCAACCGGACCCATTCTAGTTTTGACCCATTTTGAGACCCACCGAATCAACCCGTTTCACCACCTTTTCAAAGATGATCGATCATGCATGCCGGGATCAAATATCCTTCAAGGTATGGTGGGGAAGAGTCTAAGTATCGAACAAGATAGTACATGTACGGTGGCACACAAGAAAAGCTCTTGCAACCTCCATTTGGTGTTGTATTTATTTATTTTGTAAGATTGGTTTTCGACTTTCACATGTCAGCCTTTAGCTTCAGAATATTGAGTTATATACCAACATTGTAAATGTGATTGTTTACATACGTTATCGCAAAATTAGTCATATGTCAAACGGTCTTCTAGGTGCTATAATAAAAGATAATTTTTAGGACCATTGTCATCCAAAATCTAAATAATCATATGAAACAAGTGATTAATTCACCTTATTTATTCTAACAAATAAAGATAAACAGAGTGTAAAATGTTCAAATTATGGTTGATTGGTTGTATTTAGCACAATGAAAACAAAGGTAACATTGAACTCTTATGAATAGCTGGTAGTTGTCTTGGTTATCTATTAATCTTATATACCAAAAGGCAAGAACATATGACAATTGAAGACCACTTACAGTCAAATGAGAGGGTACTCCACAAATGGCGGTTAGTGTTGCAAAGCTAAGGGTGATCATCAATTCATGCCATTCCAAATACGGGTGATAGGTGTATTTGGGCTACACGCACGCTTGGCTCGCTTTTATGGGTTCATATAAGTTTGAGCCTTGGCTTGCATCAAATGTAATTACAAATGCACCATATCAAGACTTGAAGATTAGTTGAATAAGAGTATGAATTTCATTGCACCCACTCTTATAGGTTCAATGGGCCAGAAAGCTGGATCCTACAAGTGTAAGTTGTTCACCAAGCTTTTCTATAAAACAACTAGTGCACCCAACACATCCTAACAGTTCTAGTTTCTTCTTACTATCCTTAGTCCATGGAAACTGCTCCTATTTACCAAAGGTCAAGGATAGCTAACGGTAACAAGGTGCAAAGCTTCTCAAGTAGCAAAAGCTAGCTCCCGGTCCCTAAATATCGCCTATTACTTATATTTCAAAAAAATCCTAAGATTCAAATTTCAAGCTTGAGGACATTCTCGTGTTTTGACAAATGTCGCAACATGTTTTCGATCACAGCCCCAATCAAGGTTATGCATCACTTGCTTAGTAAACTAATAACTAGCTTCACCATTCGAACTCGCCTAGATTATATTACTTATTTGTTACACTACTAGTTACAACTAAAGAGCTCGGATCTTTTACTATATATCGAACAAATTAGTATATAAGTACTAACATTCGAAAATTAGAACACCCATGATTATCAAATATTGAATAACCATTAACGTTGGCTCAAGAATATTGCCCATGGTGCAGCAAATTAATTGATAAATAGTTACCAATGAAAAGCGGTTGCAAACTTACTTAGGAATCACACATACCACTATCAGACCCATTTGCCTCATTTCGGCTAGTCCAGTCCCGTAAAGAAGAGAAAATATAAATCACCAACTTTACTTCAAAATGTTTCATATGTGTTGTAAACTATGATGACTATGCATTAAAAGTCTTAAGTGCTTGATCTTTCATTTCTGATAGTGATCAACAAGTGGCGCTAAACTCTAACTTACATCACCAAACTACAGCTACAATGAATAAGAGATTTAACCAACAAATGAATAAGAGGTTCGTGTATGCAGATGTAACGTGTGTAACATAACATCAGCATGTCTATGTAAGAAATTAACATTTATAACTCTATATGCTAAGTACTATCACAAAATCTCTCAGAACAAAACATTAATATTAGAAGGTCAAAGTTGGTTCCTCATTTATGACAGTGTGCCCATGATATATGTTCCTAATATACCACAAAGGACTGCAGAAATGTGGTTGAACGTCGACCTTGGCTTGAAAAGGGGATGAGTAAACTTATTGCAGATGAAAATCTAAAGCAAAGCCGTAAAGTAAATATGACTCCTACTCTAGATGACGGATCAAATACACATAAGAATTCACCATGGTTTAGTACTATGTTTTCGTGCATTAAAACATCCTAGGGTACAACAGCTCATCCACTTTTGAAAAATCAATTTGAAATAGCCTAGTTTCCTCTTTGCAAGAACCATAAACTTCTAGGATAAGATAGCCAAACACCCCTTAAGTGTAACATGTATCCAGATCCTCATGCTCCAAATATTTTCACATGTGACGGTTGTTCACTCACCCTAAAAGCTACAAGACGATATTTTCACATGTGATGAAATTGTTCACACGCCTTAAAAAGCTACGAGACGATATTTTCACATGTAAAGAAGTTGTTCGCACATCAAACGATATTTTCACATGTGACGAAGTTCTTAAAAGCTACGAGACGATATTTTCACATGTGATGAATTTCTTAAAGCTACAAGACGTATATTTTCACATGTGATGAAATTGTTCACACGCCTTAAAAGCTACGAGACGATATTTTCACATGTAGAAGTTGTTCATACATCAAACGATATTTTCACATATGATGAAATTGTTCACACGTCTTAAAAAGCAACGAGACGTATTTCACATGTGAAGAAGTTGTTCACACATCTTAAAAAGCTACAAGACCTATATTTTCACATGTGACGAAGTTTTTAAAAAGTAATGAGACGTATATTTTCACACGTGACGATATTCTTAAAAAGCTACGAGACGTGTATTTTCACATATGATGAAATTGTTCACACGTCCTAAAAAGCAACGCGACGTATATTTTCACATGTGAAGAAGTTGTTCACACATCTTAAAAAGCTACGACTTATATTTTCACATGTGACGAAATTGTTCACACATCTTAAAAAGCAACGAGACATATATTTTCACATGTGAAGAAGTTGTTCACACATCTTAGAAAGCAACAAGACATATATTTTCACATGTGAAGAAGTTTTTCACACATCTTAAAAAGCTACAAGACCTATATTTTCACATGTGACGAAGTTTTTTTATAAAGATTTGAGACGTATATTTTCACATGTGACGATATTCTTAAAAGCTACGAGACGATATTTTCACATGTGACGAAGTTGTTCACGCACCTTAAAAAGTCGCAAGACGATATCTTCACATGTGACCGTGTTCTTCACAAATCTTATAATACTTGTAGTTGTAAATGTGCTTATTGAAGTCGCTCACCTATACCTTTTCGAGTAAAACTAAATTTTTAGATAAGAAAGCATAACCGTAAGTACTATCAAGACTACTAAAACAATGAATCAACAAATAAAATTCACAGCTTGCATGATATTGGTTCAGGCACTTGAATCAATTTGTTGCAATGATAGCGATAAAAGTATTAAATGAACAACTATTACAAGCAATCGTCAAACTGAACATCAATTACAAACATGTGAATGATGATGAAAGTGTAAGAATTGAACCTTTTATAGAGCAAAATTTACCTAATAACCTCCAATGGCGGTTTATGACAACCATAAGCTCAAGGAGATGATCGATATTAGTGATAGAAAGGTGCTGCTATATATGGCGGCGATTGGTACTCCAATGGCTTGTCTTGTTGTGGTCGATGGAGATGGAAGTGATGGTGGTTCAGTGTGAGAGCTATAATTGTGGCGGTTTGAACGGCGTTGATCCGCGGTGTAGTGGTGGTTATGATCCGAGATTATTGAAGGTAGTTGGATTGGAGAGGATCGTATTGTTTTTCACCTTAGTGTGTGAGATATGTGTGTTTTTCTTTTATATAGTAGTTGTGATGGGTTTTAATTAAAAAATTTTTTTGTTTAGTATATGGGTTAATCTAGGCCATTAGATCTAAAAAAGGAGGATTACATGGAGGCTAGGATCTCTCTCGCGTTCTCACCAAAATTAGACTTCTCACAAGAAACACCCCTATATATATATATATATATATATATATAGAGTAAGGATCTAGTAAGAATATTAGTTAAAATGAGAAGGATAAGAAGTAATTTTAACCATTAGATCAAAGATTAATGGCCAGATTTCTTGGTGGCAAATTAGTAATTAATTATCCAAGTTATGACTGCTTGATTAGATACTTAAGGGTAGATTTGTAAAATCCGAATATTGTGTCCCTCATAATTGGGATTCACTTTGTCAACAGTTAAACCATTTTTCTCTTTCAATCCGCTGCACCAAATTAATATAAGAAATTTATGAAAACGATTAAACCGTCTTAACGTGGATCGGATTGGCAAATAATGATGCATACAAAGTTCTTATTTAGATGCAAGTATTATCTTAGATGCATCCAATTCACGTACACATATAATATAGTCGTTGGTAGAAGATGCATGAAATACACATGCACTTTTGATTATTGCTCTTTTTTTGTTAACAAAACTAGATGCATCGTACTTTTGTTTTTTTAAAAGCATATCTACATATGCATCTTATACACAAAATGATGCATTGATGCATGTAATTTTTTCTTTCGTTTCATGACATTTTTATATGCATCTGATATTGTCAAAATATGTTGGGAAAATGAGCAGCTTTTGAATGTGTCTTAAAATTAAGTGATATGACCAATCATTTGCATCTAAGTTGATACCTGAGATTAACAAATGCATCCATTTGATGATGCATAGATCTTTTTTTAGTTCACGTAATCTACTAATAGCTTCAACATAACAAGTCGTTAGATGCATTATGCTAAAAAATGTCATTAGATGCATTTTATAAAATAAATTAGATGTTTTTATCTTGGCCTAATCTTATTAGATGCAACTCAATTTGCTAGATGCATTTACAATTCGAATAATAAAACCTGCAAGTTACGATGCTCTACAAAAGAAAAATAAATAAATAGATGCATTCAAATAAGTTAATATGACATGAATCCATAATATGTTACGAGTATATGCATCTATATGATATGGAAATGCTGAACTCATAACTAAAACACATATCTATATATGACCCACTATTAAAATATGTTAACTGATTGCTTATATAAAGCATCTAACGAAATCTTAAATTAGTTCTGATCATGGGGTTTGAATTTTAATATTACGAGGAGCATGAAATAAAATGGAAAAAATGTAAGTTCACCATTATTGTAGGGATACAACCAGACTTGTATAATAACTAAGGACAAATATACCCTTAAAGTCATTTTCAAAATGATTGGCTAATATCGCTTCTTATTCTTCTCATTATAACTTTTCTTCTTATTTGATCCTAACTATATATATATATATATATATATATATATATATATATATATATATATATATATATATATATATATATATATATATATATATATATATATATATATATATATATATATATATATATATATGTCGTGTGCTGGTAAGAGCATTGTAGTTTATCTTCAAGGTATATGGTTCAATTCCCTAACACTTTATCCTCTTGCATATTTTTACTTTCATAAATCCCTTTTTTTTCGGTCTGTAGCTATTCGTAAGGCTAAGCTCATATGTCAAGTGTTGTGTAACTTATATGTAAAAATAATGAATCCGGAAAAGATAAAATGGGCCAATGACCTTTTTTTTTGAGAAATTGCTTTTGTATATTTTCGTCTTGTTATTCAATCGTAAGGTATATGTTTAGAGGTGGCAAAACGGGCGGGCCGGGCGGGCATGAGCACGGGCTAAAATGGGCACGGGCTTAAACGGGCACGGGTTAAATGGGCACGGGCCAAACATGCACATGTTATACAAATCGTTTAATAAACGACCTAAAATGACGAAATAAATTTCTTAAATGTAATATCTTATTTATATTAAAAAAACTTAAGGGGAATTGCATATATATCCTTCCTAACCCTTATAATTACATATATATCCAACCTAAATTAATAATTACATATATATCCTTCTTAAGGTACATAAATGTCATATATATCCAAATAGTTACTTTTTATATAACAACTAGGTGAAATACCCATACATTTACCATTATATTTTTATTTGTTTCTATCTTCTTTGATGCATAATAAACCCCCACACACAACCAACCACATTGTTAGTCAATTACCAGTATCAGTTTTAAAAAATGCAATGACGGTTGTCAATTTCAGGTATTGTAGTTAGATCTATGGGTGTAATATAATTTATTTATGTTAATATTCAAGCTACACATAACGTGTACAGAACCCATCTCAAAAACCCATCTTGATATGTAAGAATCCATGTTGTGTTTGATTGGGGTTGGATAAATTAATTTGAGTAGACATAGAAAGGGAATCCACGGGGTTTCTTAGGCCTCGTTTGGTTCGCAGAATGTTTTTGAAGGAATTGGAATGTGTCATGGAATTGGAATGTGAAAGAATTGGAATGTCAGAAATTCCATACTAGAAACCTGTTTGGTTTACTAATCTGTCAAAGGAATTGGAAAGTTTTTTTTAAAGCAATTGACAAAACTACCCTTCATTGTTTTATTTTATCTTTACTTGTTTATATGGATTTTGAAAGTTTCCATCAAGGTGTGGAAGGAATCTTAAATTCCTGTGTACGCATAATAATATCATTTTTAAACATTCCAACTTTACCCCATTTACAACCAAACATGATTTAGAATAGGAATCCAATTCCAAATCCTTCATAATCCATCAGCCAAACACGACCTAAATAATATTGAAATGTTCTATCTTATAATTGTTGGTTTAAAACAAAATTAGTGACAAAAATGAGAATGGGACTTAAGTTACTCAGATGGAGAAACATAGCATATGTAAAGTTGAGAATGAAACCATTGTCGTATGATGTTTTGCAAATGAATTGTTGGTTTAAAAAAGGTAAATGTGTAGTGGGTTGTGTGTGGGTAAAATGGTCCATGTATTGTTAATTATGTAATATTTTGTAATAATTATATAAAAATTAATTATTTGGATATATGTAATATTTATGTAGCTTTAGAAGTATATATATGTAATTATTAATTTAAGTTGGATATATATGTAATTATGCATCTTTGGAAGGACATATATGCAATTCTCCCAAAAACGTAAATATATTATATAAAAAAATTCTTTAAAATGATTATAATGTTGTACAATTGAGGAAAAAAATGTGAATGTTAGTGCTCATTTAAGTTTCAATAGGCTATATGTGCCCATTTCAAAAAAAGGAGGGGGCTAAATATGCCCATATTTTTTAAAAATTTATCCATTTAGCCAATCTTTTTGCTTTTTGGCACATTTGCCACCTCTATATACGTTCAAATCCCATGTGTACTATTTCTTCTTTGTATTCACTCACACAATACAACTAACCAGTTTACTTGACGAAGATAACAATGTAACTTACATTTTTGTATATTCTATCATATTTTTATTTTTTCACGACCACAACGAAACAAAAAAGACCGAAAGTATATGAGTAAACCCACATGAGGATGTACGAATCCAATTGCGTTGTCACTTAATATTTGTATTCAAACAACGACACTAAGATCAAAGTACAAATGCTCTTATTGAACTTGTAGATTGTCTATAAAAATGCAAGTCAACATGAGTCTACTTTTAAAATTTCTATATTACAAGGTGTCAACGGACGTGTCTCACGAGAATTATCTAAATTTGATAGACGGCGTGTCACCCTCACGAGTCCTGAAAAAAAAAAAAAAAAAAAAAAAAACCTCACACACATCAAATATAGTTCACTTATCCAGATATTGATGTATCGAAAAGGGAACTTAATCACCCACACAAAGATCTTTTACTTATATGATATGGAAATTATATTTAACATTTAAAATGCTTAAACTACTTGCAACGTTAACCACTAAATGGTGGCCTAGTAGCAAAAGGACTTGTGACTATTAGTAAAAAATGTGTGAGGTCTTCCAAGTTCAATTCCTGCTAGGTGCAAACAATCTTAAGTGGTCACGTTAACCTCCTGAAGAGGGACGACTTTACCTGGTTTGAGTATGTGTAGCGGTGGGTTCCAACCCTGTGGATTAGTCGGTCAAAAGGTCAAAAATCATGGCAAAAAAAAAGAAAAAAATAATAAAAATAAAAAAACTTGCAACATAAAGGTGTACTTGCAACAATTTTTTTTTGAACCCATAATACAGTGGATACCTCCTTAGGGAAAAAGCAATGCTAAGTGAGCAAATCACAACCACAAACTCCCAGCTATATATCTTGTTTAGAAGTACAACATGAATCTAAAGCATTATGCACAAATACAGATAATTTCATATCCTACATTTGGAATACATAACCAGCCTCAACAAAGTGGGATTTTACCAGCACAAGAGCTCTTCCGCGATGAGAAATCTTTTTCTTCCCTGGGCATTTCAGCATAACTATAACACCAAAAATCATAAAATAAGTTTGGTTTTATTGCAAGCATGAGATGACATGGAAGGCTCAGGAAGATTAGAAACAGAGATGGGCTTACGTTTGATCATAACCATCCAGTCGAAAGACTAGATACCATCCAAAGTCATTTGGTCCTCTTGCAAGAACGCGATCTTCCCATGAAAATGTACATTTGTGTGTAAAATTATTTGAAATAAAATCAAGAGTTAATTGCATTTTTGATCCTTGTGGTTTGGCCAAATTGCAAGTTTGGTCTCCAAAATTTTGAAAGTGCAGCGATAGTCTCTATTTTGAAGTTTGGATTGCATTTTTGGTCCCTGGATAAAGTTAAATGACCTAAATACCCTTTGTCTTCTTCAGAAAAAGATAATGGTGATTTGGTCATTTCACACCAATAAGGACAAAAAATGCAACCCAAACTTTAAAATGGAGACTATCGTTGCACTTTCAAAGTTTTGGGGACCAAACCTGCAATTTGGCCAAACCACAAGGACCAAAAATGCAAATAACTCTAAAATCCATCAAAATGTAGTACGAACATTCATAGGTACATGCAGATCACATTTTAGACTACAAAAGATCAGTTAAACAGTTTGATATCATTAAAAACTAACTGAATAATATAAAGCATACAGAGGTCTTTCCAACAAACGTAACGGTTTCATGATTTGGCCCAATAGCAAGATAAAATAAGTTGCTTCACATTACCAACGACACTTAACTAAACGTCGTGGCATGTAACTCCAAAGCACAAAACAAATTGCATTGTCGTCACAACCAAACAAAAAAAATGAAAAAAAAATGAGAGTAAACCCATATGAAATTAGTGATAAAGTTTGTACTACGTAGATGATATCTCACAATTGCATTTGTCACTTAATTACCATGGATGTTAGTATTATTTGAATAAAGTCAATTCAACCTTAGATTTCACAATCCTACATAGGTTAAAGAAGTAAAATATTGCTTGGATATATAGTTATGTTTTCAACACGGAAACGATGACAGGTCTTGTAGGAAAAAAAAATCAAGCTCTAATGTCATATCTGTGTTGAAAAATTAATATAAAATTCCAACTTTTTTTTAGTATGCGTGTCAGTTAAAAAAATGGTACTCTATTCCTTTTTGTTTAAAAAGACTCTCCAAACATGTTTATACAACTAAATATATAGTAATGTTCTATGTATAATGGTTGTTGTTGTTCTTTTTGATTTATAGATGTTATACCGATCCACCTGAACTTGCATAACCCCTACTCTACAATGGATATTGATTTCCGCATTAACATGTTATAAAAATGAACTAAGGCATGTCCCTCCATGTAAGGTCTTTACTGAGCACATGCAATTTTGGTCATTTAAGCTCTTAGAATTCTAGAGTTCAATCATGCAAAAGGTAAAACATAGGTGATTGGAGCCATCTTTGTTGCCTACATTTCTAGTTAAGATATCGGAGAGCACCATTCAAAGTGGTTTCTGAGGTCTTTTAACACTCATGAGGATCGTCCATGTAGTATGTTTGAGGCTTTGTACTTTTTATGACGGGGTAATTATGTAGTATGTTTGAGGCTTTGTCAACACTTTACCAGCTATATTTTTTAAGCAACCTAGACCAAGCGACTTTTTAAGATTCGAGCGACATTCTGTTTTTTCCTTTTTTAAAAAAAAAAGTCAAACTTCCCAAAATATTATTTTATTCTTTTAACGTCTTCCCAATGCTGAGCAACTTAATCGAATTATTTTAAGCGACTTTTTTTACTTTATACTTTTGTACTTTTTGATACATTTTTTTTTATCACTTTTCAAAATTATTATTTTAAAAATAATAATAAAATAATAACTTGAAAAGTGATAGGCTATGTTTGTCGACACGTAGTAGTAGCAGTAAGTAGTAAGTAGTAAGCAGTAAGTAGTAGTTGTTTGTTTAAAAAACGTGTTTTGTAAAGTAGCCTGTAGCACTAATTATAAATTGTAAAATTACGAAAAAGATCATATACATATTAAAATAAAATAAATGATTAAACAAATGAGGGTATATATGTAATTTCATAAACTAAATGCTTGGAGCAATTGCGGAATGCTTAATCAAGAAGCATTTAGATTGGAGCGGTAAGACAATATTTAAACGCTTGTTGAGGTGTTGCCAAACTCTTCTAAATGCTTGTTGCCAAACATGACCGTAGTATAAAGGGGAAAGTGAAAAACTACTATGTTTTGTAACAATCCAACAAAATCAATCCCCCGCCTTTCATCTTCTTCCTCTTCTCAAAACTGACTCATTCCTTTTTCTTTTCTTCATTCCCCGCCTTTCAATCATCTTTTTAATTCCATCTTTTTTGTTGTGGAATTATTGGCTTTATTTGATTACTTGAGTGTCGTTTATTTTCCAGCTATGATAAGTCTTTCACTTCATATGGCTATTCTATCACGAAGGTGAAAATTGGATGTTATAAAGTAGGAGACTGCTTTTCACAGAATATAGGATTGCACACCAAATTTGTGATATTTTGCGCCATAGTTTCTGCGGCCAATATGTAAGAATAGTAGAGACAAACAGAGGGTTGTTTTTGCTTAAGGTGTTCTATGCTTGGCGTTCGTTTAAGTTTAGTCTTATATTTCTAGGTGTTTGGTTATTTAGGTGTTATTTTAAGCTTTGACTTTAGGTGTTGCATGTTGGTGTTTTTGGTTTTCATAGGCTATTTGGGTATGGTTTTACATTCATGTCTTTTTAGGCTTGACTATTAAGTAGTCAAAGTTATGTGTTCATTCTGAGTGAATTTGCTATTATATAATAGTAAGAACCTACTGGTAGTAATAAGACATGGTTTTAGGATGCTTGATAGTTGATCATATAGTTATGTTAAATTCTTCTATTATAATAGATGCTAAATTGGTACATCCATGATAATGTGTTAGTCGGACTAGTGGGATTGAAACCTACTAATCTAACTTGTTAAAGTGATTATGTGAAATTGTTGTTATGATCTTATATTGTTGGTCCCTTTTTTCTATCTATTTCTGACTATACAGGTTTATAAAAATATTGCAGGTTATTTAGCCGTTATGAGAGTGAAGGCCCTAAGGACTCGCTGGATGGGAAATCCATCTTATATTGTTGGTCCCTTTTCTCATTTCTATAATAATCTAATGTTTTAAATATAACGAATTAGGTAGTTTTATGCATTAAGAATACACTTTAGGTAATCCATTTCGTATTATGCTTTTGAGTTTACTCGTTTGACCCATTTTTAGAACAAACACAACCCAACTCAGTCAATTCATTAGTAAATAAGCTGGTATTGCCTCCTGTAATTGTAAGTTTATCAATAAGTTCTTTATGGTCTGTAAAGATGCTTATCACGTGTTCACTCTACAGGCCATTTCTCCAATCTCACAGAGACAGATGCAAGACATTGAATCTCTTGCATCAACGATAATAAGTGAACTGAATTCCATGAGGGTCATTGCTTTATGAAGCGTATCGTCCCCCATCTGAGAAAAATGGGCAGATGAGGTATTTAATAACTTGAACTATGCAACTTTTATTGTTATATACACACTAACAATGAAACTGGCCCACAATTTGTTTAGTTAATATCAAAGTAGTTAATATCAAACCATAAGAGGTGGCAAGATGGGAGGTCGGGCAATGGGTCAAAACATGCTAGTCTCGGTTAACCCACTAGCATTTCTATGTCTATTATACTTACACTTGGAGACCTAATGAGTGTTGTGATACCACGTAACACTCAAATATCGACAACTAAGTCCTGGGTTTACTACACAATCAGTGACAACCAATCTACTGTAGGTGTTGTGGTCTATCAAGGGGGAAGGGTCAGATCTACAGATAACCATTTCTTGGGAGAATTTTCAATTTCTGATGTACCACTTCCTCCCAAAGGAGTATCTTCAGTTACCCGTGGGTGGCGCCTTCATTACGGCCGGTCATAAGGTGTATTTGTTTAAGGTTTTTTTTTGTCTGGATTACGAGCTTATTGGACCTTTGAAAAGCCAATAAGCTCATTTTTTGGGGTTATAAGCTTAAATAAGCCATATGCTCAAGCTCATTAGCCCAAAAAATTGAGCTTATTGGCTGTTCAAAAATTTAATAAGCCTATAAGCCTGAAAAATAAGCTTAAACAAACGCCCCCTCAGATTAATATGCTAGTAGTTTTGTATCATTTCTATTTATTTGAAGGTTTTATATTAGATATGAGGGTCAAGAGGTTATTCAAATTTATCACAAATAAACACTTTGTTTAAGCAAGTTCCCAACCGTTGTTGACAACTGCTTATTTTACTTCAAATATAAGCAGTTTGGATAATCTAAACATTTAAACTGCTTCAAAAAATGAAGGAATCCCAAACACCCCTGCACATGTGGGTGGCTATGGGTTTAACTGTTTCAAATGTGAAATAGCAAATTTGTCATCGAAAGGGCAATTTTGTCATTGACATCTTGAAAGCCTAAGAGATTGTTTGGAATGGTTTTTAAGTGCTCGTCTGTTTATCCATCTACATGTATTAAGCAGATAAGCAGTTTTAAGTGTTTGACAAAAAAATATATATTTGCTTTTTCACCATGAAATAAGTAATCTGAAACACCTGAGACACTAAACATTGCTGAATTGAAGTTACAAATTACTCGTTAATAAAAGTAAATTTGTTATTGATCTTTTGAGAAGGCCTTTATCCATGTATATTATATTAAACATCAGCAGAAACGCATTTTTGGTACTTGATATTGCATCTTAAGATGGATACACTGCTATTTGGATAAAAACTAAGGATAAATTGGATCAAACCTTGATGCCGGTGTTTTAATGTGGATTATAGATGCATTTTCTTTACTTATTATGTCAATATTAAAGAATATTGTCAGTTGTAGTAGACAAGTCAATGCAGAAAATAAAATGAAATGACTGATGTGAGACTGATGTTGGATAAAAACTTAGGATAAATCGAGGGAACCATAGATTTTCTGTTGGTCAATTCATTAACGTATGCCTTATAAGGAGTGATCAGGTAACTTACACTTTGTTGTTTTTCATGATATAAAAACACCAACACAGTACGTAAAACGCACCCTTGTCAACCTTAAAAAGGAAAGGAAAGAGGAGAAACTATTCTTTAGTACTCGTAATAAATAAGGACAGAACAAGTTGGTGGAAAATTTGCCATGTTCATATACTTGCAACTCTTCTTTAGTGGCAAATATGCCCTTTTTCTATTATTCGTTAACTAATGTAACTACTGATAGTTTGACCAAACAACTAATATCCTACGGGAACTTATCTTTTCATAATAGACAAGTGTTGGAGGTAATTTTGGGGCCCCAAATGTTTAGAGGCCGTGTAAGGTTGCAGCTTCCGTGACCTTTGAGGACAGTGCTATTTCTTAATGGAATTAAATATGTTAACTATTGGACATATATGGGCTCTCTTTTTTTTTTTTCTTTTTCAATCAGCTATATGTTGTTTTAATTTAAGAGTTTAAGAGTAATTGCAGATGCTAAGAGGTTGGTCGGAAGAAGATTCAGTGATTCTAAAGTTCAGGAAGACATGAAGTTGTGGCCTTTTAGGGTCATAAAAGGGCCTGCGGACAAACCAAAGATTGTTGTGAGCTACAAAGGTCAAGTTAAGGAATTTATTGTCAAGAAATTTCGTCTATGATTCTTGTCAAGATGAAAGAAACTGCTGAGGCATACCTTGGAAAACTGTGAAAATGCGGTCATAACAGTCCCAGCTTATTTCAACGATTCACAACGTCAATCAACCAAGGATGCTGGCGCTATTGCTGGATTAAATGTTGTACGCATGATCAACGAGCCTACTGCAGCTGCAATTGCATATGGTTTGGACAATAAATCTGATATCTCTATTAAAATGAATGTCCTCGTTTTTGATCTAGGTGGTGGCACATTTGATGTCTCTATATTGACCATTACAAAAGAGGGTACTTTTGAGGTGAAAGCTGTCGCTGGTGACACTCATTTGGGAGGTGAGGATTTTGATAACCGTATGGTGAGTCATTGTGTTCAGGAATTCAAGAGGAAATTTGGTAAGGACTTGACTGGGAACCAAAGAGCATTGGGAAGGCTGAGATTTGCCTGTGAGAAAGCAAAAAGGAGCCTCTCATCCACTACTCGGACTTCAATCGAACTAGATGGCTTGCATGAGGGGATTGATTTTTTAATAAAACTTAGTCGAGCTAAATTTGAAGAGCTGAACATGTGTTCATTCAATACGTGCATCGAGACTGTTGAGACATGTTTAAATGATGCTAAGATAGAGAAATCATGTATAAATCAGGTGATTCTTGTAGGTGGCTCAACTAGGATACCGAAGGTTCAACAAATGTTGCAGGAGCTTTTTGATGGCAAAGAGTTATGCAAGACTGTGAATCCTGATTAAGCTGTTGCATATGGTGCAGCCGTTATGGCTGCAAACTTAAGTGGTAAGGGTGATAAGACTGTTGAAAGCTTGCATATGGTATACGTAAAAGTAGATAATTAAGGCATCAATTATGAATACAAGCCAAGATTATCACAAATAATGATTTGAAAATTTGATACAACTTGTTAGAGTAGCTTTCCTTGTTTCACCTGAATATTTAAGAGTTTATATCAGTTTCATCAAATTATGTGTTTTTATTTAAATATACCAACACATTACACATATATACATGAGGTTAAATTAAAGTTGTTTTTCTTTTGGCATTGCAGGGCTTTGTTATAACTAAAGGAGGCACAAGAAAATACTTTTGCACTTAACCATATGGTCAAGCTTCTCAGGTGCAAATATTTAGAAGCTTTAAATAATGTTTCAAGTTCGGAAGTGCATCACACCAAGTTGTTTCGATGTAAATTTAGTTGGGCATAGATGTGTATAATGCTCTTGTGTACTCATATTATTCTTTTAATAGAAATTGGCACCTTATTCCATTTAATCACCACAACATCATGACCAAAAGTATGGTGATGAGCCGGTTCAACGCTCCCACCCGCAAACCTAACTATCGCAGAAGTCGGGTTTTCCCTAACAATCTTCATAACCCCACCCGGCATTATCCCCACTTCACGCCCCTTGGCCAGTTCACATATATTATTACTATTACCAGTATCACCATTATCATCAGAAAAAAGACTATTTGTTTCCTATTTTCAACATTTCAGCTATACTCTACGTGAAAACTTTATTTCAACAAGGCATTTCATCGAACACTTGGTGTGCAATTTAAAAGCTAATGTCATTGAACACAATGGCAATTTTGAGAAGATGGGTTTTTCAGATGAAATGGAGCTATATTTATGTTCAACGATTCATACTTGAACGAACTTCAAATAAAAAAACGGTGATTAGAAACGCAGATTAAAGCCCATAGTATACTTATGTTCATCGATTATTTTAATGAACTAAAATCACGATTTTGGAATGAGATTTTCGAAATCAATGTTTTGATTGCAACTGTAAGTCAGACCAAACATGGAAAAATCATAGAAAGTGAAAGGAGATCTTGGATTTGTTTCGGTTTGGGAGAGGAAGAAGAGAGTGGTTTTGGAGATAAAGTAGGTCTTTCATATTTGTAGTCAAACGAATTAGTTTTAATGAGTTCTATACATAACGTTACATACGTTAGAGCACTCCCAACCATAACTCCATGACTTGAGTTATGGTTTAACATCGTGTCACGTCTGCGCAACATCAGCTTTAACATTTCACGTTAACTCATAAAAAAACACCCGCAATCATAACATTCTCAAGTTAAACCTTAACTCACCAACAATTTACAAAAATAACACCTCATTTAGAGGCAGAAACGAAAAAAAATAAAAAATAATAACGGGCGTTAGTAGGGCAACGCCCAACCCTTAACTTGGGAATAACATGAAGCACGCAATGGTTGGTTAACATGGTTTAACACCGAAATGTTAAACAATAATATGAGGGGTGGGGGTTGGGGTGGTAATGAATTGGAGTGCTCTTAGAGCCTCACACTCACTTTCCCCTTAAAAAAAAGTTAAAAAAAATTGCTTAAAGTAATTCGTTTAAGTTGATTAGCATTGGGAAGACGCTAAAAGAATAAAACAATATTTTAAGAAGTTTGACTTTTTTTTTAGAAAATGACAAAACAAAATGTCGCTCGAATCATAAAAAGTCGCTCGGTCTTGGTCGTTTAAAAAATATTGCCGGTAAAAGCTAGAACCAATCATTGGGTTCACAAAATTTCGTGTGACACTTGGCGCTTTGATAATAAAAGAAAAAAATCGCAAGTCGCTGAGTCTATTTAAGGAATAACCAAAGTCGAGTTTAGAAAGTGTTAACACCTTGAACGACTGAGGCAGGCAAATCCATAATTACCCCTTTTATGATTATCTTTAACACTTTACCAGTCACCAAATTTTTTAAATTCTATTTTTAAAAGTCACGTAAAAGTCACATAATTACTCCGTTAATCTTAAATTCAAATTCAAAACCCACCAACCAAACGGGGTGATTGATTTTTTACATGACTATAACTGTTTTGTTTAGGTTAGTTGTGCTTTGAAGAGTTGTATGTTGTTTTTACGGAGTTGTAACATGGTTTGTAGATTTGAATCTTGAGTTTGGTGGTATTTAACTGTGGTAGAGTTAGGTTTACTAAAATCATAAGTTGAGAATTTTTTTTTCTAAAATAGTGTAGTCACTATCGTATGAAAATTAACTATATAAATATAGTAAAACCTATTCAACCAGCCGGCTTAAAATTATATATATTTTGGTAAGAAGATAAGAAAAAGTCCATTCTCCTAAAATAAGTGCATTATTGGTTCAGTCATGTAATTTGGCTATAAAAAAAACCTTAAACAAACACTCAATCCCATAATATCAGGACACATGTTCCATATGATCATATTATAATCAGTTGAATAATATTTTGTTTAGGCAACTCCTCTCCTACTTCTCCCATACGTTGACTAAATTACATGTGCCACCTCCTCCGGGTAATGAATTGAAGGGCCAGGTAGATCAAGATTCCCTCCTCATTTCTGGTTATTAATAGTCATCTGGAGCTCAACCAAGTTACTATTTTTTGTATCTTTGATATAGCAGTTCCTTCAATAATCAGTGTGGTTTTGTTCTCTATCGTCCTTCACAACTGGTGACATCTTTGCAATCTGTATTGGTAATGTATTAACTGCAGACCCTTTATTTTCCTATTTTATAGAGCATTCTCTCAAGTCTTCAAAGACCTTTCGCTATTAACTAATATAAAGTTTATTATCAAATCATTACCAACTTATTATTTTTTGATATAGCAGTTCCTTCAATAATCAGTGTGGTTTTGTTCTCTATCGTCCTTCACAACTGGTGACATCTTTGCAATCTGTATTGGTAATGTATTAACTGCAGACCCTTTATTTTCCTATTTTATAGAGCATTCTCTCAAGTCTTCAAAGACCTTTCGCTATTAACTAATATAAAGTTTATTATCAAATCATTACCAACTTATTATTTTTTGATATAGCAGTTCCTTCAATAGTCAGTGTGGTTTTCTTCTCTATCCTCCTTCACAACCGGTGACATCTTCATACGCTGTATTGGTAAGCATTAAGATCTTTGTTGATATATAAATTGCACACTTCATTACTTTTCTATTTTACATGCTAGTTATGTACCAATTGATTTTTAAATGAACCAAATCTAGGCTTATATATTGGATTGCTTATTTTGCCTGTCATATGTCAAAGGAAGATTGAATAATACAAGTTTTAAAGAAAAAACAAAGTTATTATTGATTAATAGTAGAAGTTTTTAAGAAAAAACAAATGTATTCATTATATTATATTATACTATATGAGGAGAGTCATTTTACATATCAAACTTTTTTTACATACCAAGGGATTCATCTCAACCATCAATCTAAAAAGAAATCAATGGCTGAGATTAAAAGCATTTTATTATTTCACATATTTTTTATAATTTAAATATCTCTTAAACCGTTAATTGCAGGGCCGTCTTGGGGATTTTGGGTGCCCTGGGCCGTAATTAAAAATGGGGTCTCTTAAAGAAAAATATGAGAGTAAAACAATAATTATCGATGTTAAAAATAACGTTACAAATATCCAAATATACTAGCCAACGCTAAAAAAGGTTATAAATATCTAAAAATACTATCACAAAGACTAATTCATCACCTATGAACATCTTTTCTAATGTCTCAAATGCCAAAAACAAAAAAAATCTAAGGATTATTTATAAAGTTTGTAAAATTTTTGGTATGTTATTGAAAGTATTCATGGTGCTAGCCTTATGGCATTGGCATGTTAACATCTCTAATAGTATGTTAACTGTTGTATTACAAATTTCAACTCCAAACAACATACAACTAATTAAAAAGTTGATTTAAATAATAATAGTTGACAATGAATCAACAAATTGTAACATTAAAGAATAAAGATTAACCCTAACAGACTAAAAATCTTAACTAAAATTTCAAAGTAAAAAAATAGAGGTTTACCTTATATTAGCCAAAACAAATAAAGTGTGGACCGATGCGATCAAAACTATCATCTGACTTTTTTCTTGTTTGCGAGATGTGTATACTCGTATGATCTAAATAATAAGAAAACTGATTTGTAGGCCTAAGTAATGAACCAAAAAAGAGACCTACAAATGTGATTGGTGTATTTCAAAAATGATGAGTTAACATGAGGAGAGAGAAAGTGATCTATTTCAAAAATTGAATATGTAAATGAGGTAGGTTTATTTATAAATTTAATTAGTAGACCTATTTATCATAACTCAAATACTAATTCTATTAAACTCAACAGATGCATTGCAACAACATGTATTATCCTTTTTTTGGGCTTTAAATTAGGAATGTAATCAGTTGGGCTTTTTACAAATTTGGTGCCCTTCTAAATTATGGGGCCCTGTGCAATGGCCCATGTTGCCCCTCCTTATATTCGGGCCTGGTTAATTGTTTAGCAAAAATAATTACACCATCGTGACGAGCATTTAATTATCTTTTTTTAGACGGGCACTTTGATATACTTTCGAAAAAAGAAAAAAAATTCGTTTTTTCACTTTTCTTCGTTTTTCTTCGAAACTGGAATTTGCATGAAATATCATATATGATTTAACACTAATTTGAAGATCAAATGTGATACTAATGTTAAATCACATATGATATGTAATATCATATGTGATACTAGTGTTAAATCATATATGATAAATCACATATGATATACGTATCATATATGATTTAACACTAATATCACACGTGGTATTCAAATTAGTGTTAAATCATATATGATTTTTTCATGCAAATTTCAGTAACGTAAAAAAACAAAAAAAAACTTAAAAAAAAAAAGGTGAAAAACACGAAAAAACAGTTTTGTCGAAAGTATATCAAGATTTGAGATCAAATGAGAACTTTTTTAAAATTGTTAAAGTGAGAACCCTATAATTGATTGACATGTGGAAATTTGATCACTAAAAAACTGAAAATTAAATATGTAATTAAAAGGGTATTTTAGGGTTTTTCACTTTTTTATTTGACTAAAAAACTGAAAATTAAATATGTAATTAAAGTGAGCACCCTATAATTGATTGCCAGTGGGTATGTGAGTATCAATCTCATTGGTGTTTTTTGATGCGTACGTTAAAGCTGTATCAACAATTTGTCTTCACCTTTTTGCATCTTCAATTTTTCTATTTTGTATATACTATTATTTTATTACTTTGAATATGTTTATTGTGTACCTGTTTGTATGGTGCATCATTTTATAATTTCAATGATATATCAAATCTTGTAAAATACTTTATTGATATTTAACGATACACTTATTTTAACGATACACATATTTTATTGTGTACAAACAGGTTTTATCATTTCAACGATACACTTATTTTAACTCTTTTGGGTTAACGTACCAAGTGTAGCAGCGTATCGTGTTTTAACGTACCACTTATGTATCAATATTTTTTTGTAATTTTTTATTTTAGTTATAGGGTTTGTGAATCACTATGTACCGATATAGTTATTGATATTTAAAATATACTCGTATAATAAAGATCTAAATGATAAAGAAAGCCATGTTGTAGTCATTTGCAATGTCAGACAATAAATATATATTGTGAAGATCTGCTCGTAGAAAAAAAAGGCAAAGGAGATTGACCAAAATGTGATACATAAAGCCCCTAGGGTTACTGTTAATTACAAAACTGTCATTCATTAAACATTAATCTCATTTAACACAAATAAAATGATCTAATGGTCTAGATTGATTCTCACTTTTACAACTTTAAGTTATCTCTCACATTAACCCTCCTCAGTATATCAAAGTGCCTATCTATAAAAAGATAATTAAATGCTCGCCGTAATGGTATATTTTTTTTCGCTTGGCGATTAACGGTTTGAAAGATATTTATATTTGAAAAAAGGGATGAAAGTGGGTTTTTTTAATTGTTGGGATTAATCTCGTCCATTAAATCTAATAAAAATGGAAGGTGGAGATTTATCCCTTGATATGTAAAAGATTTTTTGTCCTCAACTGATCTTAAATCATACTGTATATCATTTCCCGTTTGCAACGACATTGTTTTGAATGTGCCGAAAAACAAAGCCATTTTCGGGAAAATTGTTGTTTTTGACGCGATTTGTTCTTGGTCAATGCAAAAGCCACGTCATTTTGACTTTGAGCAGTAGCCGTGAAAAAATATATATGTTGTATACTATTACTAATAGAATGCACATATCAAAAGAAAAAAAAAATTAAAAAAAAAATAGTCAACACAACGCACGGGTGCCATCCACTTCCTTGTTATAATTTCTAAGCCTACATTCGGGAATTTGCTTTAGGCCTCTCTATACCTTGAGACGGCTCTGTTTGAGTGGTATCATTAGATTGTGTTTGTTAAAAGTAACGGTAGCAGTAAGCAGTAAACATTATACAATGGACAATATTAGTGAGCTATAGCCGTGAAAAAATAGCCACAACTCATCGCTTCTTAAAAAAGCATTGAAAAATTAGCGTTCCTAACAAATAGCCACAACTCACCGCACTATTGCTAAACGACCACTGAAAATCAAAATGTTTATTACTCATCGCTCCAAAAAGCTCAACACCGTTCCGCACCAAACATGCCCTATAAAATCCAAATTTGAAATGTAGTGAAATAAATATGCCTTTTAAAAAATAAAAAAATAAAAAAAAAAAATCTAGGGGTGTTTGGTATTGTTTATATATTTTTTAGGTAATCATGTAGAAGTTGTTTTTTTCAAGTTAGATCAAAATAAATTCCAAATTGCTCTTCTTGATAGCTTAAATGTATTTGATAATTTGATTTGTTCGAAATTTTCAATATAAGCAAATTCAAATGCTATAACCTGAAGTGTTCATTTTTAAGCAACTTATAAGTATTTACATGAATCATTTATTTCTTGAGGTGAGAGACGACTTTAGAGGTTGACCTTTCTCACTCCTAACTAGATGGCTGCGAGCAAGGGAGGTGAGTTTACCCCTGGCTTCCCCGATCCTCTATTCTCCTATTTTGTTCCCTTGATACCCTTTCGCCTGATTCCTTTTCAAATATGCTCGTATCTATGTCGCGAACATCTTCGAAACCGACATTCTCCCAGACCTTCGAGCATGTGGAGAGCTAGGATCACGGTAGTCTGTTGTTAAGTGTTGGCCTAGGTTTCGCTTCTATCTCCTCATCGTATTATTCACTCGAGTATTCTAACTCTTCTCGGACCCATTCATATCGCGCTTGTCTCATGCGTTCCCTCATGAGGGACTCTAGGGCTTCAATGTTAATCTCCACAAAGACAGGGCTAATCACGGGTTCTGGATTAGCTGAAGTAAAGGCTCGGTTAGCAAGAGGGTTTCATGTTGTGATTTGGCGGTAAATGTGGAGCTAGTTATGGGTGGTAAGTCACCCATGTTTGGAACGTGTAGTGGGGGTTATGGTCGAGAAACCCGGGGTTGCTGTATCTTCTGTTACTTTAATCATGCCGAAAAAGTAGGACAAGTTGTTTAATAGTTACAAACTTAGAAATTAACAGGACTAATAGTAGCGGTCCGACAATGGCGCCACTGATTGTACAAATCAACGCACTATCAGGCCTTCGATGGTGATCGAAGGATATGAGATTAAATGGTGACTTGCCAAGATGTGTGTAACCTGTGACAAATCAAATGAAGATACTACGTTAAGTGAAGCGCAGGGGTTGGGATCTGCGAATCACCTCTAACATGAGAGTACTGATTGCAATGAGTGCTAAGGTATGCAAAGTAGGTGCTGAGAGCATAGTATCCGATTGAGCTCGAATGGAGCCTTCGACCTCCTCGAAGGGTACATCATCAATCACAAAATAAAGAGATAATTACTAAGTTTAAAAGATTTGATTTTATCTCATAATATATAAATCTTATTAAACAAGTAAAGGATCAAAGCCTGACCCGACATACCCTAGGGGTGGCCGGCCGCCCACAAAGGGTTTGTCCCTTTTAGGTTTAAGCCCAATCATATTCCTCTTTAATTAAGTCCAATAAGTCAACCTCGGTCTATGTCAAGTGACAAGAAACTAGTAGTAAAAAGAAAATAGTTAATCTCCAACAATCAACCCTCAAAAACAACAACTAGAACAACCAACAACAATTCCATCTCCTCACGTCAACAAAGATATCACAACATCCACTCATCAAGATTCAAAAATAAAAAGAAACATCAAACAATATCTTGGATTATTGGTGTTCTTACCCGAGATTTTATCAAGAAATCAAAATTCAATAACAAAAAGATATTAAGTTTTTCCTTTTCCACATAATCTTCATCACTCAGCCCAACATTGTAACCAAACCCGACACTGACATCCGAGACAACCATAACGTGTCGCCAGACGATAAACACCCACTCAACTACTCACAATGTTGAACATTCAATGGGGAACAATTAAAGGACAAACAATTTCGAGCTGATCTAACATAATTCAATACACACAAACACGTACGGTTTAACGTTACTTAGATCTGGATTGGCAATGGATTTAACGACAATGGAGATAGTGGTGACATCTAAAAACATGTTTTGGTAGTGAGCGTTTTGAGGTTATGTGGGTGGTAGGGATGGCAACAGGGCGACCATCCCCATCCCCAAACCCGATTATCCCTATCGATCCCCATCAGGGATCTAATCGGGGCGTCCCGTTGGGGTGCGATGCTCCCCCAAACCCATCCCGTATTAATCTCGGATCTTATCGGGGTGTTCATTTTTGGTGCAATTCTCGACTAAAGCCACAACATTTCACATTTATTATTATTTTCAAACTGTTAGTATTAGGGCATCCACTATGGTGGTTTATGAAAAGGTTTATAAAGTTATGAAGAGGTCTAAAAACTTGTAAACCATAGTGAACACCTATTTCAAGCTTATGTGGCATGAAGAGGTCTAGGATATTAAACCTTTTCATAATTTAATGCATTTGAATTATGTGAGGTGTTTATAAAACTTGAAAAGGTTTATAATAGTGGGGATAGGTTTATAAAACCAAAAGGTTTATAAATTAATGTGAAAACACAATTATAAGCCTTTAAAAAGGTTTACCATAGTGGATGGCCTTAACTTGAAAAATTAAGAACTTATTAAAAATCAATTACAAACAAGCCTTAATTTTCGAAGTTAAAAATATGACACTAAACAAGTTTTTATAATCACTATTTTGCAATCTTATAAAGATAAAAAGCTAACGATATTAGAGTAATACTTTTTTGTTACATGAATACTAAAAAATACTATATAGGTATCGATATATTTCTATATGTGTATATATTATTCGGGCGGGGCGGGGTGAGGATTCCTCGCTCCCTACCCCAAACCCGATTAAAATCCTCGTTTAATCCTCAAATCCGCCCCGTAACTCAATTAGCTTGCCCCGCCCCGTTCCAATTAGTTCGGGTTTCGGATTTTCCCGTCGAAGTCGGGGTTTTTTTTTTGCCATCCCTAGTGGGTGGTGACGACGATGGAGCGTTGGATTATATATTAAAAATGGTACATGGATTTATGATGTTCTATATCTTGTGTTGTTTATCTGGATTATACATTCTTTTTTGTTTTCTCTAAATTTGTGGTCTTCTTGTTGTTTATAAAAGTTGGTATTATTTATTTGGTTTTGAACAAAGTATCTTGTACATATGTGTTTGTTGTTGAACTTATATAAGAAAAATCAAAACTCAAAACAATTTAGAGAGCTAGGGGTGGGAGTAACGAATAACACATTATTTGTCTTCCACCTCAGCGTCACCTCAACAGCATCTCAATAATTAACGGTCCCTAGCAAAAAAAATCAATAACACTTACCAGGTTCCAAATGGTTTAAAATGTAGACTTTTTTTTGTTAAATTACATTGTAGTTTGTTTTTTGTAAAACATTTCTATGAAAAGTGTTTTAAAATGTCGTAACCAATGCTAATATGTTCTAACCAATACAATTCAATAATAGGTAAGTGTGTTGATAAAAATTTTAAAACTTTTCATTCACCAGGTTTCAAATGCTTTATAATGCAGTACAAATGCTTTACAACGTATGTTACTATATGTTACCAACACAATTTCATAAAAGTGTGTTTGTTGAAAATTTTAAGAATTCTCATTTAGCACAAATGCTTTATAATGTATTACAGACAGTATATGTGATTTGGTGATTAGTATGTATAAAGTGATGATGATTGATCTGTCAACTTAAGATATGTATACATGTACTTCAAGTAGAGCCTTTAAGAGAGTTAAGGTGTTGCTTTCTATATTTAAAGATATAAATTAAGCCTTACTAAAGTTTGTTTTATAAAACAATTAGTGCAAGTGTGCGTGAAGATAAAAAAAATATGGTTGCATATTAATAAACAAGAATATTTTTCATGTTTTATTAAAAGTTTAAATGCTTTAAGGTTTAATTATAGATGAACAATTTTGAAAGCTTTCTCCTTTTAGTATGACAAGGTGAATCATAAGTTGTGTGTTCGCACAGCTCGTTGCAACTTTCGATAGATAGGTGACGTGCAAAGGTGGAAAAAAGATCATTACGAAGTTGAGGTCTTTTTCCTTTAATTGGAACATGTGGTTTTTAAGTCTTAGGTCATAGAACGTATCTATACGTACCTACAATGACATTTTTATAATTTCCTATCTAAACTTGTTTACATCAAACTGTTATTGATGTATTCATCATTTTTCATTGTAAACCGCAAACGTTCAATTAATTGTTAATGATAGTTTTGAGGAAATAGGTGACGAGTTCAGTTTCAACTTCTAGTTCAAAATCAATAAGACATGTATTTATTGTTTTGGGGTAGAGTATTGAAGAAGAGGTTAGTCAGCGCGACAAAAATATACCATGTCAAGACTTCTCTGCTAATTTAAACCTCTTGAGAGATTTGTTAATATCAAAACTTTCATTTGAATTATTATGGAGCATTATTTATATGACGACCAATTATTATAAAGATGTGTGTAACATGTTTAACAAATTTATGTGTTTCTAACTTTGTATATGCAATTATACGAAGTATTACTCTCTCATTCTTAAAGTAATTGGTCATAGACAATACTAACACATAATTTAAGAAAAATATCATCATCATGATTTTTTTTGTCTTTTCTTTTGCACAATAAGTTTTTTAAATTTTGTAATAATAATCTCAAATGAAAGTAATATGATAAAATTAATTTTTATTCCTTATCTATTTAAAAAAAAATACATACAAAAAGAAAATACAAAGTAAAAAAGAAAAAAGTATTCCATGTAAAATATAAACAACAAAATGAGCCACGTGTGATGCAAAAAGAAAAAGAAAAAAAAAAAGAAATAGGGATTAGCACGGTACCAGTCCCGTATCGATCTCGTACCGAATTAGTGGTACCGATTTTTTCCCGAGCATAAATTAGTAGTACCGGTACTGTACCAAACGGGATTCGGATACCGGTATCGGTACATTTTTCGATTTGGTACCGGTTCCGTACCGAATTAGGGGTCCCGATTTTCTTTTCACCTTATTTCGTAGTCTCGGTACCGTAGGGTGTTAATCGGGTCGGGTTGGTCGGGTTCGGGTCAATCGGGTCGGGTCGAAATCGGGTCGAGCCTAAAAATAACATACCCGAACCCGACCCTATTTGAACTCGGGTTAGTCGGGTTCGGGTCAAGCCGGGTTCGGGTCTGAGCCATTTATAAAATCACGGAATTTAATTTCTCAAACTTAGTAATTATAATCTTAAACAACTAAAAAGCACATGTATAAATCGCATAATTTGTTTATTGCCTTTGTTTATTACAATAGGCTTATTGCAAATTTATGTATAACTACTTACCAAAATGAAGTGTATGTATAACTACTTACCAAAATGAATAATTAAGTTGCATATGTTGGTTGGAGCAAACTGCACTAGTTGTAGAATTGCATATTTGTAAAATTGCAAGTTACAACTTGTATCAGTAGGCAAAATGGCAAACACTAAGAATATATAATAATAAGAAAACAAAAGAACAAGACTACCATGACTTAACATTAGTTGCACCTTATAAATTGTATCACTTAAATAACGAAAACATAAAATAACATTTACAAACAGTAGGCATGTAAAGTAAGGACTAACAAGTAATACATATTATCAGCAAGATAAGCATTAATTAACAAAATAAGCTTTCATACTCTAAACATATTAACCTTCTAAAACTATAAAGAATCGGCAAAGTTTATATCATAAAAAAAAAAAAAAAAAAATTAGGTTAGTCGGGTTGACCCGAACCCGAATAGGAAAGTATTTTGAACCCGATACCCGACCCTATTTCAAATTCGGGTTAATCGGGTTGACCCGATTAACCCGAGTTAAAATTTGAACCCGACTAATCCGACCCGACTAACCTTATTCGGGTTTGGGTCCGGGTCGGGTCGAGATTTTTGACACCCCTACGTACCGTATATAAGGAATCGGTACGGTTCCGGTATAGTTCCGGCTCGGTTTCGAAATTCGGGTCGAAATGATCGTCCCTAGAAAGAAACGTTAACACCTTCCTCTCTCTTCACATTAAGCTGATTTTGTATAAATAAAAAAGAGAAATTTCACAAGAATTACATCTTCGGGCAACCCGAAACATGTTTAGACCCTAGCTTAATTAACCTGTTTAATTTCATGTCATTTTAGGGATTGGCAACCTAGTTTTAATTACATGCATGATATTTTATGTCTCAGGAAAATGGAAGTTGTATCTCTAATCGTTGAGCCTGTTGTGAAGGCTTTGACGGGTTATATTACGCAAAAGCTGAGTAACTTCACTTCTTCCGCCGATCGTGTGAAGGAAATGATAGAAAAAATGCAGGTTTTGGACGGTCAAAGAGTTGATAACGAAAATCATATGCGAGCAAACAGTGGAAACAACAAAGAGATACCTGCTCGTGTACCGGGGTGGTTGAAAGAAGTAGAAAACATCAAGAAAGAAATTGAAAAAATTCCAAATAACGACATTGGATGCTTTAATGTCAAAAAGAAGTATCTAGCAGGAAGAAATGCATTGACGCATATCAAGGATATCGACCGTCTTATTGAAGAAAGTACTAACCGCATCATCTGGCGTGATAATTATCAAATACCTCTTGGAAGAGTCGATTCCAAACGCCCGGCATCAACATCAGCATCAGCATCAGGTGGAGATACCCAAAATGGCTTCGAGTCGAGAGATAAGACGTTCAATGATGCATTGAAGCTCCTTGAACAAGATGATGATAAAAATCGGGTGATAGCCTTGTGTGGAATGGGTGGTGTGGGGAAAACCACGCTGATGAACCAACTGAAAAAGGCTGCAGAAGATAACAACATGTTTAAGTGGATCGTGGTTGTAGTTATTGGGAAAGTTTTCAGCTTGTCTGCAATTCAGAATGCCATAGCAGCGCACACAGGCGAACCTCTAACCGAAACTGATGAAACACTAAGGGCAACTCTTCTTTCTAAAAGATTTAATAAACTTTTAGAGAAGAAAGAAAGGTGTTTGGTGATATTGGATGATGTTTGGGAGAGGATTAATCTTGAAGATATAGGATTAGCGAGTCCTTTGCCAAAGGGGGTCAAGTTGTTGCTCACATCACGAGATGAAAATATTTGCCAACAAATTGCAGTTCATGCTGATTCTTCTATAAAAGTTGTTAGAGTTGATGTCTTGGAGGAAAGGGAAGCACGGGATTTCTTTTCTCGAATCACAGGAGTTTCAGAGGAGCATGATCCTGACCTCTATCAAATAGGCTGTGGTATTGTCAAAAAATGTGGTTGTTTGCCCCTTGCCATCAAACTCATTGCCGCAACTCTTAAAAGCCAAAATAAATTTGTATGGAAACGTACATTTAAGTGTTTGAAGAATAATGATCTTGATAAGAATGTACAAGAAATTATTGAGATAAGCTACAAGAATTTAAAACGAGAAGAGGATAAAGCGATTTTTCTGCTTTGTGGCTTGTTCCCCGAGGACTCTAATATTCCGATAGAAGATCTCACAAGATATGCATGGGGATCAAAACTTTTAAAGCAAGTTTCTTCTATGGAAGATGCTAGAGACAACACACAAACAAGTGTGAGCAATCTCAAAAATGCAAACTTGTTGATGGATGGTGATAGTCGTGGCACTGAGTGTGTGAAATTGCACGATCTTGTGCTTGCATTTGCTGTAGGTACTGTTTCTAAAGGTGGTGAGGAGGGATGTTGGATCATTCACCATGAAGATGATTTCTCAAAGTGGAGTGAAGCTGATAATATGAGCCAGTCTTGCAAGCAACTTTCGTTAACATGCAAGGGCATGTCTGAGTTTCCTAGTGAATTTCAGTTTCCAAACCTTTCACTTTTGAAACTTATGCATGGAAATGAGTCGCTAAGGTTTCCTCGAGGCTTTTATGAAGTAATGGAAAAGCTTCAAGTTATAGCTTTTGAGAAATTGGAGTATCCACCAGTTCCAACATCATTTCAGTGCTCCGCCAACCTTCGAACTCTTTGTCTCCATGAATGCTCATTGATGTTTGATTTAACTTGTATTGGAAATCTTTCGAATCTGGAAGTGCTTAGCTTTGCTAACTCTGGCGTTACAATCCTACCTTCTAC
The DNA here is from genome assembly GCA_022545495.1 of Chrysanthemum lavandulifolium. NCBI lineage: Eukaryota > Viridiplantae > Streptophyta > Magnoliopsida > Asterales > Asteraceae > Chrysanthemum > Chrysanthemum lavandulifolium. The sequence goes on along the minus strand of CM040240.1, from coordinate 10,879,820 downwards.
GTTCGGAAATTTGAAGAAGCTAAGACAACTCGATGTAACAGGTTGTTACAATCTTGTTATAGATGACGGTGTCTTGAAAAGCTTAGTGAAGCTTGAAGAGCTTTATATGAGAAGTTTTGAAGGACGTGCACTCTGCTTCACAGACAACAACAGTAGTGAACTTGCAGAGCGTTCAAAGAACCTTTGTGCATTAGAATTTGAATTATTTGGTAACAATGCTCATATGAAGAACATGTCTTATGAGAAACTTCAAAGATTCAAGCTCTCGGTGGGATGTTATTTTTCGGAAGTTAGAGACGAGCTGGGAAGAAATAAAGTTGACGCACACTCATATCAAAACAGCTTGAAGCTGATCACCAACGAAGAAGAACTACAGAAATCTAATATCAGTGAGTTGTTTATGAACACAGATGCACTTTATCTACAAGTGAATGATATGAATACTCTGCCATACTCTTCGTTTGACAATTTAAGACTCCTTGTAGTTTCAAATTGTGGAGAGATGACATACCTTTTCACACCGAGTGTTGCAACAATGTTGTCAAAGCTAGAGTATCTGGAAATTTCCAGATGCCCTATAATGGAAGCAGTATGTAATGGATCAGATATAATTAAGTTTTCCAACTTAAAGTATCTCAGGTTGGCTAAGCTACCAAATTTATTGCATTTCAGCAATAAGTTCAATGTAATTGAGCTGCCACGTCTCATGGAGTTGCAACTTGAAGGCCTTCCGAAAATTACAAGCATTTATCCCGATATGGCAACATCATCTTTCTTGAACGCACAGGTAAGTATATGCTTTGTATTTATAAACTTGTATTAGCAATCTTTTCAACTAAAAGTGTTTCAATAACAGGCGGGTATCTAATGAATGAACAAATTATAAATAATTTGCAGGATGCGACTCCTAAGCTGGAAAAGTTGTTTGTTTCTGATATGGAGAATTTGAAGGAGGTATGGCCACGTCAGTTTAGTATTAGTAATCTTTGCCCATTGAGAGAGCTTACGGTTGAGGGTTGTGGTTCCATTGAAGTCTTGTTCAACATGGATTTTGGTGAAATCGAGCAACTTAGCAGCAGCTTGAAAAGCATTACAGTGTATAGATGCAATAGTCTTGTGAAGCTTTTTTCATGCAGTCCATTTCCATTCCTGAATAATCTACAAGAGCTTAACGTTGGATATTGTGGTTCCATTCCTGTGTTATTTAACACTGACTTGGGACGTGCTGGTAAAAGTGAAGATCAGGTTTGCAGCAGCAGGTTGAGAAGCATTAAAGTGTCGGGATGTGATTGTCTTGTGAATCTTCTCCCAAGCAATCCAATGCCATTATTCAATCATCTAGAAGAGCTTGAAGTTACATGGTGTGCTTCCATTGAAGTGCTATTCGACATCGACATGGGATGTGTTGGTGAAATGGATAAAGTTAGCAGCAGGTTGAGAAGCATTTGGTTGGAGGGGTTAGGGAAGCTTAGAGAGGTGTGGAGGATAAAAGATGCTGGAAATAACTTGATTCATGGATTTGAAGCTGTTGAAAGCATATGTATCACACTTTGTGGGAGGTTTGAAAATTTAATCACACCTGCCACAACCAATTTTGAGATGAGAGCACTCAAACAAGTTAGAATTATTAATTGTGGCAGAGAAAGTGAGAGAAGCAATGAATTGGTTGAGAGTAACCAAGATCATGAGGTACTATCTTTAAATTGAATGCTTAAAACTAACATAATTGACTTGAATGTCATTTGTTACGAGTATTTTTTCATAGAAAAAATAATATAACATTCAAAATAAATTAGTTTTCCAAACATCTTGAATAAACCACTATTTTGATTGTGACTTTTTTATTTGATTTTTCTGACCTTAAAAGTAGCAAAATACTATCAAACTATTTCTCATTTGATATTGACCAAGTTAAAAAAATGGTCCCTGTGGTTTGCTAAAAATTATGGAATTTTCTTAATTTTACCGGCAACTAACATTGTGCATCTGTTGTCCACGTAAGGACAAAATAGTGATTTTAGATATTTTTCTTTTTCCATTTTTATCTAACCCTCTTGAACTTTCTTTTCGTCACATGTGTACGTGCATACCTAGTAATTGTTTGTGACAACTAACAATGTAAAATTTTCTACAAGGCGCAAACGTCTAAAAACTCTTCTGAACCCGTAATATCTTGCTTCCAGCTTTTACTGAAATGAGTTTTTACGAATGACATGTTTTGTAGCTACGTTTGAATTACGATTAAAATTGTGTGTATTTTTGTCAACATGTGTGAAATTGTGTTCTTTTATTATTTTTGTCATAGTATAGGGACCATTTTGTTTTTTTTTGTTTTTGTTTTTTTTTTAATTTCAATTATCAAGATATTCCTTTTTCTATGGTCTCAAAAGACGAAGCTCTTCGAGAGCTATCGATGACCTTAATCTTGAAGAGATATTTTGTAATTCCTTGGTCTTTTGTCGCACATTCATCCGAGACCATTTGTTGCACATTCACTTGTATTGAGATATTCCTAAGATTTATTTTTTTTTTCCAAAAATTATAACATCTGTGGTTGTAATATGCAGATTAATGTTTTAACCACATCGAAGGAGGAAGTGAATGATGGTATTTCTAAAGTTGCACTCCCATCCTATCTATTACCCACTTTCCATCACCTTCATAACCTTTATTTGCGGGACTATAAAACAGTGGAGGTGGTCTTTGAGATAGCGACTCAACAACCACCAATACTCCCCCATCTTGAAGAATTATGGTTAGAGGATATGGGGAAGATGAGTCATGTGTGGAAGTGCAATTGGAATGAATTCTTAATTCTTATCAAACCACAGTCACAGTCCTCATTCCATAACCTCACAACCATAAAAATGAACAAGTGCAACAGCATCAAGTACTTGTTTTCACCTCTCATGGCGAAACTTCTTTCCAGCCTAAAGAAAGTTGATATATGGTATTGTGATGGTATTGAAGAGATTGTTTCAAAGAGAGATGATGAAGATGCGTCTATAAATTCCCACACAATCACCACTTTCTTCCCTCATTTAGACATTCTTTACTTTGATAACCTCAAAAATTTCAAGTCTATTGGTGGTGGTGCCAATGGTATACCTACTGATATGCATGACCAGCTTAAGGTGTGTTTCCTATACTTTCAACGACTAAAATAAAAGTTGGTTAATTTTGTTAGTATTATTAGCTCTGTTAATTAATAATTAAATTCTCTCTCTCTCTCTCTCTCTCTCTCTCTCTCTCTTCTCTTTTTTTTTTATTTTTATTTTTTTCCCAGTTATCTCAAGCTTCTTGGTCCTTATGCCAATATGCTAGAGAGATAAGTATAGAAGGTTGTGAGGCATTGTCAAGTGTGATTCCTTGGTATGCTGTAGGACAAATGCAAAAGCTTCAGGTGCTAAAAATAAGTGATTGCAAATCGATGACAGAGGTGTTTGAAACTCAAGAGATCAACAAGAGTGGTACTGATACTGGAAAGTCACTTCCAAGGCTAGAATATATTACGATGCTCAAACTTCCAAAACTAAAGATCTTGAAAATTCGAGGGTGTAACCTTTTGAAACATATGTTCACATTTTCCACTCTTGAAAGTCTCACGGAACTCGAAGAGTTAGAGATAGAGGATTGCGAGGCAATGGAAGTCATTGTCACGGAAGAAATCGGAGAGGAGACAACAGCATCTGATGTGGTGGTGTTTCCTCATTTAAAATCCCTTTCACTAGTCGATCTACCAAACTTTGTGGGTTTCTTCTTGGGGAAGAATGAATTCATATGGCCAGCATTGGAAAAGGTTGTGATCAGTGAATGCCCACAAATAACGGTGTTCACTTATGGTCAATCTACAGCTCCGAAGCTTAAGTTCATAAATACAAGCTTAGGCAAACATACTCATGAATATGGCCTTAACTTTCGTGTGACCACCACCTCACATCAGGTATTATTTTTATTTCAAATAAAAAAAGAAAAAACCTTCCCATGTCAGTTTCTTTTCTAGTATTAGAGTCAATTAACCTTATTAATAATTGTATTCTTCATCAAAATTACAGCGTAGTTATTGGATAGAAAGTAATATGATTAGCAAATATCATCAATTTGGTTATGTATGTGATCCCCAAAACCCAACGGTTGTACTTGTACAAACATGTAGAGCCTTTTGACTTATTTTACTCAGATATGAAGGGTTTTTTTTTTTTTTTTTTTTTTTTTCATTGAACCAACTTATATGTACAATTATCTCTGACATTAGCTTGTGTTTTTTTTACCTTGTAGGCCCGATTACCGAGTTATGAAAGTACAAGCTCATACCGCCCGACTACTATGGAACGGTTGCCTTGGTCTTATCATAATTTGATCAAAGCGGATATGGTTAACACCAGTGGTGGACAGACTCTTTTTTCATCCGATAAGCTGCTACAACTGCAAAAGCTTGAAATTGTCCATTGTGATTATTGTCGGGACATTGAGGAGATATTTGATTCACAAACTGATGCTGAAATTCCAAACTTGAGAAAAGTGGACTTGGAGAGGTTATCTAGTCTCAAGTATATATGGAAGAGCAAGCAGGGGACAGTATTCAAGTTTCCAAACCTAACAAGACTGTTTATTCATTGGTGTAACAGTTTAGAATATGTATTTACATGTCCCATGGTTGGTAGTCTATTGCAACTCCAGGAACTACATATAAGAAACTGCTACAGCATGAAGGTAATTGTGAAGGGAGAAGAAGAAGAATGTGATGCCATAGTGAATGCTACTGTGGTGTTCCCTGGTCTAAAGTCGTTGAAACTTTATTGTGTTTGGAGTCTCGAGGGATTTTGCATAGGAAAGGAAGCTTTTGAATTTCCATCATTGGATACCTTGGAAATTAGAAGGTGTGAAAAAATGACGGTTTTCACCAAGGGAGATTTGTCTGCTCCAAAGCTATACGCAATTAGTAAAGGGGGTAGGAAGTATAATATACACAACAGGCTGAACTCCGTCATAAAAGACTTTACCAAAGGGTAAAAGGTGAAAATATGTGCTACCATAAGAAAGAGGGACTGAATCTTTAAAAGTTATTGTTCTTATGCTTCACAACTCCTTCATTTTTGAAATGCTGATTATCGATCTCTGGCCAACCGCCACGGCTACGGGCACCGAATGTACTCCGCCAGTTACCAATGATGTTCAAATCACTCATACACTAGATCCATTTTCAGGCAAGTTGTTCCGTTTATGTTTGCATCTGCGTAATAAACTCAATTTGTATAGGATAAAAGGTAATTAGGTTTTGGGCGGTTTTATGTTATAGCCTGCTTGAGTTGTGTGTGTGTATTAGATTAGTTGGTGTTACCTGAATGTTTTTATTATTATTCTTCAAAAAAAAATAATAATAATAAATATTAAAGGTGGCAAAATAGATGGGTCGGGTTGGGTTTGGGTCTCGGGTCTAGTTGGGTTTAGCTCTATATAGGTCCGGGTCTAGATGGGTCTTCTAGAAACATGGCTCTAAATGGTCCGGGTCTAGATGTGTTTTGGTCCGGTCGACAAGATTTTATTTACTTATTTATTTATTTTATTTTCTTGAGTAAAAGATGACAAAAGTAAAAAAAATAAAAATGACCAGGTGTAGTATATAATTGAACTTTATATCAAATACCCAAATAGACCCATTTATAATATTTAGAGAGACCCAACTAGACCCATCTTTAACCAATGTGTTTCAAATTGCCACCTCTAGGTTTTATATCGTTTAATTTTGGATATTGCAATGTGTTAATCTGTGTTAGCGATTAATATATTTTGAATTCTATTAGATTCATGTTCTAATAAAATGATGCATAATGTGTCATGATAAGAGAAGTTAAAGAGTATTGATGCGGTAAGTGCGATGTTTTTAGTTGATTGGAGCACTTTTGGTGTTGTTCATTAGCTATAACTTGTGTTTTAATTGGCTACTTATTTACATATGTGATTAAAAGTAGTAATTGTAAAATCTTTGTAAAGGGTGGAAAAGTGTGCCTTTACTCTTTTAGGGATAATTTCTTGCTTTTAGAGTTGGAATGGAATAACCTTTCGTTACGAGATATAGGCTTCATACTTCACTAATGGTAATCAAACCTTTTACTAGTACAATATACGAGATAAACGAAACAAGGGAGGAGGGGACTTAACGAACTAAGTCGACTAACTGCAAAGAAAACATGTAGTTAGCACCTGCTTTAGTGTCCTATGTTAGGGAATGTTCGGTACCAAGCTCATCTACTGACTTGATTATTAGACTTGAAATGTTAGAGACGTATTTAAAGGTATAAATTTATGACAATGTCACAGTAATTGATGATAGAGATCAAATTGTAAATTTACTTGAGTTATAATTATGTGGGCAATATGACTTTGAACTATAGTAATTTCCCCCCAAAATTTTTGTATCGTCATGAACCAAAATTAGGTACCTAAATTTCTTCCTGACGGTTACCTTTTTCCGCCTCTCATATTTACAAAATGTGTGCTTTTGCAGAAACTTCAGAAGCCTACATACTTTGCAACTGGTGGTCTTCATAATGCTATGCCTGAATTCTTGGGAAGTATGGGCATAAAAGTTGGTTTAAGACAAGTACATTCTGTCGTTTCAAAGGAGTTTGAGAGAGGTATGAACGTGCCCAAACAGCAGTTATCGTCCACATTTGTCACAGTAACCAATTCAAACGTAACAAGAAAATGGGGGCATCTGCTGAACAAGTGGGAAGAGTTGCTAAAAGTATTAGATATGTGTGGTGATTTTATTTTGTGTTTGTGCAAAATGGTTGTTTAGGTGGTGCAATCATGAGGCTGCTTGATGTTGCTATGTCTTCTCTTGGATATTTGTAGATGCACGAATTTACAACTTTTTGATGTTGAGGTGCCTGGGTGACTCCAGTGATGAGCAAGAAAAACGTATGTCGGAAATCCTTGTTTAACTTATGATATTTGTTGCTTATTTACTCTAATAACTTGTAATTCCTTTGAATGGTTTGAACAGCCGAAGCCACCGAGGGTGAATAGAAAGAAGAGGAAGTTCTGACAAGGAAAGGTGAATACTGATAATTTCTACTTGATGCTCAAAATTGGGTTCGGGTGGGTTAATTAATGTGCAAAATGGGTTTTGGTCAAAAAAGGTCCATTTTGGAACAATTTACGCTGGGCCGACTCCATGTGTTCTAAATCTAAAAGCTTAAACCCATGTGTACTGTTAAAGATAACCTATAGCCAAAATCACGTGCCATACATAAGTAAATAAGATGAAATTTGAGCCATGCAGTTGTAACAGTAGTGGCCTAGTGGGTGTTTCGTATGTCAGGATTTTGGTGATGAGAAGCCAATGGCATGGAGCCACTTCAACGCTGAAGGTGATGTTGAGTTCAAGGCCGTTCTGTTTGTGCCTCCCAAGGCTTCTAGCCATCTATACGAGAGCTACTACAATGCCAACAAATCTAACCTCAAGCTCTACGTTAGAAGAGTATTTATCTATCGCTCTTATTGGTAAGTCTTTATCCTTCTTGTTTATAATGTGTTTGGTTGTATAAGGAATACATCATAATTGATAGTAATTGTCTTTGGACATGGTTGCTAACATTTACTGTTCCATCAGGGTTTTGTTGATTCTCACACCCTACCACTAAATGTTTCTCGTGACATACTTCAACAACACAACAGCTTAAAAGCAATAAAGAAACTTATCGGGAAGGCCCTTGACATGATCCGCAAACTTGCTGAAGAGGACCCCTGATGAGGTTCACGACAAAGAAAAGAAAGGTACACATGCTGCATCCTAAACATTTGTTGCTCTCACCTCTAGCTGGCCAATAATCATTGCAAATATTTGAACTATGGATCTTAAGTCATTATTACAGAATCTCTTATCATATATGCATATTTATTGACTTTGATATTTAATTTACTTGTGCAGAGATCGAGGAATCAAAGGTTAATAATGAGAAGAGAGTCCAATAGCCCAATATACCAAGTTCTGGAATGAGTTTGGCAAATCAGTTAAGCTAGGTATCAGTGAGAATGCTGCAAAAATAACCGTTTGGCGAAACTTCTCTGATTTGAGACGGTAAGTCCATTACTCTACCTGTAAATATTTATGTTTACCTGCAAATCAGTTAAACAATTTTTTGATTGCCCATTATCTGATATGTGGATGTATCAACAACGTGGTGACCCGTCTGACGTATTTCTAAGCATGACCCATCAGACCAATGACCTGTTTGACCCGTTACCCACTTGACCCATGAAGTTATATTATTATCAGTTTACCCATCAACGATTTAACACAAGCTAACTATTTGCAAGCAGGTACTATTTGCTGAGAAGGCTGTAACTATAATCATTTGAGGTATCTCTTTTATCCGAGTAGTTACTATTAGTTATCAATATGCGTTCAACTAAACGGCCTCGTATATTGTTATTGGAAGATGGCAATTATTGTTATTTTATTGCAGATATTGGTGTGATGGAGTGACGTAGATGGTTTATGAGCATGACAGTAATGAAGCATACATTGTGGAACATACTTGTTTTAGAGAAATGCATGAAACTAGTATTACCACTCAGAAATGCAGGAAACTACTTGACCCATGAAGTTATATGATCATATTGTTCTTTTGATCGCGAAGTGTTCTTTATATTGCAATTCTTGTATTTTTGCAATGTTTTAGTTGTTTTGAATATTTTTACAGCTTAAAAAACAAAAATGCAGAATTGATTTTACTGGAAACTAGTATAGCCTTTTCTGACTTAAAAGTTTAGTCATTGTAGTGATTTTATTGAAACCTTGTATAGCTTTTGGTGACTAAAAAGCTCAATCAGTAAAACTTTTGAACTTTTGCTCACTAAACATTTGAGTAGCAATATACTTTTAGTGATCCCTTTATTAGCGACTTTTTATTTTAGTGGGAGTTGAAAAAAAAGGCTTTAATTGACACGATTATTACTTTTCCTCACACTTAGTTTTAGGAAGCAAATGTCATTAATCTTGTAGTGAAAATCTTTTATAACTATGGGGGCTCTACCGCTCTAGTTAATATACTTTCTAGGTATGAAAATCTTTTATCCAAACAAAGAATACAAATATGTTGCCGAATTGAAATATTTACGATATGGAAAATGATTTGGATGCCTAAATGTGTGACTAATTTTAGGCCTAAAGGGATGTGGAAGTGTTTTATTGGTTTGTGATGTAGCGGGCCCATCTACTGTCATCAATAGAATGATGCCACATAAGATTAGGCATATAATTAGGCACATGCTCTTACGATATATAGTCTTGAGCAATAGCAATGATCATGTAACTACGGGGGCTCTACCGCTCTAGTAACTCAATTAGAATTTGATTGTCTTATATAATATAACTTTTATATTTCGTCTAGCTTCTTGGCACGAAAAATAAAAATCCGCACGTGATCCTCACTATGATTTATGAAACCATAGTTGCTAAGATCACAACAATCCTGATATTAAGATCTTACGATTTTACGATTCTACAAAGAGAAAACGATCCGGATCCTACGTAAGATCCTAGCATGCTTGAAGAAATGAAACTTATAAACTATGTCAAGTGGTGGTTTGAGAGATGCGCTGCAGGTTTCACAGACATATGTATCTATTCCTGAAATTATTCTGAAGGAACAGAAGTATAGCCAAAAGTACGAAGTGGATCCAAGATAAAGCAGCTATTGTTACCGTACGTTCATTTGCTTCAATTCCTACCATTTAAATTTGTTGCAAGCTTCATATTTGTGATCGTTTGTGTTAATTATAAGAACAAGATATTAACATGGGTTCCTTCTTGTATGCCTCGATATAGATTTAAAATGGGTGGATTAGACGGGTTGGGTGACTAGTAAAAAGACGACTTTCTTTTATCATTTTGACCCCCGTTAGAGATTAGACAAACTCAATTATAACTAAATGGATTAAGACAACTCTTGGTCCAACATTTCTAGTGAAATCAAGAGACATGGTGACAACTTTGTTGTCACCTTAATCATCACAAGATGCCAACGCAAGTGAGTCATTAGAATTATCCAAATGAATAAAAGTGTCGCCATCACGAGTCATATACCAAAACACTCACGAAACGACAGAGTTTAAGTCCGCTTGACATATTCCAAACCATTGATGTTTCGCAAAGGGTAACATAATGAGTCATACGAAAATTGCCTAAAGAAAGTATGTTTAACAAATAACTTCTTGCAGGCTTGCAGCGTAGAATACAGCAATTGATACTAAGACAATGTTCACTCATTGTCTGATTGTCATTTTCTACCAGCTTTGGTTGGTTTAACATGTTAACTATCAATGCTATAGTCCTGTAACTCTGTAAGTGTTATTTGGGCTAACCCATGCATATGGTATTAGGAAATGAATCCTCTTCAAAAACACAAAAAGCTATTGTCTTTGTTATAAAAATTGTATGGTAAGTTTAGTAAGTGAAGTGCAACTTGTTCGGAAGGTCTGTGGTTCAATTCTCATGAGAGTTTGCACACTCTCTTTTATATTTCATTTTCATGAAACATCATTTTTTAGTTTCATTTTCGATAAATGAAAAAAGCTATTTTCAGATCATTTTCCATTTCTTCATCACTGGTATGTTCCAAGAACAAAACTTAAAAAGGAAAGTATGTTGATGTCACGCTCTAATATTTGCATAATTTGCATCTGTATTCAGGGGTGGAGCGAAGAGGGCTTCCGGGAGTGCTCGGGAGGATTTATCCCGCGTAGTATAAAAATTAGTCAAAAACCTTAATTTTTGGAAAATGCATATGCTCCTAAAAGTTTGGTCTTACAAAGCTTCTTTAATCTTATGAAATGAACTTCATGACTTTTGGAGTTCTAGTGATGTATCCGCCACTCTTTTGTAGGTCATTTTGATATGTAGTTGAAAAGAAAAAGAAGGTATTAAATTTATTGTTATTTATTTTAACATGCAAGACTATTATCTTGAAATACTTTTAACAAATCCAAAAGGCTATAAATTAGGGTTAAGTTGATTTCATAAAGATTTCAACCAACAGAAGATAAACATACTAAATTACCTCATTACAACGCTCTTACAAGTTTCATCTCTTGAAATATTTGACAAACTATTCAGAAACATACAAAGTGCGTTACATGATAGAAAAGATGCGTAATTAGTTCAAAATGTTTCCAAATGGTCGCAAAAGTTTTTAGTGTGTTCAATATATGAAAATTGCTAATCATTATGTGCCGTGTGTGTAGTAAATTACTTGGTTACAAAGTCATCCTAAACATGTTCCCAAACATCCCTCTAACACACCCACACCACAAAAGTAATGCTCGAAATCACCTTGCCCAATAAAAAAACAATAATCAATTATTAAGATCGTCCTAAAATCACTTTAGCTTCTTCATGTGTAATTCAATGATGCGTCTTTTTGATATGTATAACTGAGTCGATATTGCGAGCCAGCTAAAATCACATGTGATTTGTGATTTATAAAATCACACGTGATTTGTAAAATAACCAATCACAAGTGATTTTACAAATCACGTGTAATTTTTCTGGGCGATTTTTTTTTTTAAATTTCGTTGAAAGTATATCAAAGTGCATATCTATAGATAGATGAGCGTGATTAATAATTATTAAGATTGTCATAAATCACTTTAGCTTCTTCAAGTTATGGGCCTGTAATGTTCTAATTGAGCTAAGCATATGCATATAAATACACTTACAGTAGTGTAATAATGTAATTCAATGATACGTCTTCTTTTATAAATACAAACAGTGGGAATAGAAGCCAAGTGTGGTAGCATGTCATGTTGGTAAGTCTAGTTCGATCCCAACAAAATATGCTATTCCTTTTTATCGTAACTAAATACTTGCACACCAAAACTGGACTTTTTTTTCCCTCTTTTTTTGTCGCAAATTGTATCTTTTGTACTTTTCGCAAATAATAAGTTTTTATTTTTATATTGTGATATAATGTTCATTTCTAAAAGGTTAAAGGGTTTTTTAACTTATGTCATGGTGTCATAAGCTTATAAATGTTTAATGAAGACACATATTTCTTTAAATAAGTTAATTTCCATATAAAACATGGGTAATTTTGGTAGACATCATAAATTTAAAAAATTATTAATATCAACAAACATAAGAATATGGTAATTTGAGTTCATTTAACTATCTTTTAACCTCTACTACCGTGTCACAAATTAGAAATTCCCATGGTTAAAATGTTGTTAAGTGTAACATGATGTTTCAGTAGTGATTGAAGTTTTCCAAAAATATTTAAAAAATGATGAATTATTCTATTGGATGTTCTTAATAATCATCGTACTCACCCTGACAATACTTTAAATGGTTAAGGTCAAATTTCAGGTTGACAGGTCAGTTAGGTCATGCACCCCTTTGATAAACCTACCGGCGGTAGCTTTTTCTAAAGCGATTAATATTAGTTTCCTTTTATGTTTTTCTTACCTTGATTTATCATTTATTGATGAAAATTTGTTTATTACAGGTTTCTCATTTATGTATCTTGGATTGTTGTTGGTTATTATCATGACTGTTTGATTCATTGTTGTAGTCAACGTTTTATATGTTAATTTATCAAGTTTGGAAATTTGTGTATTAGGTTTTAGATTGAAGGCTGTTAGTATACAATTTGTCTTAGCTTATTTGGTGGGCTTTTGAGCTTATTGAGATTTTAATAAGCTCATTATTAATAGCTTACAAGCTCAAGTTGACGAGCTTATAAGCCATAGCATATAAGATTAATAAGCTTATACAATATTGGAACATGATGAAACCTTGACAAAACTAGAATGTAATTGGGTTTAGAGTGTAGCCGTATTGGTTCTTTTAAACAAATAAAAGAGCATTGCAAAGTACAACAAACGAAACTAGATAGCGTATAGTATACATACAGTGGAGCTTTAGAGAGTGGAATGGAATTGACTGTCCCAGAATAAGTTTTAGGAAAAAAGCTATAAATTCATAATGTACTTTACAAAAAAACTCATTATGCTCTATTTACTTCACTTATTGTCATAATACATAACCATTTTCATTTTATTCGGTTATTTTCTGTCCGTTTTTATCCGTTTTGACATTGATAATAAAAACGGTTTTATCCGTAATATTTTTTGTCCGTGTTTATCCGTTTTTATCCATTTTGACGTGGATAATACAAACGGTTTTTATCCGTTTTATTTGTTTTTATCCGGAAAGATTAAAATGAAAACGGATGAAAATGAACGATTTACGAAAACGGATAAAAACGGACAGAAAATAACTGAATAAAATGAAAATGGTTATGTATAATGACAATAAGTGAATAGATAGAGCATGATGAGTTTTTTTGTAAAGTACGTTATGAATTTATAGTTTTTTTCCTAAGTTTTACTTCTTCGTTTCTTTGCATTTGCTGTCACAAATGTTACCGGATGTAACTTTACCGCACCAGACATTTTTCACCTTGCAGATTTACAATTGGTGTTATTTTTTATTCAAAGTTATGGGCCTGTTATTATGGGCTAAGCGAGAAATTGAATCCAACCCAAAAAGACAAAAGCTTTTGTCTTGTTATAACTTTTTTTGTTAAGTTATATGATAGGTGGGTATAGGGGTGTAAACGAGCCGAGCCAAGCCCGAGCTTGATAAGGCTCAGACTCAGCTCGAAAAATTTTTTTAGGCTCAAGCTCGACTCGATAGCTCGTCAAGCTTTAACCATCTAGGCTTGAGCTCTGCTCGATTCAGTTTCGAGCAAAGCTCGAGCTTTGCTTGAAAAGCTCAAAAATATGTATATGAATACATGATTACACATTTACACCCCTATTCCAACTCCTGAACAAGTTGATTAAGGAGTTGAGACTTGAGACTCGAAAAGAAGAACGGATACAATACACTACCCAATAAAAACATATAAAGAGGAAGTGATGGCCAAGAAAACCATATAAAGAGGAAGTGATGGCCAAGAAGTGTGCGCTATGTAGATCGTAGAATACAAAACATTACGTAGGAATAAAAGGGTATATAGTTAATTAATTTTTTATTGAGTATGTCCTTAAAATTAGGTTAATATTTAAATTAACCCTTATTTACTTAAAGCTCGAAAAAGCTTTATAAAAGCTCGAGCTGAGCCATCAAAAGCTCGAGCTCGACTCATTATATATTTCGAGCCAATATATTGGGCTTGAGCTCGGCTTGAGCTCGATAAAAGCTCGACTCGATCGAGCCAAGCTCGAGCTCGAGCTCGAGTTGCTTGATAAAAGCTCGGCTTGTTTGCACCCCTAGGTGGGTAGCTAGTCTGGTGGTAAGCAAAGTATGTCTTATTTGGAAGGTGTGTGCTTCAATTCCCACCATATCTCTTTCCTCGCATTTTTACTTTTTAATTTCGTAAAACATCATTTATTTTCAATCCTCTTTGGATTTTCTTTGGCACTTAAAATGTACAAAGAGATTTATCATCAAATTTCAAGTTATTAGGCTTTGTTGAAATCCGAAAACAATTTAACTTAAGAATGCCTTGTCCAATACTTACGAAAAAAAAAAAAAAAACATCAAGGATCGCACAAACCGCACAAACCATGTTGGTATTATGGTGTTAGATAGGTGAATTGTGTTTCTTAATACAACATTTTGATCATATTTGATGATATGAATAGATTCATATGAAAGATCAAATTGTGTTTACATACATAAAAGTAAAAAAGCCATGATTTTTTTGTAATGCTCACTCCTTTTGGTGAATAACTAGTGTTGATAATCAAATTAATTCAGGTACTATCAATGAATACTGCAAAAGTCTCAAAAACAAGTAAAGCGTACTAATATATTATCATAACTCATACGCTATCAACGAATAACAATCATACCCCAAATCTTAAAATAAGCATAATTAGAAGGTTGTATGAATTGAGACCGCATTTTGGACAATCTTTAAACTAAGTGACTAGTTCGACTCGTTTCTCAATCTGGCCCATTGTAGACACTCTTTGTTAACATGAAGGAATTTTATTCAAAAAGTACAAAACTAGTTACATGACCGCCATTTTCCTCATCGACTGCAAGTAAAAAAGAACAAAAATGTGAGAGTAAACCCTCATGAGGATCTCCGAATTCAATTGCATTGTCACTTAGTAACCGTATTAAAACTTTCGCACTATTATCAAAGAAGCTTCAACGAACAACACCGTATAATGAACACATAAATGGTAATTAGAACTAAAAGAGTCAACATTTACGTCCCACATATGTTAAGGAAGTAAAATCTTTCTTGTTATATACTATAGTAAACCAACTTCATACATGTCAAGAATATTACCATGTTTTCCAAGCACTTGGTTGTTAACGAAGTCGATTATGAAACTGATAAATTCAAACTTCCTTGATGAACATTACGTTGGAAAACAACTATAATACGCTCGACATTTTTTGCATTTTTTCTCTTATATGACAAGAAAAGTATAATTATCATATAAAATAAAATGCTTGAACTAAACTACCTGCAGCGTACAACACTTATTTACCAGATGAGTTGCATAAGAGGATCTTCAAATCAAATTGCGTCGTCACTGAATAAGCGTATTTAAAGTTTCGTACTATTTAAAGTAGCTATAAAGAACAACGATCTATGATAAACAGATAAATGGTATGTACTCTTTAGAAACGCAATATGCACTTTGTACATTATTTGATAAAAAGCATTTCAACTTTACTTCCGACATAGTTAAAATGAAGTAAAGTGTTTCTTGTTTATATACTATAGTGAATGTGGATCATACATGTGAATAATATTACTATGTTTTCATGTAGCGTTTGTTGGTAGAGTTGATTATAAATCTAAAAAAATCGTACTCTATCTTAGAGGTGACAATTTGTGACCAAAATTAAAAAATTAAGTTAAATGGGCAACATTTTAAAATATTTTTGGGCACATTTAACCTTCATTTTTTATTATTATTATAATTTTTTTTTTTTTTTTTTTTTTTTTTTTTGAATGGTTATATATTGCCCATTTAGAATAAATGGGCATAATAGGTATATGTTTTTCTTAAACATTAAATTATTTTTAATGAAAAATCATAGATATAGTATATTTAGTTATTCAAATATAAATGATATGCTACGTTTGTGGATTTTTGTTTTTATTGTCGTTTAGGTCTTTTCTAAACCGATTCGTATAACATGAGCCCGTTTGGCCCGTACCCGTTTAAGCCCGTGCCTGTTTAAGCCTATACTCATTGGGCTAATGCCCGTTTAGCCCATTGCCTGTGCCCGCCCGTTTTACCACCTATACTCTATCTTCAAACTTGTATAAGAAAATGAGTATATGATTCTCGACTTTTTAGTAATGAACTAACGATGAATATAAATATTATTGACTTTTTCTAGTATGTACTCTAAAAATTGAATTAAGGCGTAGCCCTTCATGTAAAAAGTCGCTGTTGAGCACATTCAAGCTTGTTCCATAAATCATACACAAAGTTCATTCAAACTGATCGAGATCGATTGAATTTTGTGTTTTATGTGTAAATACCATTATAGTCATTTTGTTTGACGTACCAAGATTGTTTCTTCACAACTACGTCAATCCTGCTGGACACATCAATAGACCGGGTCAAGTACGATAAATGATCCAGGTCAAATTTCAAGGTGACAGGTCATTTAGGTCAGGCACCCCTTGATAAACCTACAAGCAACAGCTTTTTAAGCAATCAATATCCTTATCTGGCCTGGTCCAGAAATTAATATCTAAGAAGAATAAAACCGGTTCAAACAGAGAAATCTAAGTAATATTAGTTTCCTTTTAAGTTTTTGTTACCTTAATTTATGATTTGTCTATGAAAAGTTGTTTATTATCATGTCCGTTTGATTAATTGCTGTAGTCAATGTTTCTTTTTATTATGATGATCGGATTTGATTATGTGTTGTATAATGAACTGTTTTGTTCCACATGTTTTGTATTTGTATCTTATATAAAGAAATCATTACAGTATATTGCGGCTTTTAGAAATACTTTAAAACGATCATCTTCAGCTGATAGTTCCTACAATTTATGCATAAAACGATTTTACATTAACCCATATTTCTTTGATATCTGTAAGATTGGATAATCATACGTTCAAGACCACGACTTTAACAACCTTGGTTCTTTTGTTTTTAATCATCAACCGATAAAAAGTGTTGCTATAGATTTGAAACAATGCACTTGTGATTTATTGCAATTTGCAACGAGTGATGTATCTTCTAATCTTCAGGACTTGTTGAATAAGTGTTGTGAATTGTAGTACTTTAGGAAGGGTCGTTGAATAAGTTTAATGCAATAAGCTATTCGGTTTTACAATCAGCCAATGTATAAGTAGCTCATTTGTGTCAAATAAGTTGCTGCGCATGACCCAGTATGGAAGAGCTTATTTGGCTTTTAAACTAATAAGTAGATATGCACATACTGTTCTAATAAGCTACCTCTCTGATACCTCGCTCGGGTTTTTCCTAAAGTAGGGGTATAATTTAATCTACATTCTACCTCACTCATACATTGCTCCGGCATGTTATTGTATTGTTAAACATGCATTGGTTGGGCGTATCCTAACAGCTGTAGTGCAATGGACCCAACCAATGCTTAGGCGTATCCTAACAACTTAATTGCACCAGCTTGGAATTGAACCCGGGTCTGTAGCGTGCGGAAGGTACTATTTTACCACCAGACCACTAGTGCCTTTCATGTTAACTCATTGGATTTTATAACTATTATAGTATTGTTATTCTTACGAAAATTCATTTGAATTTTCTTACGGTGTCTATTTTGTGGTGAAGTTTCTTTGTTTTTTTTTGTAAACGTGAGATGACAATTTATTTATAAAAAATAAAAAAAACTAATCCTTCTTCGAAACACTACACTTCAAATGCAAACAAGCCGTTGAGGAAGGATAAATTGCTGATTGGTAATGATGTTGTTTTAAGACAAGATTTACTGCATCACCTACATAATACTTCTCAAGGGGGGCATTCAAGAATGCAAGCTATAACCAAAAGATTATGAGCCCAATTCTATTGGAAGAAAATGAGAAATGAGGTTTAAGTACTCTGCGAGAAACTATGTGGTTTGCCAAAGATTTAAGCCTGAACTAGTGCCCTGATACAACCATTACCAATCCTAAAGCACACATGGACAGAGATATCCATGGATTTTTTTGATGGTTTGCTCATGTCATAGGGAAGATCAGTTATTTCGGTGGTGGTAGACAGGTTAAGCAAATATGATCACTTCATTCCACTCACCCATCCCTACACTGCTTTAACTATGGCTCGAGAATTTTTGGACAGCATTCACACGCTTCATTGGTTTCCAAAGGTGATTGTGAGTGACAGAGATACAACTTTCCTAAGCAAATTTTTGAAGGAGTTGTTTAGATTGTTACAAGTCAGACTGCACATGAGCACTGCATACCACCCATAGAGTGATGGGTAGACATCTGTGAATAGATATTTTGAATTCTGTCTCAGGTGAATGATTGGAGACTGTTAGACTATAGTATGGGCGCTGTATTATTTTTTACAGCCATACTCAGCCCATACTCTCTTGTCTTCCTTGTATTCTATATATTGTCTTAAGGATTAATGCAACAGACAACACATTCTCATCTCATAATATTCTCAAACATTATTACATTCCAACATGGTATCAAAGCCAAAGATCCACAACACCTAAAGACTTCCGCTTCTGCTGCCGCCTCCGGCTACTCGCCGGAGGTTCGGAGGGCTCCTTTTACTCTTTAATCTCAATAAAGTTCTTCTATCAAAATAATCAAAGATGCAGCAACCACCTCAACAACAACAACAACAAAAAGCTCCAACTGCCAAACCATTTTTCCGGTCAACTTACGTCCGCAACGCCGCCGTGAGACTTTCCCCAACCGCCAAACCATCCGAATCACAAACCTGATCAAACAAGAGCGTCCCTTACCCTCCCTACTGCTATCAACACCTGTTCTTTTTCTCCTTTTTTTTATTATGTGGTTGACCGTTGGTTCAATGATAACCAGTCGCCACCTATTTCCGTTTAGTGGTCGACCGTTGGTTCAAAGATAACCAGTCACCACGTTTATATTTCCTTTTTCTTCTGTTAGCTTCATCTCGTGGGGTTGATTGTATGTGTAGCAGGTTGTGGAGCCGATGATGGCTGTGTTTGTGATGAGTGATGTTGACGTCGGAAAGGGTGTTTTAACAGCGCTCTCTGGTTCTTTAGCCATGTTTGGACCATTTGATTTGCTGCCACTTTGAGGGGCTTTACCCTTTGACTTGTTGTGAAATGTAAAAGAAAGACTACAATTTGTACTACTTTAGTATCCATGCCATGCCTCTTGTATTATCTAAACTAAAACCCACTCTCCTTTGTCTTCCCTTGATTTATGCGAATCTCACATCTAGGAAATCTCCCTTCCACTCTTTGATCTTTAGGACATCATGTGACTTCTTCTTTGAAAGATGTGATGGTCAATAAAAGGATGGGACAACTTTTTGGGAAGGCGTGGGTTTTGGTAAGCAGAAAAGATGAAAGAGATATATTATTATTATTATTATTATTATTATTATTATTATTATTATGGGTGAAAGTAAATGAAGGGTTGGCTTGACAAAAGAAGGTGAGGATGAAAAGCAACTATGTAGTGGTATTTGTGGTTAAAAAAATTGTGATGTGTTTTATTGTTGTTTCTTTATTTATGTCCGGTTCGAGCCATGATTTCGCCGAATCAGCTGGGAGTGTTAGACTACAGATGGGCCAGATTATTTTATACTGACCATACTCAGCCCATACTCTCTTGTCTTCCTTGTATTCTATATATTGTCTTAAGGATTAATGCAACAGACAACACATTCTCATCTCATAATATTCTCAAACATTATTACATTCCAACAGAGACAAGCCTAAAGAATGATTTCAATGGATTTCCTTAGCTGAATATTGGTATAACACTACCTATCACATTGTCATCAATACTACTCCTTACCAAGTAGTTTATGGTCAGTCACCACCAACACACATTGCATACACTCAGTGTGAAAGCAAAGTTGAAGGTGTGAACAAATCATTGGCATAGAATGTGATGAAATCCATGGCTGACAGGCACAAATCAGACAAAACATTTGTACTGGACTCATGGGTCTATCTCAAAGATAATCCACTTTGAGGAAAGATAAGCACAACAAGCTATCTCCTAGATACTTTTGTACATTTAAAGTCATAAATAAAGTGGGTAAAGTAGCAATAAGATGGAGTTACCTGAATGTGCCTAAATACATCTAGTGTTTCATGTCTCTCAGCTAAAGTAACCTAAAGGAAATCCACCTACACTACGAGCTACCTTACCAGATTTCAATGGCACTATAGTTGATGCAATATGGGAGTTATATGAAGATATTGATGCTCGATTTCCCTCATTTGATATGGATGCTTAATATTGATTACTTGAGGATAAGTCATGTTTGAAGGGAAGGTATTGGTATTAATCACAAGCAACTCAACAAAAAAGTCAAATCAAGTCAACAAATAAAGTTCATTTCAATTCATTTCTAATTTCCATTGTATAAATACATGTGTTAGCTACTTTACAATTCATCTAAATTTTTAATCAGTTCCTTCTATGTAACAAACTCATATTCCGAATAACAAAATACATGTGTTAGCTACTTTACAATTCATCTAAATTTTTAATCATTTCCTTCTATGTAACAAACTCATATTCCGAATAACAAATCAATTTCTCTAATTCAAATATCTATTTCTTGCTTGAGTTCATGTTAGTAGAATTGGATCTTCCTCATTTTATCTTGATTTCTAGATGATCATATCAAAAAGATGGTATGTGAGTGTGAGAGGACACATGCTAGATTTAAAGACACTTTCAACACTTTTTAAGATAGTCGGCTTTTCCCTCACTTGCTACACGATGACAACTCATTTAACTATATATCTCTTCTATTTATATAAAGAAAACTATTTTGTTTAAAACTTACAAAAAAATACACAATTTCCTTAAATTTGAGATTTGAAACAAGTTGACCATAGATTATTTACTTGAAACATATTTGCCACATAAAAACACAATACTTTATCAGCACAATACCATTCTCACCCTTCTTTCATCACACCCATAAAATGTTGCATGACAAATTTTGTTCATAAAAAATTATTTGTCTTCGCTATTGCCTCTGGGTACCTTACTATATCGTTAATCGTTAAATTTAAAACACATCCGTAAACCAATCACGTGTTACGAACTTACGTCTAAGAAGGCATGACTGCTATCACTAAACCATAAACACAAATACATAAAATAAAAACAAAAAATAACATACAAAAATCAACGCAAAATTAAATTTATCTAAAACCATACATGGGCATCGTTAGATCAAGCATTACGCTAGTATATAATCTAATAAGCACATAAATTATTGGATGATTTATTTATTTATTTATTTTTAAGAAAAGAAAAAAGAAGATGGTGACTAGTGAGGCCATCATGTAACTTATACCATAATTCCATGGAAACAAAGCGTTGTTTTCAACCATGCAGCATGTGATTGTTGGCCCATTTCATTATCACCTTTAAGAAAATGGGACTACTACAAGTTGCTACCTCGATGTTTGAGGATCACTCGTTTAGCAATCTTTATTGACTTTTCTATCCAAAAAACAAACAACTAGGACTACTATTACTTGCACACTCTAATTTATTACCTAGAATTTAATGGATTATTTTTTTTAACTATTCTAAAGTTAAAAATAAAAATGTCACATATAATAATTATTAATTTTAATTAAACGGTTAATTGAAGTTAAGAATTTAATGTTTAAAATCATTTATTAAAAGGCAGGGTGAAGAGGGAGTTACGAGCCATTCGTCCAATACACGCACCAACGGTGCCGCCGTTGGCCGCCATCCCGTCATTATGCGTTGTCCGTCTTTTAGCCCGCTCACTAACGGACGTTGTTGGCATTTCTCTTTTTTTTCTTTTTTAGTGAGTAAGTTAGTATTTTTTGTGGGTATTTTTTGTTGCGCTCAT
This sequence comes from Chrysanthemum lavandulifolium, assembly GCA_022545495.1. Taxonomy (NCBI): domain Eukaryota; kingdom Viridiplantae; phylum Streptophyta; class Magnoliopsida; order Asterales; family Asteraceae; genus Chrysanthemum; species Chrysanthemum lavandulifolium. Next base: position 10,857,757 of record CM040240.1, on the reverse strand, counting down.
ATGTATCAATAAGTCTTATTGTTTTTTTTTTCTAACACTGTGTTCTCAATTTGAGTAAAAGGGAGGAAAGGAAAAGAAAGGATTTTAGTTGTGTTCTCAGGTTTTTTTGAGAAGCGAAAGTGAAAGTAAATGAATGAAAGATGGAGGATTTTGCATATAAAACTTTCACCCCACTTTTAGGGTGAAAGTCAACTTTTTTTTGTCTCTTTTTCTTTACTTTACATTCACTTTCTTCTTATTGTTTTTCTTGAAAAACAGTATAATAAGAGTGTTTTAGTTAATAGTGTGTTATTGAAAAAGTATTAAAGTGTTTCTGAAGTGACACGTCAATAAGTAATCAATAAGTGTTATTCGTCTACTCATTCCACCTAGCCCTTTTGAAATTTTCTGCATGTTTTCTCGAACCACCACACGGGCCGCTGCCGCCATTTTACAGTAAGTGGAGTATGCCTTAATTGAAAGTTATATTCTATCTTTTCACTTTCAGAAAACATCGTATGTAGTCTTTCCCTTTTTTTATGCAATAGAACTATTCTAACATCCCATAAATAAAACATGGTAATTGAAGTAATGTGTGGCTTTTTCTCAAGGTCATTGGTTCGATTCCCTTGATGCAATGAATTCCATTTTTTTAAATCACATTCACATTTCTACCCGTTTGGTATTTTCTGATTCTTTTATTTGTAAGCATTTTGTTGATTCATAAGTTTTTTTATTTCACAAATATCGTTCGAATTTGTTTTGCCTTTAGATATACGACACTCATTATTATTGTTCTTAGTAATTTAACATAACTAGTAGATGTGAACAAATGGACAATTTGTATTTTAAAATAATCTTAGAACACCCAAGAGATACATAAAAGTGCCGATAAATCTATTGCAATGCACGAACAAACTGTCCAAAAACATGCATGAAACTTTCGTACGCGAGTAAAAGTATTTGTCCCATGGCGAAAATTTTCCTCCTCTTTAGATTTTCCCGATGTTCAAGTTCCCAATCAATTATTTAGTTATGTTCCATTGTTATTTTTCTTATAAACATTTTGTTGAATCTGATGGTATTATACATTACATAATCAGAAATGTGCTATATCAAATTGTGAATTATGTATCTAAGTATTTTATACAATTTATTGGTGAACAAGCACTACCTGAGACTAAAAAAACTGATGGAAATAACTAGAGAAGTAGATAAGTCTCTAAAACATTTTGCTACAGAATCCTTAGTAACGTGCCGTAAATATGTATGGTTTTTTACCCGCCACAATGCTAAGTGTTTTACCTCTTAGTTAATATTCTTTCTACTTTTCTAGGTATGAAATTTTTTAGCCAAACAAAGAATACTAAATATGTTACAGAAATAAACCATTTACGGGATAAAGTATCTAGCTCCGGCACACAACCATGGGTTCCTGGAAACTCTATGGATTTTTCGATGAAGTTTTTTTTTTTTTTTTTTTTTTAAATCGATTTTTCTTAAATGCATCTTAAATGCACCTGGTCTATCAAAATGTGTATGGACCATCGATTTTAATTCTATTATATTACAGTTCAAAACTTTTGTGCGCACCCGGTCATATTTGATTCAGGCTTCGTCCCTGATCTAGCTATAACTATGATCATATAACTTTAACTTCGTTTAGCTTTAATTTTACTCGAGGTGACTATCCTCCGGTTGGCTTTAATTTTGGTTGCGCATATTCCGTTATGAGAAAATTCCAATTTTAGTCATTAAACTTCAAGTAGCTTTCTTTTACATCATTTGCCTCTCATGTTTTCTTTTACTACTTTTCATACATAGTAGTATTGTGTAATCAAGTTTTTATTTTGTTAAATATCATTTGAGCTGTTTGTTAGCCGGAGTGCGGACGAAGTGGGCAACAAGCTTTTAAATTTTACCCATAGATAACATGTAGATATGTACGTTATTATGCATTTGATAAAGACATTTCAACTACCTTACATCCCATATAGATTAAAGAAGTAAATTCTTTCTTGTTTATATAATATATTGAATAAGCATCATACATGTTGAGAATAGTGTTATGTTTTCACTTACATGGCTAATCAAGTTTATGGATTAATTTAAACATAAAAAATATGATTTGTCACGTAGCGGAAATTTTAATAGACATCCTCAGCTTTTTGATATCCTTATTATATCGTTAATCATTAAATTTAAAACACATCCGTGAACTTATTATATCGTTAATCATTAAATTTAAAACACATCCGTGAACCAATCACAAGTCATGCACACAGCGATGACTGCTATCACTAAACCATAAACACAAATAAATAAAATAAAAAATAACATACAAAAATTAACGCAAATTTAAATTTATCTAAAACCATACATGGGCATCGTTAGTTCAAGCATTCGGCTAGATATAACCTAATAAGCTCATAAATTATTGGACAATTTTGTAATTTTTTTTTTTTCTTTTCTATTTTTAGAAAAAAGAAAAAAGAAGATGGTGACTAGTGAGGCCCATCATTTTTTAACGTTATACCATCATTCCATGGAAACGAAGCTTTGTATGACCATTATTTCAACCATACACCATGTGATTGTAGGCCTCTTTCCTTATCACTTCTAAGCAATTAGGACTACCACAAGTTGCTACGTCGATGTTTACGATCACTCATTTAGCAATCTTTATTGACTTTTGCTATCCAAAAACACAAACAACTAGGACTACTATTATTTGACCACTCTTTATTACCTAGAATTTAATGGATTACTTTTTGTAATTACTCTAAAGTAAAAAATAAAAATGTCATATAAGATAATTATTAATTTTAATTAAACGGTTAATTGAAGTTAAGAATTTAATGTTAAAGATCAATTATTAAAAAGCAGGGTGAAGAGGGAGTTACGAGCCATTCGTCCAATACAAGCACCAACAGTGCCGCCGTTGGCCGCCATCCCGTCATTATGCGTTGTTCGTCCTTTAGCCCGCCCACCAACAGACGTTGTTGGTATTTTTCTTTTTTTCTTTTTTAGTGAGTAAGTGAGTATTTTTTTGTGGGTATTTTTTGTTGTGCTCATATGTATCATAAGTCTTATTGGTTTTTTTTTTCTAACACCGTGTTCTTAAGTTGAGTAAAAGGGAGAAAAGGAAAAGAAAGTGATTTTAGTTGTGTTCTCAAGTTTTTTTAGGATCGAAAGTGAAAGTAAGTGAATGAAAGATGGAGGATTTTGCATATAAAACTTTCACCTCACTTTTAAGGTGAAAGTCAACTTTTTTTCCTCTCTCTTTCTTTACTTTACATTCACTTTCTTCTGATTTTTTTCTTGAAACCACAGTATAAGAAAAGTGTTTTAGTTATTAGAGTGTTATCGAAGAAGTATTAAAGTGTTGCTGAAGTGACACGTCAATAAGTAATCAATAAGTGTTATTCGTCCCTTCATTCCACCTAGCCCTTTTGAAATTTTCTGCATGTTTTCTCTAACCCCTTCTCCATTTGTTTTTAAACATCTAGAACTCAACCAACCTTCTTTGTTTGAACACTAAAAATATTACTTCTTTGAGAACTGGTTACATCTTTGACGTCTGTATTTCAAGGTACTCTTACATATTTTTGGCATAGAATTGTAGACACCAAATTTCTACCTTTTCCTAGTATTTTACAAGTTGTGTAACCTCTTAAGTTTGATGTATCAGTATTTCTATCTTTATTAATCAACAAATGAAACTTAGTGAGATAAATCTGTTTGGATCATAATTTGGGGGTTTTTGGTATTCCTTATTTATGTTTGAGTAAAATAAGCAAGTTTATGATAAGCAAGCAAGTCTCAGTAAGTAGGTAGAAGCTGCTTATTTTAATGCTTGAGATCATATAAAAATGTATACTCGTTTTTCTTGATAGCTTATTTTGAGGGAACGTTTTTCAATAGGCTTATTTGAGATATATTTAAGATTATTCTTTTTAACTTTTATATTTGGCCTTAACCACGGTTTTATATTTGACCATAGGCTGTACGTGATTGGGGACGAGCTTTTTGGAGCGTTTATCATTTAAAATATACAGCTTGTTTAGCAATGATCGTTTAGTTTTTTGACTTTGCTTAAACGCTAGCTACTGCCTAGCTCCTATATGAAACACTAATAATAGAAGTGTTTAGCTTTAGCTTTTAGCTTTTACGTCATTTTATACTTTAAAAATACACATACATACGATCGATACCAAACAATTTTATAAGTTAAATAGCTACAACTAACAAGCTACTACCAACTGTTAACACTTGCTCCTAGTTTTTTTTTTTTTTTTTTTTTTTTTTTGGTGCAAAAGGTGAATTATATTAGCTTCCAAACTATACAACATAACAATAACAATTCAAGATTTGGACAAACCCAAATCATAAGCAAAACAACCAGACAAAATCTGTAAAAACTGTTAACACTTGCTCCTAGTTTTGCCGCAGTTATTGCTAGTTTTAAGTATAAGTGCAACAATGAATCTATATAGATCCGGTGACCAAATATTACTTTGAGTATAAGTTAAAGCTAAAAAATATATTCATAATTTTCAAGTGAATAGTATATATGAAGTTGATAATGTTGGAATATGTATATATGAGAAGAGTTATTTTACATACCAAACTTATTTCACATACTAAGGGACGCATCTCAATCATCCATCTAAAAAGAAATCAATGACTGAGATTAAAAATATTTTATTATTTCACCTATTTTTTATAATTTAAATATCTCTTAAACCGTTAATCGTTAAGTGAAAATATTTACACCATCGCGACAAGCATTTAATTATCTTTCTATACGGGCACTTTGATATATTTTGAAAAAGAAAAAATCATTTTTCACGTTTTTTCTTTATTTTACATCGAAATTTGATGAAAAATCATATATGATAAAACACTAAATTGAATATCACATGTGTTAAATCATATATGATATGTAATATCATATGTGATATTACACTAATATCACACGTGATATTACATATCATATATGATATTACACTAATATCACATGTGATATTCAAATTAGTGTTTTATCATATATGATTTTTAATGCAAATTTCAGTAACGTAAAAAAAAGGAAAAACTTTAAAAAAAAACGTGAAAAATACGAAAATTTTTTTTTGTCGAAAGTATATCAAAGTGCCTATCTATAGATAGATAATTAAATGCTCGTCGCAATGATATATTTTTTTTCGCTTAACGATTAACGGTTTGAAAGTTATTAATATTTGAAAAAAAATGTGAAAGTGGGTTTTTTAAATTGTTGTGATTAATCTTATCCATTAGATCAAATAAAAATGGATGGTGAAGATTGATCCCTTGGTATGTAAATAATATTTTGTCCTCAAATGATCTTAAATCATGTATATATTTATAAAACGCGCATGTCCGGATTCGAACTCGTGACCACGGGATTGCACACATTAGCGAATGAGAATTAAAGTTAATAATTAATGTTTATGTTTACGATTAATTATTGCACATTAAGTCCGGTTAACAATCGTTAAGTATTTAACGGAAAAATGACTAACGACCGTTAAATGGAAAAGAGAAGGACTAGAAATGGAAACTTGGAAAAGTTATGGAATGGGCTTTGGGCTTGCTACAGTAGCCGGCCATAGGGCCTTTACAAAGCCTAATCTCCTAACTTGTTCCCTAAGTTTACCTATTAGTATAAATAGAGGATTAGGTTCTAGGGTTTCATACACTGTGCATTGAATTAACCCTAGATCTCTCTCTCTCTCTAGTCCATATTTCGCCGAACACCCCATAGTAAGGGAGTTTGGTTTCGTTTTTCTTAAACGAGGACTTGTGTTAGATCTAGCAATCGCTTGATTCGTTTGGTTAATTCGTGTGTACAAGAACGTGGTTGTAAGACATTATTCTTACACCAATAAGTACTTCTTTGGTTTGCTCAAGAGATCCGACATTCAAGAAGTACGTTACGCATACTTAGTTAATTAGTTATTTGTTATGATCTTTAGTCTTCCGCTGTGTACTCTTGATGTTTACTAGTTTATTGTATGTTATATATTTCATAAACTCAACAGTGGCATCACGAGCCTTGTATAACAAGTAATTAATTACTGAAACACATAATTAAAATAAACATGAATGTGTTATTATTTGTATGCTTAGATCTAGGGTTTGCAAAACCTAAACCCTAATTATTTAGGGGCTTTTTTATGATGCCCTAATTAGGGTTTTGTAAACTATTGTTTTAATTGGATTAGAAACCCTAAGATGCATGCAACTTTATGTGTATATGCGTAACTTTGATTTAATTGCATTAATTGTTATGTATTTTATGTCCATGATAATTACATGCATGTTTTATCATGGATTTGCTTTTATTGTATGTTTCTTGTTTAAGTGATATACATTAATTATGATAGATCTAAAATTGGGGAAGACCTCAATAATTATTAATTTAATCAATTATGTGCTATGTGGTATATATTTAATTTTGACTTACGCAATCGATGAATCGATGCATGTGGTTCACCTTGTACATTATGTCAAACGGGTGAAAGTCTTAATTAAATATATGCATATTGACATGATCTAGAATTGGTTATTAATAGGATTTATCAAAACGGTTTGCATGTGGCTATTTGATATGCATGACTTTTTATTTGTTATGCATTCATTGTTTACTTGTTTATTTTTACAAATACTTGCTTGTTTGATATGTGTAACAAGGGTATTTTTATAAGAAAAATAAACTGACCTAAACAATGATAAAACATGTATTTTTAAGACTAGTAATCATAATCGTTTAATTGATTGATGACTTTGGTACAAATGGTCCGAACGGCTCACCCATGAGAATGAACTAATAAAAGGGTTCAGAAGTGCGACAATCACATCGAATGGATGTCTAAGGTTGTGCTTTAGCACGCACGGTCCTCTCTCCCTCAGAAGTTCGAGTGGAGCTACTTAGTAAGCCATTAAATGTGCAAGCTCATCTTGGGCGAATTAGTTTTAATTCCATGCGCCACTTCGGTGGTAATTATCCAAACACTAAGTGTTTACACTTATGCAAAAGTACGGTATAATGGATGATAATTAACACTAATTCCTTGATTGGTGAACCCAATACCTCAATTAAAGTTTGATGATGAAAAGCTTATACATTAAAACGAGATATAAATGTTTTAATAAAACTATGCTACAAAGATGAATGCATGACATCTTTGTACATATTTGATTTAACATCAAAACTATTACCCTTTAATTTGTTATATGCCATCCAACGAAACGGAAACACCTAAGATTACTTTTTATTTGCGTGAGATCGTGACTTAGATCGTAATCAAAGGGTAAAATGTCCACGTGTCGTGAGATCGGGCATGGACGATTTTGCGTTTCTTAAGTTGATAACTTAATTGAGTTTTGTAGTGAGAACCGCAACTCAAGGCATAAGATGGGATAAAACATGTTTACATGGCAATTGAAATTGGCTATATGTAAATCCCATAAATCTAGGAATTGCAATTGAAATTGGCAATTGAGCAAAAGCTCTACCACTTTGTATAAGGTTCATTACTAGCGGATCAACCGATGTGATGAGATTATGACAATTTGGATCCTAGTTTTCAAAGGAAAATTAAATGGTTATATGCTTATGAACCATGGGTAATTAATTTTCTTGAAAAAGGTTAATTATCGTAAATACTAAAATCGAATTTTGTAATTCTTTGAATATATAATTGCAACATTTAACCAGAACGAAGTTTAGTCTTTGATCAAGAATTGCTCCATTCGCTTTCAAACAAATGTTTGATCGAGAATAATTCATCGAAAAGACAAACGAAGTCTCTTTTCCATGGGAGAAGCATTAGACTCAATCCTATTCCTTTTCATGAATGAGAAAGGTATAATAGGAACGTTTGAATTGTCTAAATTCTAATGTAACTCATAGCAATGAATTGCACCTCATATTTTCCATAAAGATTTCATTACCTTGATTTGGTGAATGAATCCTTTTGTAACAAACATGAATGTTGGTTAACTGGAAAACATGTATATGAGTTACAAAATTAGAAGCTAGACAAATTACCGCGAAAATTGGTAAAAGGCAAACTAGCATATTTTATCTAGTTTTTTGCTTTAGCCTTTAAGGTACTATATACCAGTATGGAGATAATAGGCCTATTAAGGAAGAAATTGCATACCCAATTTTTCAAGTTAATAACATTGATGGATAACTCATCATTCATAAAGTAGAACACACCTTTTAGTACCTTAGTAATGATTACGTATGGTTCTTCAACGGTGTAGGAAAGTAAAAGCAAGCAAGTTGTTTTCACTGGTTATGCAACACTTACAATGTTGTCAGATTCAGTGGGAGCATTTGTGTTGCATTCTCGAATAAGAAATTGTTTTATTGATTCCTAATTCGTGGGAGCTACAAGCCTTATTTCCTGTGTAGTAATCCGATTATCTTCAAAGATAATTACTTTCCAATTGTAGGAACTTATGTTTTTAAGGAGAGTCATGCGCTTCCTTACTAATCAATATAGTCCTACATCTACTTGTTATATCTATGACACAAATCATATTAATCAAATAAACGAACGTATCGTGTTGTTTATCTCGCTACATGATGTTGTTCCAAGCACAAGTGGAGAAATCTTTATTGTGTGCAAGGTACAACACATATAAATATGATTTAAATGGATTTTCTTGACCGCAAGGTAAGAGTAGCGTTCTAATAGGAATTATACATTTAAATATGTATGATTGCCCTATTAGAAACATGTGTCAAGATGATAACAAAGACTAGTTTATTTTAAATATTTATGTCATTCAATATTTAAGAAACACTTGTTGTTGCAATTTATGTTACGTGAGAACGTGAACTAGATTATAGACTGTGGTAAAATATCCACGTGTCGTGAGAACGAGCATGGATGATTTTGCGCTTCTTCGTTGAACTTTTCATGGAATGACATAACTAAATGAAGTAATCTAATACTACTTTGAATTTAAGTATTCGTTGAATGACTTAAATATATGTAGTAAATATTAATTAAAACCTGAGGTGGTGTTCATAATTACTTTAATTATAAATGTTTATGATTTTGTAAAGTCACAAACATGAAGTCTTTTAATACAAGACTTACGATATAAAGTAAGACGTTAACTTGCTGTGTTTTAAGACATATGCATGAAGTCAATGAGTTGATCAATGACTTATAACGTATAGTGGGATTATAACTGATATGTCTTTTGACTTGGTCAAGAATACTTATGTTATAATACATGCAATTGACTTGGTAATTCTATTGTACCATTAAGTTTTACTTTGTTGGTAAATAGGATAAGCCAAAGAGTAGATGGTTATCTAAAATATTGTTAGATTATCTTACAATATTAATTCTAATGAAATACCATAGTTTTATGGTATGTTCAGTTAGAAGAATCAAAATCTATTGGCATGTTTGATTCAAGATAACTATAGTTTCTTCCAAAACGTTATCAAGGTTAGTAGATTGAGTATAGATTGAATATACTCAATAAGACTCCAACCTAGAAGATTAATAAGAAACCATTTGTTTATGGAATGTGATGAATCACATTAAGTCTTATAATGAAGTTCTGAATTTGTTAAACTACTTGTATAGTGAGTTGTAACAAACTAATGTCAGGAACTATCAATGTGTTTTGTAATATCCCAAAAGAGAACAATGTATTGTTGCTCTACTTGCTAAACCATTTAAAGGTAGTCTTTAAATTGTTAAAGGCAAGTGAGAGTTTTGTTTAGATCTTAAAAGATTAAATTACAAAATACATAATCTTCTAAAATGCACTAGCAAGTATCATGATGAGGCTAAACATGTATATGATAGACCTCATTATGATGGAATTGTCATTCATAGATCCGTAAGGATATCTCAGATATTTAATATGCTGAGGATTATGAGTTACAGGATCATGGTAAGCCTGTTAATCATGATGATGAATTTACCAAATGTTGAATTGTGGTAAATTAATCATACTATGAATGTTGAGATGTTGTCCATAAAGATAATCAACTTTAGATACTTGGTTTATCTTAATAATGAATATGAGTTTCTTCAAAGGATGGAAACCCTAGTGGTTTAAATCTTTATGTAGAAATCATATGGACAATATTGTACACACATTTAATGCATGTCTAGTGATAATAATATTAATCATATTTAAGCAATTAACTATGATTGAATATTCTTTACTAGATACATTAAATAGAAGTACAAAGATTATAATTGTCATACTTAGTTTCATTGATATGAAATTTTGACAATGAATGTCATAACTCTTTGTTGTGGAATTACTTTTGCGAGGACGATGAGTAATACAAAGAAGTTTTATGAATTAAAATAATCCTTGGATATGTACAAACTGCAAGAATTCATGAATGGATATATGCATGCATCTAAGAGATGATTCTTATGTTTAATATTAAATCCATATTTGATTTAATAATTAAAATAAGATAGCTCATAAGTATTCCTGAAAGCTAGTGGGAGTATTATTTTTAAATCTTATATGTTGTATGGGCAACTACATTCCACCTAAATTAAGTTTTAGTTGGTAATGAAACTTCGTTTGTAAGATTTGGAAATAAAACATACAACCTTGGAATATATGTTTATTACTATAAACATATGCGGTAAAATAAATGAGTCTAATAGAACATGATGGATATATAATGAGATCTTAAAGTTTAACTTGAAGATTCATCATGTACATCATGTTGTAAGATTGTTGTATCATGCTTGATTACAAGATGATTGGACAACATTGAAAGTTGTTAGTGTAATAAATATTTTAAAAGGAATATGTTTGGATTTAGAATCACATTCCACAGTCTGGAGATGCTCCTAGATTCTATGGATGTTTATATGACAATTGTTTCATAATTGTCATTGCCAACAAACTTGAGTTTTGGTAGGCACCAACATTACACTATAACTGTTCAAAAGTTTACGGATGTTTAAAGAGCATATTGTTGTACACAATGATGCTAGGATAATTGAGATGACACTCAATTCTAGTCATGGTATCCTTGATGATGACCATGTTAACTAGTTATGCTCAACTAAGAGCATAGTTACATTATACATTAAAGAATAAAGAATACTTTAAAAACTTTAAAGTTTTGAAAGATGATTGTCATAAAAGGGTGGTTCAGGTTATCACGCACCTTATGGAATGATATGACAATATCAAGATATGTGTAAACACATACAAGAAATTCACTTATTGAATTCTTGAAATAAGTATTCTCAAAATTCCTATATATCAAAGTAAATTAAAATTATGCCTTGTCAACAAGTATGATTATCATGACTTGAGGCAAAATTCATTAACTAAGAATTATCATGCGTTGATCTTTTAGTATTTGGATAAAGGATGTTAAACAATTATTATTTATAATGAATTAAAGTACGGTATACGTTTAATTTCATTTATAATATTGTATCCTATATTTGCATGTTTAAATCCTTGAATAACTTAAGTTATTCTAAATAGTCCGTTGTCAATCAATAACATGGAATGATATTGAATTAAGACAAATCGAGTATTAGTTAGAATATACTTGAAAGTATATTGATGCGTAGCATGACTAATTTCGAGATGATATTCAATGAATTGAGTATAGGACTTATCCCACCCGCATGATAATACTTTATGGATCTTTGTCATTAAGTATATCATGGATATTTATCCTCGACTTGAGATACAAGAGATATGTCGGGATGTAGTGCATTTTGTGAAGCAATCTAACGCTACACGTGAATCGGTAGTTATAAGGGTTGTTTTCGAAGTGTTGCGAAATTTATGAATCTCGCTTGTAGTCAAAATAGATTTTTTCCTTCAAATTTATTTTGAAGTATAATACTCGCCCCTCGTAGGATTGTTAAGATGTTTGTATGGCCATACCCAAGGTCTTACATTAAGAAGAATTGGTAATCTTAATAAATCATATAAAACGAGAGCAGAATAGTTAATTAAGAAATGAGTAAGATCCATATTCTTATTAACATGGTATTAGAAACAAAGGATGAATATGATGATGAATCATCAAACTTGGTTTTCTCCGAGAAAACCATACACGAGTTGTACCGGGGCATTGGCGTGTTGCTAGACGCTAACCAATGTCATTACACGCTTTGTAAACATATCCAAGTGGAGCTGTTGGAATATGTATATATTTATAAAAGCAGCATGTCCGGATTCGAACTCGTGACCACGGATTGCACACATTAGCGAATGAGAATTAAAGTTAATAATTAATGTTTATGTTTACGATTAATTATTGCACATTAAGTCCGGTTAACGATCGTTAAGTATTTAACGGAAAAATGACTAACGACCGTTAAATGGAAAAGAGAAGGACTAGAAATGGAAACTTGGAAAAGTTATGGAATGGGCTTTGGGCTTGCTACAGTAGCCGGCCATAGGGCCTTTACAAAGCCTAATCTCCTAACTTGTTCCCTAAGTTTACCTATTAGTATAAATAGAGGATTAGGTTCTAGGGTTTCATACACTTGTGCATTGAATTAACCCTAGATCTCTCCTCTCCTCTCTCTAGTCCATATTTCGGCCGAACACCCCATAGTAAGGGAGTTTGGTTTCGTTTTTCTTAAACGAGGACTTGTGTTAGATCTAGCAATCGCTTGATTCGTTTGGTTAATTCGTTTGTACAAGAACGTGGTTGTAAGACATTATTCTTACACCAATAAGTACTTCTTTGGTTTGCTCAAGAGATCTGACATTCGCAAGAGGTACGTTACGCATACTTTCAGTTAATTAGTTATTTGTTATGATCTTTAGTCTTCCGCTGTGTACTCTTGATGTTTACTAGTTTATTGTATGTTATATATTTCATAAACTCAACAGATAATAATGTGTATTTGATGAGTTGGTTTGGTAGAATTTTTCATGCACATTGTTGTTTTTATTGCACTTTTTAAAAAATTAAGCAAACCCAAATACGATAACCCGAGGAGCTTATTTATAAGTACTTACTCATAAGCATAAAAGATAAGCAATTACCCAAAAGTATGAATAAATTAATAAAAATTTACCGCATTAAGATTCTAATCCTTGTTGATAGTTCGTTCTGGATTTTTGGTCACAGCAACCTAACCAAGTGACCTAATCCGGTTACACATTACCAAACACGAAACCTGTTTAGACCCAAGCTCAACCCATTTAGTTTTGTTTCGTGTATGGAATTGCCACCCCTAGTTATATTTACATGATTTCTTATGTCTCAGGAAAATGGAGCTTGTATCTGCAATCGTTGGTCCTGTTGTGAATGTTTTGACAGGTCATATTAAGCAAAAGCTGGGATATCTCACTTCATACGCTGAACATATTGAGTGCATGAAAAACAGAATGAAGGTTTTGGAAGATCAAAGTGCTGATATAGAACGCCTCAAGAGACAACATCCCAATATGCCTGCTCATGTACCAGGGTGGTTGGAAGATGTTAAAAAGATAAAGGAAGATGTTGACAACATTCCAAGCAACAACATTGGTTGTTTTAATGTTAAAAAGAAGTTTCTAGCAGGAAAGAATGCATTAAGGCTTACCAAGGTTATCGAAGGTCTTATCGGAGATGGTTCTAAAATGATCTCTGATGACACCCTCTGGCGTGAAGCTGAAGGATGTCTTGGCAGAGTCGATTCCAAAAACCAGGCATCAACATCAACACCAGGTGTAAGTGTGTTCAAATCAAGAGCAAAGATGTTCAATGATGCATTGAAACTCCTTCAACAAGATGATGATGATGATGGTACAGCTCGAGTGATAGCCTTGTGTGGAATGGGTGGCGTGGGGAAAACCACACTGATGAAAAAACTGAAAGAGGTTGCAAAAAATGAAAAGATGTTTAATTGGATTGTGGATGTAGTTATTGGGAATACTCCCAACTTGCTTGCCATCCAGAAAATTATAGCAGTGCAGACAGGTGAACCTCTATCCGAAACTGATCTAATGGCAACTTATCTTTCCAAAAGATTTGAAGTATTTTCAGAGCGTAAAGAAAATACTCTGGTTATACTGGACGATGTGTGGGAGAAGAGCAAGATTAAACTTGAAGATATCGGATTAACGAGTCCTTTGCCAAATGGAATTAAGTTGTTGCTCACATCACGGGATGTAAAAGTTTGCCAACAGATCGCAGCTGATGTTGATGCTGATTCTGCTTTTGAAGTAGTTGAAGTTGGTGTCTTGGAGGAAGGGGAAGCACAAGATTTCTTTTTTCGATTCGCAGGGAATTCAGCCAAAGATGATTCTGAGCTCTATGAACTAGGATGTGACATTGTCAGAAAATGTGGCTGTTTGCCCCTTGCCATCAAACTTATTGCCGGAACTCTTAAATGTCAAAAGGGTCAAAAGAAAAAGGTATGGCGAGATACCCTCAAGTGTTTGAAGAAATACGAACTTGATAAGAGCGTGCACGAGATTGTTGAGATAAGCTACAATAATTTAGAACGAAAAGAGGATAAAGCGATTTTCCTGCTTTGTGGCTTGTTCCCCGAGGACTCTAACATCCCGATAGAAGATCTCACAAGATATGCATGGGGATTAAAACTCTTAAACATGCCTACTATGGAAGGGGCTAGAGACAGCATAGAAACTAGTGTCAGCAACCTAAAAAATGCCTACTTGTTGATGGATGGAGATAGTCATCACAATGATTGTGTGAAATTGCATGATCTTGTGCTTGCATTTGTGGTAAATACTGTTTCTAAAGGTGGTGAGGAAGGATATTGGATCATTCACCATGAAGATGATTTCTCAAAGTGGAGTGAAGCTAATAATATGAGCCAGTCTTGCAAGCAACTTTCGTTAACATGCAAGGGCATGTTTGAGTTTCCTAGTGAATTTAGGTTTCCAAACCTTTCACTTTTGACACTTATGCACGGAGATGAGTTGCTAAGGGCTCCTCAAGACTTTTATGCAACAATGGAAAAGCTTCAAGTTATAGCATTTCAGAGAATGAAGTATCCATTACTTCCCACATCTGCTCAGTTCTCCACCAACCTTCGAACTCTTTGTCTCGGTGAATGCTCGTTGATGTTTGATTTAACTTGTATTGGAAATCTTTCGAATCTGGAAGTTCTTAGCTTTGCTAACTCTGGCATTACAATCCTACCTTCCACAATCGGAAATTTGAAGAAGCTAAGACTACTGGATGTAACAGGTTGTTATAATCTTGTTATAGATGATGGTGTCTTCAAAAACTTGGTGAAACTTGAAGAGCTTTATCTGATACCTTATTATGAAAAAGCATGCTGCTTCACAGACAACAACAGTAGAGAATTTGCAGAGCGTTCAGAGAACCTTAAAAGATTCAAGCTCTCAGTGGGATGTTCTTTTACAGAAGTTAGAGAATGCGTGCAGGCAAATAAATTTGACATGCACTCATACGAAAACAGCTTGAAGCTGGTCACCAACATAGAAGAACTTCTGAAATCTAAAATCAACGAGCTGTTTAAGATCACATATGCACTTTATCTACAAGTGAATGATATGAATACTCTGCCATGCTCTTCGTTTTACAATTTAAGACTCCTTGTAGTTTCAGTATGTGCAGAGTTGAAATACCTTTTCACACCGAGTGTTGCAACAACTTTGTCAAAGCTCGAGTATCTGGAAATTTCCAACTGTGATGCTATGGAAGCAGTCATACATACTGCGAATAATGGATCCGATATAATCATGTTTTCCAACTTAAAGTATCTCAGGTTGGCCGGGCTACGAAAGCTATCGTGTTTCTGCAATAACATCAATGTAATTGAGCTACCACGTCTCATGGAGTTGCAACTTGTAGGCCTTCCAAAAATTACAAGCATTTATACTGATAGTGCAACATCTTTTGTGTCGAGTAATATATCCCCCACACAATCTTTCTTGAACAAAGAGGTAAGTATATGCTTTGTATTAGTATACTGATATTAACGATCTTCAACTAAAAGTGTTTCAATAACTGTCGGGTATCTAATGAATGAACAAATCTTTTTACATTGCAGGATGCGACTCTAAGCTGGAGAAGTTGTTCGTCAAGATTGTGATTCCATTGAAGTCTTGTTCAACATGGATTTTGGTGAAATCGAGCAACTTAGCAGCAGCTTGAGAAGCATCAAAGTGGATGGATGCAATAGTCTCGTGAAGCTTTTTTCATGCAATCCGTTTCCTTTCTTCAATAATTTACAAGAGCTTGAAGTTAGAAGGTGTCGTTCCATTAAAGTGTTATTTGACATTGACTCGGGATGTACCGGTAATATTGGAGAGCAAGTTTGTACCAGCAGCTTGAGAAGCATTGTAGTGGAAGAATGTAATAGTCTCATGAATCTTCTCCCAAAAATCCAATGCCATTATTCAATCATCTAGAAGAGCTTGAAGTTATAAGGTGTCGTTCCATTCAAGTGTTATTTGACATTGACTCGGGACATCACGGTAATATTGGAGAGCAGGTTTGTAGCAGCAGCTTGAGAAGCATTCAAGTGAAAGAATGCGATAGTCTCATGAATCTTTTTTCATGCAATCCGTTTCCTTTCTTCAATAATTTACAAGAGCTTGAAGTTAGAAGTTGTCGTTCCATTCAAGTGTTATTTGAAATTGACTCGGGACGTGCTGGTAGATATGAAGAGCAGGTTTGTAGCAGTAGTTTGAGACGCATAATATATCGAAAATCATTTAGATTTCTTAAAAAAAAATTATAACATATTTTTAAAAATTTGTTGCAGTTATATTCAGATTTTGTCAATAGTAATTATTACTAATTATAACATTTGTGGTTGTGATATGCAGATTAACAATCTTCAACTAAAAGTGTTTTAATAACAATCCTTTTTTACAGGATGCGGCTCCTAATAAGCTGGAGAAACTGGTTGTTTCTGATATGGAGAATTTGAAGGAGATATGGCCTCCTCAGATTAGTATTAATAATCTTTGCCCATTGAGAAAGCTTACGGTCGAGGATTGTGGTTCCATTGAAGTCTTGTTCAACATGGATTTTGGTGAAATCAAGCAACTTAGCAGCAGCTTGAGAAGCGTTAAAGTGAAGAGATGTGATAGTCTTGTGAAGCTTTTTTCGTCCAATCCATTTCCATTCTTGAATAATCTACAAAAGCTTAAAGTCGAAAGTTGTGGTTCCATTGAAGTGTTATTTAACCCTGACTTGGGACGTGCTGGTAAAAGTGAAGAACACGTTTGTAGCAGCAGTTTGAGAAGCATTAAAGTGGAAAAGTGTGATAGTCTTGTGAATCTTCTCCCAAGCAATCCAATGCCATTATTCAATCATCTAGAAGAGCTTGATGTTAGATATTGTGCTTCTGTTGAAGTGATATTCGACATGGACATGGGATGTGTTGGTGAAACGGATAAAGTTAGCAGCAGCAGGTTGAGAAGCATTTATTTGGAGGATTTAAGGAAGCTTAGAGAGGTGTGGAGGATAAAAGATGCTGGAAATAACAACTTGATTCATGGATTTGAAGCTGTTGAAAGCATACGTATTGATGATTGTGAGAGGTTTGAAAATTTAATCACACCTGCCACAACCACTTTTGATATGAGGGCACTCAAATCAGTTAAAATACTAGAATGTGGCAGAGAAAGTGAAAGAAAGAATGAATTGGTCGAGAGTAAACAAGATAAAGAGGTACCACTCCTAAATTTTGTTTTGTTGGTAACTGATAGCAACCTCCGTTTTTTACTTGAATGCTATTTATTATTTTTGAACTAGATAAAATAATATTATTATTTTTTTACCTTAGAAATACATTTATCTAATTTGTTTTTTCAGTAATGTACAGATACGGTCCTATGATTTGCCAAAAATTACTTAATTTTTCTCTAAGTATTAAATAATGGCAACTATAGTCTTTACTTTTGAAGTTAGTTACGCTTTTTGGTCCTTAGCTCTATCATTCGTTAATATATTACGAGTATGTGTAGGAATGTAGAATTTTCAAAGTACACTAAATGTACATGTTTACTTAGCTCTATCTTTTAAAACAGAGTGCATACACACAATATCTAGTTTACTTATAAACATTAAAGCAACCATTCATAAGTGAAATACTACTACCATTTTAGAGCCAGATAGACATGTTTACTTATGGAATATGGCAAGATGTCCTAGTATTGACTTCTGTAAAAAGGTCGTTAAAATTGGTTAAGAAAGGTGATATTAGTTTCAAAAGCAAGGTCATGGCTACATTTTTTTAAGTTAGGTTCTAAATCTGTAATTTTTACTATAGTATTCCTTGCAGTTATGAACTCTATCCAGTTTTTGTCCATGGAATTTATTACTAAATGATGATGCAGATTGATGTTGTATCTATACCTGGGAAAGAATCAAATGATGATATAATGCCTAAAGTGGCACTCCCGTTCTATCAATTACACACTTTCCATCACCTTCATAAACTTGTTTTGTGGAGATACAAAGCTGTGGAGGTGGTCTTTGAGATAACAACTCCAAGTAGTAGAGAATCACCTCACAATACTCAACAACCACCAATACTCCCCTATCTTGAAGAATTATGGTTAAATAAATTGGATAGGATGAGTCATGTGTGGAAGTGCAATTGGAATGATTTCTTAATTCTTCAAAAACCAGAGTCACAGTTCTCGTTCCATAACCTCACAACCATAACAATGTACAAGTGCAACAGCATCAAGTACTTGTTTTCACCTCTCATGGCGAAACTTCTTTCCAACCTAAAGAAAATTGATATCCAGTATTGTGGTGGTATTGAAGAGATTGTTTCATATAGAGATGATGAAGATGCGTCTATATATTCCCACATAAACACCGGTCTCTTCCCTCATTTAGACATTCTTTTCCTGTCTAGCCTCAAAAAGCTCAAGTGTATTGGTGGTAGTGCCAATGGTATATCTACTGATGTTCATGACCAGCTTAAGGTATGTTTCCTATATATTCAGCGACTAAAATAAAGGTTGGTTAATTTTGTTATAAAATTAGCTCTGTTGATTATATAATCAAATTATCGTTTTTTTCAGTCATCTCAAGCTTCGTGGTCCTGGTCCTTATGCCAATACGCTAGAGAGATAAGAATAATAGATTGTGATGCATTGTCAAATGTGATTCCATGGTATGTTATAGGACAAATGCAAAAGCTTCATGTGCTGAAAATTCAAGGGTGCAACCTTTTGGAACATATATTCACATTTTCCACACTTGAAAGTCTCACGCACCTCGAAGAGCTAGAGGTAGAGGATTGCAAGGCAATGGAAGTCATTATTACGGAAGATAATGGATTGAGAAAGATAATGAAGAGCATCTTTTTGGTGGTCTTTCCTCATTTAAAATCCCTTAAACTAGTCAATCTACCAAACTTTGTGGGTTTCTTCTTGGGGAAGAATGAAATCAGATGGCCAACATTGGAAAAGGTTGTGATCCGTGAATGCCCACAAATAGCGGTGTTCACTTATGGTCAATCTACAGCTCCGAAGCTTAACTTCATAAATACAAGCTTAGGAAAACATAGTGTTGAATGTGGCCTTAACTTTCGTGTGACCACCACCTCGCATCAGGTATTATTTTATTTTAAATAAAAAAAGAAAAAACCTTCCCATGTCAGTAATATGATAAGCAAATATCAACAGTTTGGTTATGCATGTGATCCCCAAAACCCAGCGGTTGTACAATGATGTAGAGCCTTTTGGCTTATTTTACTCACATCTGAAGTTTTTTAATCGCTGAACCAACTTATATGTACAATTATCTCTGACATAAGCTTGTGCTTTTTTTTGACCTTGTAGGCCCGATTACCAAGTTATGAAAGTACAAGCTCATACCGCCCTACTACTATGGAACGGTTGCCTTGGTCTTATCATAATTTGATCGAAGTGGATATGTATATGGATTATAAACCCAGTGCTGGACATACTCTTTTTTCATCTGATAAGTTGCTACAACTGCAAAAGCTTGAAACTCTTCATTTTAGGAGATGCGAGGACATTGAGCAGATATTTGATTCACAAATTGTTGCTGAAATTCCAAACTTGAGACAAGTGGACTTGGTGTTGTTAGATGGTCTCAAGTATATATGGAAGAGCAAGCAGGGGACAGTATTAAAGTTTCCAAACCTAACACGACTATCTATTCATGAATGTAATAGTTTAAAATACGTATTTACATGCCCCATGGTTGGAAGTCTATTGCAACTCCAGGAACTACATATAAGTTGCTGCAGAAGTATGAAGGTAATTGTGAAGGGAGGAAAAGAAGAAGAATGTGATGCCATAGTGAATGCTACTGAGGTGTTTCCTTGTCTAAAGTCCTTGAAACTTGATCATGTTTTGAGTCTCGAGGGATTTTTGTTAGGAAAGGAAGCTTTTTCATTTCCATCATTGGAGACCTTGGAAATTGGTTGGTGTCCAAAAATGACGGTTTTCACCAAGGGAGATTTGTCTGCTCCAAAGCTATATGCAATTAGTATATGGCCTAGGAAGTATAATATACACAACAGGCTCAACTCCGTTATAAAAGACTTTAATGAATGGTAAAAGGTGAAAATGTGTCTTACCATAAGAAAGAGGGACTAAATATGTAAAAGTTATTGTTTTTATGCTTCACAACTCCTTCATTTTTTAAACGCCGGCAGAATCAGGATCTCAGGCCAACCGCCACGGCTACGGGCACCGGATTGTACTCCTCCAGTTACCGATGATGTTCAAATCACTCATACACTAGATCTGTTTTCAGGCAAGTTGTTCGATTTATGTTTGTATTTGCTTAATGAACTCAATTTATATATAGGATTAAAGGTAATTAGAAAATTTTGAATTTGAAGCTGTTAATTAAGGGTTTATGTTACCTGAATGTTTTTATTAAAGGTGGGTCGGGTCGGGTCGGGTTTCGGTCTCGGGTCTGGATGGGTTTGGGTGTATATAGGTCCGGGTCTTCTAAAAACATGGGTTTAAATGGGTCCGGGTCTAGATGGATTTTGCTCCGGTCAACAAGAAATTTTTTATGTTTTTTTTAGTAAAAGATGAAAAAAGTGAAAAAAAAAGGTAAAATGTTTTTTGACCCGCTAGATTCGTTGGGTAATTATTATATAATACCCAAATAGACCCATCTTTAATCAATGGGTCTCAAATTACCACCTCTAGTTTTTATATAGTTTGATTGGGATATTGCAATGTGGATGTATTAGATTAATTGGTGTACCTGAATGTTTTATTAAAGGTGGGAAAATAGGTAGGTCGGGTTGGGTTTGGATCTATATGCGTCCGGGTCTAGATGTGTTTTGCGCCGGTCAACAAGAAATTTTTTATGTTTATTTTGAGTAAAAGATGAAAAAAGTGAAAAAAAAAAAGTAAAATGTTTTTTGACCCGCTAGATTCGTTGGGTAATTATTATATAATACCCAAATAGACCCATCTTTAATCAATGGGTCTCAAATTACCACCTCTAGTTTTTATATAGTTTGATTGGGATATTGCAATGTGGATGTATTAGATTAATTGGTGTACCTGAATGTTTTATTAAAGGTGGGAAAATAGGTAGGTCGGGTTGGGTTTGGATCTATATGCGTCCGGGTCTAGATGTGTTTTGCGCCGGTCAACAAGAAATTTTTATGTTTATTTTGAGTAAAAGATGAAAAAAGTGAAAAAAAAAGTAAAATGTTTTTTGACCCGCTAGATTCGTTGGGTGATTATTATTATAATTGCACTTTCTATCAAATACCCAAATAGACCCATCTTTAACCAATGGGTCTCAAACTGCCACCTCTAGTTTTTACATAGTTTAATTTGGATATTGCAATGTGGGTCAATCTGTGTTAGTGATTCATAATGCGGTAAGTGCGATATTTTTGTTAATTGGAGCACTTTTTTTGGTGTTGTTCATAAGCTATAACCTGTGTTTTTATAGGCTACTTATTTACATATGTGTTTGAAAGTAGTAATTGTAAAATCTTGTTTTGATATTTGAAATATCACAATTTGGTAAAGGGTGGAAAAGTGTGCCTTTACTCTTTTAGGGATAATTTCTTGCTTTTAGAATTGGAATGGAATGACCTTTCGTTACAAGATAAACGAAACAGGGGACTTAAACGAATTAAGTCGACTAACTGCAAAGAAAACGTGTAGTTAGCACCTGCTTTAGCGTCCTATATTAGGGAATGTTCTGTACCAATCTCATCTACTGACTTGATTATACTCCGTAGTAAACTAGTGAATCAAGGTGTGATTAACAAGAGATCAACATCAAAAAGAACAGTCAACTTCCTTATATTAGAAATATTCCAGTTATATTATTAGACTTGAAATGTTAGAGACGTATTTATAGGTTTAAATTTATGACAATGTCACAGTAATTGATGATAGAGATCAAATTGTAATTTTACTAGAGTTATAATTATGTGGGCAATATGACTTTGAACTATAGTAATTTCCCCCAAATTTTTGTATCGTCATGAACCAAAATTAGGTATCGTAATTTCTTCCTGACGGTTACCTTTTTTTCGTGTCTCATATTTACAAAATGTGTGCTTTTGCAGGAACTTTAAAAGTCTACGGAGTTGCAACTGGTGGTCTTCATAATGCTATGCCTGGATTCTTGGGAAGTATGGCCAACCGCCACGGCTACGGGCACCGGATTGTACTCCGCCAGTTACCGATGGTGTTCAAATAACTAGATCTGTATTCATGCAAGTTGTTCGATATATGCGTAATGAACTCAATTTATATAGGATTAAAGATAATTAGGAATTTTGAATTTGAAGTTATTAATTAAGGGTTTATGTTATAGCCTGCTTGAGTTGTTACCTGAATGTTTCTATAGGTGGCAAAATAGGTGGGTTGGGTCGGGTCGGGTTTGAGTCTCGGGTCTAGATGGGTTTGGCTCTATATAGGTCCGGGTATAGATGAGTCTTTTAGAAACATGGGTCTAAATGGCGCCGGGTCTAGATGTGTTTTGGTCCTATCGACATTTTTTTTTTTTTTTTTTTTTTTTTTTTTTAAGTAAAGATGAAAAAGTATAAAATATAATAAAATTGACCCGCTAGATCCATTGGGTAAGTATTATATAATTGCATTTTATATCAAATACCCAAATGTATACATCTATAGTATTTGAAGAGACCCAACTAGACCCATCTTTAACCAATGGGTCTCCCACCTCTAGTTTTTATATCATTTAATTTGGATATTGCAATGTGTTAATATGTGTTAGTGATTCATATATTTTGAATTCTATTAGATTCATGTTCTAGAAAAATGATGCGTAATGTGTCTTGATAAGACAAGTTAAAGAGTAATGATGTGGTAATTGCGATGTTTTTAGTTGATTGGAGCACTTTTGGCGTTGTTCATAAGCTATAACGTGTGTTTTTATTGGCTACTTATTTACATATGTGTTTGAAAGTAGTAATTGTAAAATCTTGTTTTGATCATTGAATATCACAATTTGGTAAAGGGTGGAAAAGTGTGCCTTTACTCTTTTAGGGATAATTTCTTGCTTTTAGAGTTGGAATGGAATGACCTTTCGTTACAAGATATAGGCTTCAAACCTTACTTATGGTAATCAAACCTTTTCCTAGTACCAGATAGATACTAGTACAAGATAAACGAAACAGGGGAGGAGGGGACTTAATGAATTAAGTCGACTAACTGCAAAGAAAACGTGTAGTTAGCACCTGCTTTAGCGTCCTATATTATGGAATGTTCTGTACCAACCTCATCTACTCACTTGATTATACTCCGTGGTAAACTAGTGAATCAAGTTGTGATTAACATCCTTATCTTAGAAATATTCCAATTATTTTATTAGACTTGAAATGTTAGAGCTGTATTTAAAGGTATAAATTTATGACAATGTCACAGTAATTGATGATAGAGATCAAATTGCAATTTTACTTGAGTTATAATTATGTGGGCAATAATACTTTGAACTATAGTAATTTCCCCCAAAATTTTTGTATCGCCATGAACCAAAATTAGGTACCTAAATTTCTTCCTAATGGTTACCTTTTTCCGTCTCTCATATTTACAAAATATATGCTTTTGCAGGAACTTCAGAAGTCTACAGAGGTTGCAACTGGTGGTCTTCATAATGCTATGCCTGAATTCTTGGGAAGTATGGGCATAAAAGTTGGTTTAAGACAAGCAGATTCTGTACATTCTGTCGTTTCAAAGGAGTTTGAGAGAGGTATGAACGTGCCAAACAGGAGTTATCATCCACATTTGTCACAGTAACCAATTCAAACGTAACAAGAAAATGGGGGCATCTGCTGAACAAGTGGGAAGAGTTGCTAAAAGTATGAGATATGTTTTCTCCATCATTTGTAGCTGTATACGATTGTCTTCTCTTGGATATTTGTAGATGCACGAATTTACAACTTTTGGATGACTCCAGTGATGAGCAAGAAAAACGTATGTCGGAAAGCCTTGTTGAACTTATGATATTTGTTGCTTATTTGCTCTAATAACTTGTAATTCCTTTGAATGGTTTGAGCAGCCGAAACCACTGAGGGTCAAGAGAAAGAAGAGGAAGTTCTGACAAGGAGGAAGATGAAGAAAATTTGAAGACCAAAACAATCAAGGAAACAACATACGAATGGGAACGCTTGAACAATGTTAAAGCTATATGGTTAAGAAATCCAGAGGTCACCGAAGAAGAGTACACAAAGTTCTATCACTCTCTTGCTA
Organism: Chrysanthemum lavandulifolium; assembly: GCA_022545495.1. Taxonomy (NCBI): domain Eukaryota; kingdom Viridiplantae; phylum Streptophyta; class Magnoliopsida; order Asterales; family Asteraceae; genus Chrysanthemum; species Chrysanthemum lavandulifolium. The sequence continues at coordinate 10,833,076 of CM040240.1, read as the reverse complement.
AGGTGAATACTGATAATTTCTACTTGATTCTCAAAATTGGGTTCGGGTGGGTTAATTAATGTGCAAAATGTTTTTGGTCAAAAGGTTCATTTTGGAACAATTTACGCTGGGTCGACTCCATGTGAACTGTTAAAGATAAAATATAGCTAAAATCACGTGCCATACATAAGTAAATATATAAGATGAAATTTGAGCCATGCAGTTGTAACAGTAGTGGCCTAGTGGGTGTTTTCGTATGTCAGGATTTTGGTGATGAGAAGCCAATGCCATGGAGCCACTTCAACGCTGAAGGTGATGTTGAGTTCAAGGCTTTTCTGTTTGTGCCTCTCAAGGCTCCTACCGATCTATATGAGAGCTACTACAATGCCAACAAATCTAACCTCGAGCTCTACGTTAGAAGAGTATTTATCTATCGCTCTTATTGGTAAGTCTTTATCCTTCTTGTTTATAATGTGTTTAGCTGTATAAGGAATACGTCATAATTGATAATTGTCTTTGGACATGGTTGCTAACATTTACTGTTCCATCAGGGTTTTGTTGATTCTCACACCCTACCATTAAATGTTTCTCGTGACATGCTTCAACAACACAACAGCTTAAAAACCATAAAGAAACTTATCGGGAAGGCCCTTGACATGATCCGCAAACTTGCTGAAGAGGACCCCTGATGAGGTTCACGGCAAAGAATAGAAAGGTACACATGCTGCATCCTAAACATTTGTTGCTCTCACCTCTAGCTGACAATTAATCATTGCAAATATCTGAACTATGGATCTTAAGTCATTATTACAGAACTCTCTTATCATATATGCATATTTATTGACTTTGATATTTAATTTACTTGTTGCAGAGATCGAAGAATCAAAGGTTAATGATGAGTAGAGAGGCCAATAGCCCAATATACCAAGTTCTGGAATGAGTTTGGCAAATCAGTTAAGCTAGGTATCATTGAGGATGCTGCAAACAGAACCGTTTGGCGAAACTTCTCTGATTTGAGACGGTAAGTCCATTACTCTACCTGTAAATATTTTATGTTTACCTGCAAATCAGTTAAACAATTTTTAGATTGCCCATTATCTGATATGTGGATGTATCAACAAAGTGGTGACTGGTGACCCGTCCGACGTATTTTCTAAGCATGACCCATTAGACCAATGACCTGTTTGACCCGTTACCCACTTGACCCATGAAGTTATATTATTATCAGTTTACCCATCAGCGATTTAACACAAGCTAGCTATTTGCAAGCAGGTACTATTTGCTGAGAAGGATGTAACTATAATCATTTGAGCATGACAGTAATGAAGCATACATTGTGGAACACTTTTCTTAATGTTTTTTAGAGTTTAAGATTGTTTTAGAGAGTACATGTTTTAGAGCATACTTGTTTTAGAGAAATGCAGGAAACTACTTGAACCATGAAGTTATATGATCATATTGTTCTTTTGATCTCGAACTGTTCTTTATATTGCAATTCTTTGTATTTTTGCAATGTTTTAGTTGTTTTTAATATTTTTACAGCTTAAAAAACAAAAAGGCAGAACTGAATGCTATTTAATCTTGCCAAACTTGCTTAGTAACAAAATGTATAGTTCTCCCATCATTGCATTTCCACACAGTATAGTCTTTATCACTATTCTGTAATAAAGGAACATGAATGCTATTTAGAACAAGAAATAATGCCATCCAATTAGTTGGCCATTTCCATCTTCCATTTTCTTCGTTGGGTATTTGAGCATATCTATAACATGTGATATAATACTTTTTTTTGTCAGATATTAGAGATCTATGCGAGTATGAGGATCTAAATAGGATATTATACTTAGATGGCAAGATGAGCGGGTTAGGTAATAGGTTAACATGTGTTCAGGTGGACACGGGTCATATTTTGATATACAGAATGGGTTGACAGAAAACACTTTTTGTCCAGTTTCTAAATTTTCTTACATACATTTCATGCGTTAGCAATAAATTACAGCAATAGTCTAAATCTTAAATTAATATTATGAGAAGGTTGTATGCTAAAAAAAGACTTCAACTGGTTTCCGTTTAGGGAATACTGATTCGACCAACTGTACTGTTTGAGATATTGTCCCAAAATAAGTTTAGCTTCTTCAAGTCAAAGTTTCGTTGTATTCCCAGTCACCGTTACTAAGTTTTTTGAACTCGCCGCCGCCAGTTTAGTTGACTTTTTAGTAAAGATTTACTAACAGTTGACTATTTATTTATTTGTTGATGTTTCTTTTATTGAAAGCTATGGCCTGTTATCTTGTATAAAAATTGTATGGTGAGTTTAACAATGGGTGGAGGAGTGTGGGTCTGTTGGTAAGTGAGCTTCAACTTAGTCAAGGTTCAATTCTCTGCATGTTCATACCCCCCTTTTTGTTTTTCATTTTCATGTCTAAATAACATTATATTCATTTTGTTTGACGTACCAAGATTGTTTCTTCACAACTACGTCAATCCTGCTGGACACATCAATAGACCGGGTCAAATACGATAAATGATCCAGGTCAAATGATCCGAGTCAAGGTGACAGGTCATTTAGGTCATGCACCCCTTGATAAACCTACCAGCAGCTGCTTTTTAAGCAATCAAAGATCTTATCTGGCGCGGGCCAGAAATCAATATCTAACAAGAACTAAACCGGTTCAAATGGAGAAATCTACATAATATTAGTTTCCTTTTATGTTTTTCTTACCTTAATTTATGATTTATCAATAAAAATTTGTTTATTACAGGTTTCTCATCTCTGTATTGCCGATAATCTTGAAAATCACTGATAACAACAATATAAAGCGTCAATCTGTTTGTTTAGCAGCTCTATTGGCAAGCTATTCGCTTGCTGATGACGGATTTTTCTACAACAACAAAATATGTTGTCATAGCCACGTTAACGCCCAACTGCTTCTTCTTATTAGCTTATTTAGCTTTTAAACTAGTAAGCATAAATTATTTTAATAAGCTACCTCTCACATACCTCACCCAGTTTTTTCTTAAAGTAGGAGTATCATTTAATCTACATCTGAATCACTAATCAACTTCATGGCACTAAAACTAAATTTATAATTTACAAAAGAAGTTATATTTATCATATAGTAACGCTTAAACTAAACTACTTGCAACTTTGAATCGCTAATCAACTTCATGGCATTAAAACTTTGGCATTAACTTTCTGAGTACCTCCAAACTACTAACACTATAATGAACATAAGAAATAGTGGAGATTATTATCTACCTATATTATAAAAGAGAGGAGCAAAATTATTGTAGTAGGCTAAAATTTTGACAACTCAGCATCAAATACCCTTCAAAATTATGTCACGTCCCCCTTCATGCTTTGTCACTGTTTACCTGGCTTTACCTATATTTCTCCTTTCTATGCACTTCCATCTTCATTTCAAAGCACTCATTTTTTTATTTCATTTTTTTATCATCTTCTCTCTCACATACTAACATTCTAACAAACATCTTTTCTTACCTTTTGAAGATTCATGCTCAAACATTTGCTCGTCGCTCTACATTTGTAAGTGAATTTACATCTACATTTTTGCCTACATATATAAATAGTCATATTTATTTTTCTGACCACATTTTTCCTTGTGGTTTTCATTTTCCATTCGTGTCCTTAAGGTACCGTTGGTGTGCTGCGCATGATCTTATCCAGGTTTGTTATTTTATCAAAATTTTAGTTTGTTGTCGCTAAATTTCTTGATCAGTGGTCAAATTTGATAATTCTATGGTCTTTGTTGATGGTTTTGTGTTTTTCATTTCTTTTATTTTTGCTTTAAATCTGGTACTCATTTTTCATTAAGAAGTTTGTATACGAGTTCATATGACGGTTTTCCTCAGATTTTGTAGTTTTCTTAAACATTAGGACTCAAACTTGTCGATTTGATGGCTGTCTATGTTGTTGCTATTATTTTTCTAGGATTACAATTTTAATTTATTTCATTATTATTATTATTATTATTATTATTATTACTATTAGCTTGTTGCCATTATGTTGGATTTGGGCTATGGTGTTGGTGCATGCTACCCTTCTTTTTAATTGAAAGGCTTTATTAAAAAAATAATAAAAACACCAATATACAATATACGGTATCAATTTCTTTCAACAAAATATGTCCTTTAAATTTTACGCACAACATCCCCTTTGTAAAAAAAGGAGGTCCTATTCATTCCATTATTTGATACTTCTATATTTTACAAACATCAAAGCAATAAGTACACTTATAAACCATGAACTTTTATGCACGGTCAGTTCTTTTTTCATGTTGTTTGTAGGATTATTTTCCACAACTAAAAGGATGGCTCCATCGAGGGTGGCGTGCCGGCGTTGGTGTACCATCGGATTATTTTTATTTCCCGATATAGATTATTAAATTTTGTTTTATTACAAAAACTAATTAGTAGGTGTGCGATATACACTTCACACACTACAACACAACAGGTCTTTAGCGACGGCCGTTTCCGTCGGAAATCCATCGGTATAAGTGGTTTCCGAGGGATTTGTGACGAAAATAGTTGGTCGCAGAATCCTGGTCGGTAATTAGTATCTGCCTGAATTCTGTTGGAAACAGCGACAGATAGTATGTGTCGGAATACTGTTGGTAATTTTTTTGTAGTATGATTTCTGTCGGAAATGCGTCAGTAATAATTCCATCAGAAATCCGTCGGTATACTGTAGACAGTAAAGGGTCACATTTCTGTCGGAAATAGCTTTCAGAATATCATGGGAAAAAGGTAAATAGCTGGACAGATTAAAAGCTCACATTTAAGCAATCCTTAATATAAAATAGCTTAAATGAAACCAGTAAATATGAAGATCATTGAAAATTAAACATATCTATAAAGAAATGTAATCAATCATATCAAACATACAAGATGAAATTAGCGTATCTAATCCAAACATTCATAATGATATGACAATATCGCACCCTGGGCTGCAAAAGGGTCACTAGCAGCAGCACGACCACTCGCCTCTGAGAACCTGAACTCGGAGCCAATCCCCTAGACTGTTGCAATGTTTGAGCAAAGGCCTGGTATTTGCGAATGTCAGCGTCACTCACACTCCTTTGTGCAAATTTCATGGACTCCTTAAAGTGAGCAGCTTTTATCTCGGGTACCTCGTCTTCCACATCCTCCTCCATAGCTTATGAATTCTCGCTTCTTCTCCTTTCCTTCTCAATATCCTGCATAATTGCCAAATTAATATATGTAACATTCCTGAATCCCCATGAAATAAGTATCATAACATTTACAGCACACTTACTTTCTCTATGTTCTCACGAATGGCATACTTGCAAGCACGCTGGCATATCTCAGTGATATCAGCACCACCGAAACCCAAACCAGAAGGAAGTCCCATTTTCTCAACAAGAACATGCACAGAAACAGCCCATTGAGTTTGTTATTCATTACAAGTTTAATTTCTAGGCCACACATATGCCTTGGGCCACAAAAGTGTCTAATGTATGCTTGCATATTACAGTATGAAATTGTACTAGCTATAGGTGGCAAGATGGGCGGGTGGGGTAGCTGGTCAAAACATTGACTATCTTTGGGTTGAAACTATCAATTTTAGTACGGGTGAAAAAAGACTAGTCGTTTTGCGTTAACCCACAAATATTTTTTTCCCAAAACTTGTAAAGAGTCATATACGTATTTAGATATACCTTACGTCCCAAAGTAGCATTTGCGTCATCTTGTTCTTGAGCTTTAGTTCTTACCCACCCATTACATATAAAAGAAATGTCTCGAAGCAAAAATTTAGTTCCTGCAATATTAAAAATGTTATTGTAGCTTCTTCAATATTAGAAAATTAATTAAGGAAATCAAAAGGATGGAGGAATCAAAGATAGATACGTGATCACACAAACTTACCGCAGCAGTAAAATATTTTATGACTTCATTAGTTGCTTCCCTAACACTTGCGTTTGCACCGACAAACTGGACAGTTCCATCAGGATCCTTTGAGTTACCAGTGAAGAACCTGAAGTTCTTCACAATCAAATTGCAATAATAAGTCAATGACTAACAGCATTACTATAAATAGTGGTCGGGGTGTAACAGAAGAGATATACCTAGCCAAAAGGACAGTCAGCACGAGTGATGCTACTGAGTCCCCATTCCATATTTATTCCCACACTAGTGACCTGCGAAAGAGTTATTACACTAAGCGTAAAAATGTTACCGGAAGTTCAATAATTTATACAGTATATGTATCAGATACTTAAATTTTGAACCAGTGAAAAAGGTTAACAATAGGTTAGTTACCAACATAGTTCCAGCAGCATCTGATACCTTGCAGCCGGACGGTGCTTTTGGATCCTTGAGTACCTAAAAGATGATTTAATCTTAAAGAAAGAAGTTTAATTATTGTATTTAATATAGCAAAAAGTATTATCTGACTTACAATCTTGCTTTCACCGGGCATGCTTGATTCGTCAACACATAGAGTGACCCTTAACTAGAAGACCATCAGCAGGGACCTGTACGTGGCATACCAACAAGAGATTGAGATGGTAAGTCAAAATAAAGTGTGACCAAATTATAAGTAATACAAAAGATCGTAACCTACCTGATCACCTATATTAAGAGGTATTACATCACCGACAACTATGTCATATATGGAGAACTTCTCTCTTCTACCACCTCTAGTTATTTTATTGAATCGTTAAGTTCAGTTAGCTTATTAGTCTAGTGAAGATGACTACATCACCATAAGAAGATCTGCACCCACACGTACCAGAAGATCCCATTAGTGTCTAGCTCAAACTGTGTACATAAAACAAGACCAGGATCTGAGTAACTTGCATTGACAATTGCCATAAAAAAACATTAAACAACTCCAAATAACATAAAGCATAAATAAACATAGGCATATAAAAGTAAGACAGGAACCTGAAAGACCCAGTAAACGGCTAATTTCCCCAAAATATGCACGCATCTCATCAAAGGTTTTTATTAAAGTTTCTCATTCATTAATATTTAATGACTACTATATGAAATCCATACCATAAAGAGCATGTGGCTACTGTCATCAAAGATACGAATTTCAGAATTTGGTAGTTGGCGCTGAAGTTTGTCACCTTCTTGTCGACTAGGTAATAACTGATCCCTGCCACTGCAGAGATGTGCAATAGCCATTAGTAGCCTATAAAAAAAAAGCGAAATCTAGCATATTCGATGCGATAGTTACTAAGCATTATTAGCTGATTTGTTGTTCAATTTGTAGTATATCTACTCACATGGAAATCTAGCATCATGCCGTAATCTGGTTTGACCTACGCAAGAACAGCTTAGAGTACAACTTTTACTTACTTACACAATGAAACTGATTAACCAATGCAAAAATAGCTTTGTTACCTGTTTGTTCAAAATTGTTTTCCTAATAAACTCATACCACACACATTCATCCTAAACAAGTTAGCTCATAGGCGATAATCCTAATCATTGATCAAACGTAAATGAAACTTCTAAAGCCCCTATAATAACTAATTCCCAAACTTAAACAAAGAAAAACCCCATAAACAAACGCAAATCCCGCCCGTAAAGCATATCATATCTCAACCACTTGAAATTAGTAATATTTACGAAACAAATCATTACAACTTAAAACTAGTAACATCTAATTAACATCGTTTTTACGCACATATTCTAAAACAATCAACATCAGGCAAACAACAATGATTTATCCGTTTAAGCTTGAACGAAATTCATCATCCAAACACTCATGACAACACATCAGTATCAAACACAATTAGGTCAAAATTAGCCAATCTCATAAAAGTTTTAAAATTTCATCATCCAATCTCATAGCAGTTTAAAAATCAAACAAATTAGGTCAAATTAGCCCACGATCATAAAGCAATTGAGAAAATTAACCAAAACAAATTAGGGAAAAGCGAATATACCACAACGGTTGTTGATGAACTGCGATTGGGGAAAAATTAGGGGGAAATAAAATTGGGGAAAAGCTTTGAACTGCGGGTGTGTTTGGTAGCGAGCATAAATGGAGCAATTAGCATTTAGCATTTAGCGTTTTTGAAAAAAGCTTGTTTGGAATGATTAGCAGTTAGCATTTATAAGAAAAAAAACGCTAAACGCTAAATGCTCTTTGAATAAGCATTTAGGGTGTGTTTGGTGAAACTAGTAGTAGCGATTAGCGATGGCGAGTTAGCGATAGCGATTAGCGATAGCAGATTAGCGATAGCAGTTTAATTTATAAAAGTGTTTGGTAGAATAGCTGTGGCCATAATTTTATTGTGTAAAATAGCATAATGGTAAATGCTAAATGCTAAATGCTTATTCAAAGCATTTAGCGTTTAGCATTTTTTGCTTATAAATGCTAACGCTAATCATTCCAAACAAGCTTTTTCAAAACGCTAAATGCTAAATGCTAATTGCTCCATTTATGCTCTTACCAAACACACCCTTAGCATTATGCCATTTTACACAAGAAAATTATGGCTCTGACTATTCTACCAAACACTTTTATAAATTAAAGCACTCTTCATGACTGCTTACGCTAGCGCTGATGCGCTACTACTATTTTCACCAAACACATTGATATAAGTGTTGCTACTGCTATTGAAAAATGAAGCGATTGATAGGTGTTGAAATGCATTTAAAGTTTATCACATGATTCTAGGTCTTTGAAATGGTGGGGTTTTTGAAATTGTAGATATAGGGATTTTATTACTTGAGAATGAGATGAGCAAAAATATTTAAAATATATGTTTTGATATTGTACGGTCAAAGTTTATAAAAACGTAAGTTCTTGTTTATAATTTTAATACAATAAAGATAACAAGTATAAGCACGGGTGTTATTCGGGTCGAACTGGTTGGGTTCGGGTTTATTCGGGTCAAAGCTCAAAAAAACATACTCGAATCCGATTTTGTTTAGAACTCAGTCACTCGGGTCGGGTCAATCGGGTTCATGTCAACTCGGGTCGGGTCAGCTCGAGTTCGAGTCTAGGTCGTTTAAAATTATACAATTTTGGTGTCACATACAAATTAGAAGGAAAAAATAAAACTCGGGTCCTCGGGTTGACCGAACCCAAGAAAGAGACAAATATTATGTCACACCCCAATTTACTGTTTTGCGTGAATGGAATTCACAGGGGCATTGGTATCATAGCACCACATCACAGTTATATTGAGCGACCTAAAGTGTCGTTTTAAAAACACATCGTTGGATATTTCATAAAAACATAATCAGTACAATATCGGTCCCAAAAGGTTTAACAAGTTTAAAGGAAATACAAATATGTTACAAATCCAAACGATGTTTTTGAAATAAAGCCATAATGTACATAATGTAAGTCGACGCATGACTCAAAATATAGGTCCCTAAACCATGTCATGATGAGCGTGCCTCGATTACACGAAAATACATTGCTAAAACGTCAACAATAATGTTGGTGAGAAATCATAGGTTTATGTAAATATTTTATACGACTACACAAGTATAGACCATGCATGACAATCAAGTCACGTAAAAATAATGTTACAATTGCTCTAAGCCCATGACCCGAAACTAGGCATTCAATAATGTATGCCCTGCAGAGTGTTTGCCGGACAACTCCGTAATGTAATCAAATGAAATGCATCCGTTCACTTGGTTGGGATTCACCAACCCGGATGGGGCGTCACCTCGATAGATCTATCCACTCATCCTCGCTTCAAAGATTAACGGTTCATGTTCAAGTAATGGGGACTTTCAAATTGGCATATGTGGTAACTTAAGCAATGTAATGAATTTAACATACTTGGTATCGTACAAAAAAATGTAGTGCAATGTATTCTCCCGTGGGTTTGAAAATAATCGAAAGCATGTAAGCGGGGCTATGAGAACTCACTTGGATAAAGCGGAATAACGGCAAAAGTGAGTACACCGAGGTTTATAATGTAATCGTCAACGGGACCTATTATCAATGATATGATATGTCATGAGTTGCAATGTAATGCTATGCATGCACTTCAGTATGTTATTTATACCATTTACGGGTTTTGAAAATATTACTAAATCGTGAAAAATACTCTTTTGACGTCTTGACCTTTCAAAAATGACTTTACATGTTTTTACGTCAAAATGTCATCCTACAATGGTTTTATAATGATTTTTGGTGAAATAAACACTTTCGTCGCAAAACAATGTCGTCGGAAAAACCATGAAATCAACAAAAATGGCTCGGAAAAGTAGTTGTAAAATGGTGTACGTCGATCGTTGAAAACGAACTCGACGGTTTTGGAAAGTTTGTATCGATATCTAAAAGTTTCAGTTCAGAGTTTTCGTCAAAAGGTCTCGATCATAAAGATATCAAAGGCTAAAGATGGTGGTTTTGTTAATTGTGTGCGGAAAATGAGTTTCGGCCAAGTTTGAGCATCCGTAATTAATTCACTATGACTCCGCTTGACAAACGGCTTTTGTTTTGAAAAATATGGCGGTGAACTTGATTTTACTAGAAGACACTTCGTTATAAAAGTTTCACATCATGGTTAAAAGCGCATGAACATAGCCCTTCTGACTAATAAAATACTTGAATCGTAGGAATAATATAATTTTGAAAATAATATTTACGGCAACTTTATGAAAACGGCCATATCTTTGTCGTTTTAAATCCGTTTACTACGTAAAATATGTCCTTAACCCGTATCGAAGTAAACTAATATATTTTGACAAGTCGAAATAATTTGTGAAGCTTAAGGCTCGTTTTGACCGAAATATATAAAAACTGCATCTTTGAAATTTGAGAAAATAACACGTTTAGTCGTCAAACTTTAAAAATCCATAACTTCTTCGTTATAAGTCCGTTTTATCCGTTCAAGCGGCCACGGATTCGTTTTAAAGTATATTTTCTAAATATCAAGGCCAAAATGTTGTACCAACAGTAGGTTTTTCAGAAATTCGATTTAAGGACAGAACACAAAATATAGTTTGAAAATAGTTTTTCTCGGACAAAACCTATTCTAATCCCTTCAAATCAACTCCAAAGCTAATCTAATCCTACCATACACCTTCTTAGGGTGTCATGGGTTCCTAATCACCATCAAGACCAAAGAATATCATGGGAGTAATTATAGGATGACCATATTGTATATATAACTTAAAAATCATGAAATAAATGGTATAAATTACATAACATGCATATAAGCTCCAAAAATGATAAGAAACTTATGAAAATGATAAGGAAACTTGAAAATGATAAGAATATGCTTACTAGTGAAAATGAAGAGGTGCTAGTAACAAGGATTAACTTAAATATCCTTGGTTTTATTTCAAAACCATAAAAAGGATATGATCTAGGTTGTTAAACACACTTGAACTTGAAGAAAATTTTGATCCTTGGAGTCTTGATGTTGGCGGTTCTTGAGAGCCAAGGAAGAGAAAAAGTTTATTTTACACTTTGAAGATAATGAAATGTGTGTGAAAATTTGTCAAGTAAGACTTTAAGTAACTTGTGAATTATTGAAAAAAAACATAAGCCATACAACAATTAAGACATACCCTCCCTTGGCGGTTTTGGGGAGGTTGTCTCTAAATATATATATTTTTTTAAAACTTTGCAACTTGTATAATTATTTGTATAAAACTTGTAATGAAAAGTGTATATAAAGTATAATTTGTGTAGTAATTGGTAATACTTGGTGCAAGTAAGTTTTATTAGGTCAAAATAGATTGTAATGAGATGATAAAATTGTAAAAATACTTTCCTTGTGAAAATTGAGTGCTAAAATAATTATCGTCAAATTTTAAGAAAAGCGTAATAATTAAACTTTAACGATTAAAATACCAAATAAATTTGAAACACTATGAAAACTAAAAATATAGTTTTATGAACTAAATGTAAGTTTAAAAATACCGGGATCATTTTTGAAAGTAACGGGTTAAATATACAAAATAAAACTCACGCGATAAAATTATTAAATAAAAATTACGCGTTGAAAGTGAAAAATGAAATGTCGTGAATGTACTAATGAGATGCACATGATGTCAATGAAATGTAGACTAATCATAGTCCATATGAAATGCGTGATGTCATGATCATGAATTCGCCGCTAAACCTCAAGGTTACTGTGAATATGAAACAAGTAAACCAAGTTTACTATAAATGTTGAAATAATGAGACATGAGCGTAGAAATGACACGAAAGTGCGGGTTGTCACATATTATACCCGACGCGACCTTGTTTAGAACTTTGGACAATTGATTGACCCAAATATAATTTTGGACCCCATTAACCCGATCCGAAAAGCCATATTCGGATTCGGGTTCAGTCTCAGTTCGAGTCGGATCGGCTTTTATGACACCCCTAAGTATAAGTGTTTAAAATATGATGCACCCATTTAAGCTTGTATATTTTGTTCTAAACCCTTTGTCAAATGATTATGCAAATACGATGCCCTTTTACCTTTCTTGTGCTTTTAGTCAACGAAATTTAACTAGAATGATGTTTTAATCACAAACAAAATAAACTCGTTAACTTTTGTGTCCCATTAAAACACATTTAACCCAATAAGGTTTTCTCTAACCAAAAATATACCTCTTAACCAGTGCTCTGAAAATACTTTTGGAAAAAGAAAAATCTAACATAATATAAAATACGAACAACTGCATAAGACTTGCAAAAAAACCTTTATGTCCTTTAAAACTTATCATGACTTAGAAGTCCACAAATGACCCATCGTGAAGTAAGAACTATTAAAAACATTTGCAAATATGTATGAGAGCCACACAACACAAATTATAAAATTTAAATATTTCCGTCAGAAATTCGTCGGAAAATAAATAATATTAAAAATTTTCCGACTGCTTAGCGACGGATAAATAGAGTTGTCAGTACCCCGTCAGAAAGTCGACACAATATAAGTAAAATACCGATCGATTTCCGATGAAAATAGTATCCCTCGGAAATCTGTCTAAAAATCCTCGCAAAAATTTGACCACAATATCAGTCGGTAATGTGCCGGAATTTTGTCAGTAATTAGCGACGAAAATGTTTCCGTCGGAAATTCCGTCAGTGAAAGCCCCCTTTCTAGTAGTGACATTATGTCATGTTATACCTAATGTATATTACTTCGACCTGTACAATTTTATTTCGAATATCATGTAAGAGAAATGTAGACGTCGGAACATGCATGTGGGAAAATAGTGGTGATCAACAGTATGGTTTGTCATGTGATGAAAGGACAGGGTGAGGGTGTTGTAATTTGTAAATGAGGTTATGGTCTTTTGATGGGTACTACTAGCTAGCTAGGGTGTATATTTCTATTCTTTTAACAATGATTTTCCTTATTTGTTTATGAATTTCTAACCAATGCCTGATTTGTCATTTGTGGTTTTAGCTACACAAATGGTCCTTATAGTTGACGTGTAATTACGTATTTGGACGGAGGATCCACATGAATGGTTATTATAAACCACAAATGACAAATCTTAACCAATACCCTAAGGGCATTGGTTAGACATTCCCTTTGTTTATTTATTTATTTTTTTGTTTTGAGACTTTGAGAGCACCAAAAAGATCATAAATCAAGGGTTATAGCTTGTCTTTATCATTTTAATATTTAAGTATCATAAATTGTGGAACTACATTGCTCTTGCTAATTGGTTTGCTTATTCCTCCCTATGTGAACTTTATTACGTGCTCTTTACTACGTACCTGCCAATTATTAAAGGAAAACAATATGAATAGTTAAAAAAAATTGTGAGTCGTCGGAAAAGTTATATGCATTGTGTTTAAAAACTGTGTCGTGGTATCGGAAAATATGTTAAAGATTTCTTTTGACTAGGAAAAAGGTTCAAGAAAGCATGGTGAATAAAATATACATGGTAAAATAGGTCAATAGTAAAGAATACAGTAGCAAAAAGCAGTCTTGGCGTGTTGCACAAAGCTGATTGTCAAATTGATTTGCACAAGAAAATGTTACCATGCTGAATTGAATATATAGCAAAAGGGTTGGTGGTTGTGTTTTGTGATAGTCACATTTTAATAAAATGATTGCATACCAAAAGAAGTTATGTTACATAGTAATTTAATCTTTGTTGATTGTGGCTGACATTTTACTTTCTCGCCAAATGTTGGAATGGCTGATGCAAATAAATTCTGGTTGTGTGCATGGAAAGAAATGAAAGAATGTGACTCAATAAAGTATGGGTTGGTGTCATATGAGTATTTCAATACGTGTTACTAAATTTTCACACATACAAACATAACTCCACATGAGAAACAAATTATTATTACTCGTACAATTATTGAAAAGTTACTCGTACTTTTGTTTTTTACAACTTGCATGTTAATAAATTTACTTGTCAACAATGTGGAGCCCAATGTGTAAATGAGGGGGAAAGGGGTGAACAAATTTTGCAGTCGTGGATTTTTGAGATTTTGTTGCAACAGTATTAACTATTCAACAGATGCAAAAAGAAAGAAAACAGTAACAATACACGTTTGAAAAGCAAGTCTTTAGAATGGTGGCATGAAAGAGTTTGTTGCTTATACTTGTATTTAAGCATTACAGTGGGTAGTCAGGGACGGACCTATGTAGAAGGTGTGAGAAGCCGGTGCCTTCATGGCTATTCGAAAAAGTTGAGATTATAGTGTAATTTTTTAAAAATTTTGACCCTTTTTTAAAGTGAACCTTACCAAAAATTCAAATTGCCCCCATCCACATATTAAAATCTAATATTTAACACTCTAAAACTTTATAAATCCTTCATTTCTAAGTAAAATACGATTTATCATTTTGATCATAGTTTTCTTTAGCATTTTATTGCTATTGTAGGGAAAAAATTCGCCTCCCACATCTTATTTTTTGGGTCCGTCGGGGTAGTGATGATGGCAAGCTAATTAAAGAAAACAAACGATCGACGATTATGGTTATGTCATGATTAGTTGTGTAGATAACTTACAAATGTTTATGTATGTACATGTTGTGAGGTTGACTTTTACAAAAAATACATAATATGAAGATCAAATATACTCGAAGGTGTTTTTTAGACATGAATTCATGACATTGATTCACACATATGTAATAGAAATTAAATACGAAGTCAATATATTTATATTTTCATTCACAAATTTGGTTTAAAAGTCGGGTCGTAAGTAAATGGAACCTTTGATGTTTTGATTCATAGTGTTACTAATAATTTTACAAATAAAAACTGATTTATAATATTCAAGTTTAAAATTGATTTGTTTTTGTTTTAATTATAAAATGATGATCATATTTATGATGAAAATATCAATAAGTCAAAATCTATAAAAATAAAAATAAGCGGTTTGTTGTTATGCACAAAGTGTAAAAAAGAGTAGGTTTCTCTTCCTAATTAGCTAGAATAGTTTGCAAAACTTACATATATGAAATCGATAGATTTAATATCAACTCGATTATGTATGTTCTGGGCCATGCTTAGCACGGCCTAAAATACTTTATAAAATACTTATATCTCATATAGGTTAGAAAAGTGAATTCTCCTTCGGTTATATAGTACACTATAACGGGTAACTCGTGTTGAGAATGATGTCATGTATTCGGTTAGATGGTGTATTGGAGTATATTATATTACTTAAAAAATATAATTCAAACCGTCTAATTGAAAAATTGACATAAAATTCTAACCTTTAACTTAACAAATATATTATATTATTTTGTCACTTGTGCGTGGTAATGTACTAACTTAGTTACTTTTATTTACAAAGATTGTTCATATGTTTATGCAACTAAATGTTTCGACCGATTCACCTAACTTGCCTAGCCATATTATTTGACCCATTGTATTCGGGATCTAACGAATTGTAAATTGAGAAAAACACAACTACAAACTCCAAGCTACGTTATCTTGTTTAGAAGTCTGACATAATCGACCCATTGTATTAGGAAGCAGAAAAGCGAGTTGCGGTATAGGCTTATAGCCAATTTTCTCCTCGGCCACAACCGAACAAAAAGAACAAAAAGGTGAGGAGTGAACCTCGTGAGGATAAGCAATGCAATAGCGTTGTCACTTAATAACCGTATTAAACAATGGCACCCTATTATTAAAGTCGCTCAAAGTACGAACACTATATGTGTATATAACGAACAAATAAATGTTATATAGAAATGCAAGAGTCAACATGTAGGGATGTGTACATTATTTGATCAAAACCATTCCAACTTTAAATCCACATATGTTAAAGAAGTGAAATCTTTCTTGTTTAAATTGTATAAAGAATGACAATCACACATGTCTTGAATATTACTATGTTTTCGGATACATGTGTTGGTGAAGTTGATTACAAAATTAAATATTTCAAACTTCATTTGCATCATCATTCGAAAATGAATATAAATTCTTGACTTTTTTAATATGTGCTCCAACATAAGTAATCTAAGCTTTTTATTTACAAAATTTGTCCATATATATGCTTATGTAACTAATTATTTAGTAATGTATTTATCTATATAATAAAACAAAACCGTAATTATACCATCATTCTCATCACTTACTAAGAGCACTAGCAATCATAACACAAGTTAAACTTTAACACCGTGCCACGTCCGCCACATCGACTTTAACATTTCACCTTAACTTACCCAAAAACACCCACAATTAGGGGTGAGTATCGGACGAATCCCGACCGTCCCGACTAATCCCGACACCGACAATGGGAAAAACCCAAACCGACTCCCGACCGATAATGGTCCCGACTCATCCCGAATCCGATAATGGTCCCGAATCGTGATTTTGGCTGCGTTTTCTCGGGACCGTCCGACTCCGACCCGTCCGAATCCGATTACAGAACGCTAACCGACTACCGACCCGATTACAGTCGGATCGGTATCGGGAAGGGAGTCGGGTGTCGGGATCGGGACGGGAGTCGAGTGTCGGTCGGGATTGCTCACCCCTACCCACAATCATAACATCCCAAGTTAAACTTTAACATTTGATATTTTCAATTTCAACCCCTAAACTAAAACAAACACTTCATTTATTAAAAAACATATCATTAATTTTAAAACATATTACAATACGAAATAAAATAAAAAGTTACAACGAAATAAAAAAAGACACTGAAAATTAAACGTTACAACATAAAGGAAAAGGCGAGAATACAATCTCGGCGAGATTGCAAGTTATATTTTTGATGATTCGGTCTTTTTAGTCATTGATCTAAGCCACGACATTTGGATCTTTGCCTTCAGTGTCAACCATCAAAAACTTTATCTCTTCCAACCTTGTTATTGTTTCATCTTTGACTTGTTGGACCCGATACGCCGCTTGGGCGGTTTCACATTTGATACGATACTCGTTTGCGATAGTTTCCCATGGGGCGTGGTTGTTAATCATGACCAAACAAAGCCTTGTTTGTTTGGCTTGGGACATCGCCGGTTAAATCAACCGGATCCCGCGTGTCCCATTTCTTATGCTTACGCAAAACCTCCCAAGCATACAAAAAATCTCATAAAGACTGGTTAGAATGGCTCATGGAGAGTGGTTTAGGAATCACTATAGGCGAGGGGGTATCTCTATAACCAAAACATATAGAAACCGGTTCGACAACCGGTGTCTAATATGAACATCAAACCGGTTTTGCTCATAAGAATCGGTGTTCACAAGCGGTGTCTACATGCCACTAGTTGGTGTCTACATGCCACTAGCATGGAGAAAAGAGACCGGATTTTATATAAGAACCGGTTTTGGTGAGAATTTCTTTTATAGAAAAATAATTTTTATTTTTGCGAAAAATATAAAATTTTCATAATTCCATAATGTACAACTAAATTAAAGTGCACAAGTATGGATACATGCCAATATAACAACCTAAAATCAGATTTTCTATCATTGAACTTATTCTATTTATACAAACTTAAAATCTAGCATACAATTTATTACCAGTATCTAACTAGAAGCATATTTCATTTTTAGGTTGCTTCTCTCCAATACAAGTTATACATCTTTCTTTGCAATATCACATGTACTTTGCACCCGAGCTCTTTCTCTTTTAATGTAGTTTTCAATTAGATCAACCAAGTGTGCGAACCTGCAATACAACATGCATCAATTCATTAAAATATATATAACCGATACCCAAGTTATAGTAAGCCATACCAAACAGACCCTGAAACTAGATTACGGTAGCACAACAAGCAAGCAAGCATATTATACGACTAGGGGTGTCGAGATAGTTTTGAAACCAATTTCGAGTCCGAAACTCGAATATGCAAAGTTAGTTTTGAAACCAAAAGTCAATATTAGTATAACGTACTCTTCGACAATCAAAGTTAGCTCATGATTGATGACCAAATGTGTATTGCGAAAATAAAATGATAAGCTGAACATGAAGTGATATTTTAAAAAATAATTTAACCAATCTATTTGTATTATCTTATTTTCTAGACTTATGAACTTATATTGTTCGTGCCAATCGTTCGAATAAATTATCTTGCTACTTATCATTTACCGTACCATTTTCATCTTGTTCTATGCTAAACCAACCAACTATACCTATTTCTCCCTAAGCATCTACCTTACACTATAATCTTCTAAACATATGGTTGCTAAAAGAAGTAGAGGTGGCTACATTGGGTACACATGGTGAAAATTCCACAACCACGTGCTTAGAAATCAAGTATGATGGCCTATAAATGTAATCGAACATAATCCTAAGGGATGCTCAAACTAACTAGTAAATGGCGAGACGGTTATTGGTGATTTTGATATTGTGTTAACAATGCTTCATATGATGAAAAATCGGTATTAATGCTTACATTAGAAATAGCATGCTTGGGAATGGAAGCTCTACTACGAACACGATAAGCTTTGTAGTCGGCACCAACACTTGCACGACACTAATAGCGACCAAATTGTTCTCTTGTTGCAAATATAGTGAGCCACATGTCGGAGAAAAAGGCGACTTTCCGTCGTAACCAACGAGTTCCATATAAGCGGGATATCTCAATGTACAATATCGGTCTATCACTTGCATCAATCATAGATTTTGCTCCATCTACTGACGATCAAAAGCTCCACTACATCCTTAGCCGACTCTCGTCGTCAATCACATAAATAAGTAATATGTAACTAATAATTACAAATACACACGGAATGCTGATTGACTATGATACTACTATATAAAATAAGAAATTCCAAATAGCTTAGCAGACGGTGATTATGCCACATTGGATTCAAAGAACACTAACAAACTCAAATACAATCCGGTACATATCTCGAGGTCAAACAAAACAAAGTACGGATCATACAAAGGCCTAGAAAAATACTTCAAAACATGGCCACATAGCCAATTAATTGCATCTTTGATGAAAAGTTTTAGTGTCTTCATCGTCGGCTTATTTTTCACAATCACATTTTTTCGAGCTTAATTGATTATTACGACTTATAACTTGAAAACAAGCTCAATAACAAATAATATATTTATAAGATAATAATTCCATTTGCTAAACCTTATCGTACCTCCAACAATATCACTACAAAAATGTAAGATTTGTACGACTTTGTCGTCCCAAACTTACACACAATGTCGACCAAAGAAAAAAGGCCACGACATGTCGTGCCTTTTGGTGAACCTATTGTGTTGACCCAAAAAATTTGGGACGACATTTACTTTATACTTTGGGACGACGGATGTTGTGGGGCCCAAATAAAATTCAATCTGAAAATCGATTTGGGACGACAATGTCGTACCTTTTTTTTTTTTTTAAATCTTTTAAATTAACCTAAAAAGTAATTAAATTGCAAAGCGACACGACATTGTCGTGCCAAATTATATACACAGTGGAAATTGTATACACACGTGGAAAAGCAATTGGCCACTTTGTGCGAATGGCACGACATGCTTTGTATATTAGGGACGACAATGTGGTCCCTAATTGTCTGGATGGGCAAAAAAATGCAGGAAGCGCATATTTTCCAGATTTTTCGGATTTTTTAGGAAAAAATCTACCAAAACAAATGCAACACGTAATCAATCACAATCCACAATACCAAATCGACAATATGATACAATACCAAATTACTAAGCGGTTGAATAACATTCCACAATTCTACGATACCATTTAACAAATCGATACAAAGTAAACTACTCTTAAACTAACAAGTCTCAAACTAACATGTCTCAAACCAACAAGGCGCAAATTTCCTAAATAACATGTCTCAAATTTCCTAAATAACATTAAACAAATACAATACTATTCCATAATCTTAATAAGTCTAAAATACACAAACTAACTTCCGCTTACTCCTCAAAGAACTCGCTGCCGAATCGCCGCCCGACTCGTCACCGACTCGTCACCCGACTCGTTGCCGCCTCATTATTATCCCACTATCATCATCATTATTATTCAAGTCATTATTATCAATATGATCATTTTGGCTCAAATGGGGATTATTTTGTGAGTTGTACCGGTTAAGGTGCGGTGGCGGCATAGCATAGTTCGAACTAGTACGGGCACGTGATAGAGTTTGGAAAGGTGGGCGATAACAAGCAAATGCATTATTGGGGTTGAAAGTGGAGCTTGGAAACCATAAGGGCGGGAGGGAAAAGGGGTAGGAATGGGTGCCGAGGAAAGGAGGTGAAATGGATTACCTTGTGATGAGTTGTAGTGGGACAAAAATTCGAAGGTAAGATCCGTATGTCCCAATGCGGCTTGGGCGCGACAGTAGCTTCCTTAGCGCATGGCGGAACTCTTGCCTAGCGGCGGCTCACGCCTCGGACTGACGAGCCGTTCTTGAGCACCCTTGGTTTCCCTCATCGCCTCGCCATATGCTCCCTAGTAACATAATCTTGATAGCATGCCCACGTGTGAACTGCGGCGGTTGAGCCACCACCGGTAACCTCCACCTTTGCCGCTTGATTACGGCGGTTATCACTTTCGGAACTACTGCGCAATATTTCCAAGTCTGCTCATATGCGGAATGAGACCGGCTCGACTTGCTCTTGAAGGGCCCTCATCTCATTCATGTAATTTCAAAAAAAAAAAAAAAAAAAAAAAAAAGTTAGGAAAAAATAATAAATGAGAAGTAACTTAATATAATAGCGCATGTTAAGAGATAAACTACTTACGTAAGCCGTCTCGTTCTCTCTCGTCTCAAATGTGCCATCTTTTTTGAATGGCATCTCCTCCGAGTTTCAAGCGGTCTTCATTTTGATTGTTATTGTTGACCCTCTATACATACAATATAAAATAAATTGATAACGAGGTAAATATAAACAATATAAAACCTTTAAAAATCACAAAAATTATAACGAGTCTTACATGAATATTGCGTCCTTGAGCGAACGACCGTCGACCTTGGTAAGTTATAATCTTGTTTTTGATCGATTTTACGCATTTGTGGTCGATCTTGCCATTCGTTTGGTCTAACCACCGGTCAACCAACATCTCCCATTCCTCTTGGGTTCTGTTCCCCAGGTTTTCTTGGGTGGCGGATGTGCCTTTGCCGCCCATGGTGTCTCGTGGATATCAAAGTATCTAGACTTGAGCACTGTGTTTGTATTTTCGGAATAGCGTCCTCTGCGTAACCATAGCCCAAGTCCTATCCTTTCCCCACCGTATAAACATTACGTCCAACCGTGAATCTGGTCTCATTATTCAACCAAGGCGCCGAGGTTGAAATAGGTCTGCAAAAAGTATCGCATTTAAACAAACACACAATTTAAATATAACAAGCATATCTAAGCGGTTAATAACAATAAGAATAGAAATAAAATAAACAATAAATATAACTCGTAGTGTCGGCATTATATGCGCCTTATAAGGATCGAGAATTTCTTCCCACTGCAATCAAGGGAAGTGGCCTCACTTGTTCCCCATAAGACTACTTAGCGCATTGCATGAGTGCCTACGGTGTGAAGGTGCCTTGATCATCGGTATCAAAGCCTATAGGCAAAGGTCGTCAGTTATTTTCCTAAAGCCTTCCTTAAGGCCCGATTTGCCGTCTCACCGGTGATCATTGAACCTACAAATATAAGTTATTAAGTTGTGAAAATATATGTAAAAAATTAGTTTTATCAATAAAAATTATATAATAATAAAAAATAAAATAATAAAATAAAAATCACAATTTGTTACTGCGTAATAGCCGGCAAAGTAAATGAGGGCCGTCTTGGTGGATCACGCTTGACATCCCCGCCGTGTGATCTAGGTTGTACACACGCCATCCGTAAAAGTACAAGTAAAGAACACATAATTTCTTGGACCAATTAACACTAATATACACATTCATATAAACATATAGTAACAATTTCATTCAAATTACAATTTAAAAACAATGATTGTCATAATCAAATTACAATTCAAAACAATTAATTGTCATAATCGGAATCATCACTAGATAAAACTTCTTCAACAACAATAGTGGGGTTCACTTCATCATCATCGAACACGTCAATATCATCATCATCATCAAGGACATGGGCAACGACGTTATCTTCATTAGTAACAAAATCGGCATCTTCTTCAAACAACAACATCGGTGGGCGTCCACTTCTTCGATTCATCATTTACACTCAAATTCGCATACTCAAAACCGGTTAAACCAACAGACAATGCAACATCGGATGAGCGCTACCATGTATAACATCGATAAGAATCTACCACATCCCCATGCGGATCTTCCGATGATGAACATCTTCGACAACCTTCAATGAGGTGGTCGTCTCAGCAGGTCTTCAAGGTAGAAGACTTGTGTTGCTTGTGTCGCAAGAATGTATTGTTGATTTCTAAAAGCATCCGTTCGGTCAAAATATGATGTATCGTATAAGCGATTTACTATTTGAAAAAATTGACGATATTTCCCTCAACTCCCAAATATGTGCATTAAAGACATATTCGTAGGGTGAAAGGAAATCTTGTCAATCTCTCAAATAGTAAAGCGATTATCGCATCCATATCTAAATGAGACAAAACATTCAAAAGGGTCCCAAAGGGGACTTTCGAAAGTAATTTCTAATAAATTAATTTCGGACGGGTTCTATAGGATGATTAACCCGACGGGAATTTCCAAAATTAATCACTAAAATCCTAAAAGCATTAACACAAGTATCATTTTCGGTATCGACAATTAATAACATATATATCACATATCATTTCATTTTAACACGGTCACTTTAAGTTTATAAGTAACAATTAATAACATATCACATAACATTTTTTTCGATATCACATATCATTTTCATTATCGACAAAGTAATAAAAGTATATACTAGGGGTGTGCATGGGGCGGTTTGGGGCGGTTTTTGACTAAAACCAAACCCCGAACCGAAAACTTCGGTTTTTAATAATTTCAAACCGTTCGGTTTCGGTCTTTTCGGTTTTGGCTTTTCGGTTTTTTTTATTAAAACGGTTCGGTGTCGGTTTTTTTCGGTTTTTTTATGCTTTCAAATTTACCAAATTGTTAACTCGAAAGTTATGATCCATCACTTGTTTACTCAACCAATAAAACAAACTAGTAACAAATTAACTTTTCAACGCAACACAATAGACTATAAAGAGAACAAATATCTATTTTTATTATCAAAGATGATCACTCAACCA
Organism: Chrysanthemum lavandulifolium; assembly: GCA_022545495.1. Lineage (NCBI taxonomy): Eukaryota > Viridiplantae > Streptophyta > Magnoliopsida > Asterales > Asteraceae > Chrysanthemum > Chrysanthemum lavandulifolium. Next base: position 10,809,530 of record CM040240.1, on the reverse strand, counting down.
AAACAATCTAGTAAGTACTTTTTAGTATACTGTTATTAATTATATACAACACCTTCTTTCGGTCTTTCTTCCGAAGCAGGTTGTTTTGTTCGGGTTTGTTAGTAATAGAATCTGGCTTCCCCTTAATCATCACTGCTACTCACTTTCAAATCAAAAGGCCGCAATCCACTTGTCTGTAAAGGACCGGAGCTATCACCCTTTGCAATAACCTTAGGTCCGAAAACTCTGGATGTTGCCTTAGGATCTGTAATAGTTTAACCAAAAACTAGATTTAAGAATCCAGAAGCTTTTACAGAAGTTATAGTATAGATGATAGTTTCTCATTGAACAGATATACAATTTTCAGAATATGTTATTTGATACTAACCGAAAGATCTGTTTTGTTGAGTGATCCAGCATGAAGACGCCCAGTTTGAAGCTTCTCAAAAGGTGGACCACCAGTATCATCACTCTATGACGACTTTATGGTTGAGCAGTATCATCACTCTATGACGACTTTATGGTTGAGCAGCTAAACCCTGCATATTTCTGGTTTATCTCCCATTCTTCAGAGAAAAAGTTAAATCCAAAAATCAAGCAAGCAAGTTAGTGAAAGAAATTTGGAATGCATTTTTAAAAGAAACCAAGCCAACATTTGACAGAAACCATGAATCCAGAAATCAAACCAACATTTGAAAGAAACCACCAAAAATCCAACAATCCAAAGCTAACAAAAGTACGAAACAACCATATAAAAATCCAACAATCAAACAAATTTGAAATGCATGTTTAAAAACGCCAAGACAAAAATAAGCTCGGGCAAAACACCCTCCTTGTCTGCCTTCACCCTTTTATTAGTCTTCAAACTCAAACTTGATAACTTTCCTTTGCACCATCTTCTAGCTAAAACCAATAGTATAGGATTAGAAACTAATTGATCAAAATTAAGATTTATGGATAGTAACTGGCTGCAATGTAATGCATCTAATATATCCTTTCCTAAACTCACCTAGTCCCAGTCTTCATCCATAGGAGTCTCGTTGCACGACTCTTTTCCTTTAGCAAACATATCTACAAAGAAGAAAAAATGCATCAGGTAGATATTTAAAATGATCTATTAGATTCTAAGCAGAATTATCAGAAGCAGTTTAGTGAATGAAAAGCTAACAATCTTTACCAATTTCCAGATTCTCCAATTTTTCCACCAGGTCTTGTAGTTGTAAACCATTTGGGGCCACATCTTGCAACTCCGTTTGTGTGGACCGTAACCAATCTTGAGCACATATTAATGCTTCAGCTGTCTTAGGGGTAAGGGAGCTTCTAAATTTGTCGATAACTCTACCACCAGTACTGAATGCAGATTCTGATGCAACAGTAGATATTGGCATTCCCAACACATGCCTAGCCACTTGAGAAAGTATAGGAAATTTAACTGAATTAAGTTTCCACCAGTTTAAGACATTATATGTATCATCCCCCTTTACCTTCTTCTCTGGTCCGTCTGCCAAATAAATCTCTACCTCGGTATTGTTAACCCCTTCTCCGCATTCTTCCAAATACCTTTCATAACCATCATCAAGATCACCATCAAATCCGTTGTCAAAAAAACTAGTAGAAGATGAAGAAGCTGTTGTGTTTCGCTCATTTCCTTTGCCCAGTTTCATCTTGTAATGATTATACAAATCGGTTAAAGTTAAAACAACTCGTTCCAATACTTCTTCACTTTTATTAGACTTCATACCATAAATCAACCCCAAGCAATATTCAAGATAACGCAACTTGTTTCGGGGGTCTAGAACCAAAGCAACATGCAACAGAAAGTTCATGTTATCTATGTTATCCCAATATTTGTCATACTTATCTTTCATTGACAACGCCATTTTTCTCTTTTTCTCATCGACTTGTAAACACATTCTAGATATTGTTGCATGCATTGTGACAAGCTCACCAAAAAATAAACTTGAGGTCACGTACTTGGACCCCGAAACCTTCTTTGTAACATTAAAAAATATCTTCAAATACTCCATAAAAAACCTATACAAAACCAAATAACATATTACGTACTATATAGGCAAAACATATATAACATACTTCAACAGGTGAATGAAACAAATATAACTTACCGAGCATTCTCCCAATCCTCTTCGTTTGGAGCGCCCACAACTCGATCATTCTTCTTTCTCTTCTTAGTAATCTTCTCACCATCATCCTCAACTTCATTTTGAAAGTAGGATCTATAGTTTGGATCTATAACCTGAAGTCTGTCAACAAAAACATATATAGCATGTTAGTTTTAAATAAATATGTAACATAGTCTAACTGTAGCAAAAAAAATTTACCTATCAAACGCGGCTGAGTATTTCTCAGCTGTTTCCAACATTAAAAATGTGGAATTCCATCTGGTCTCTACATCAAGACATGGTTTTCTTTTACATTCAATATTTTCTTTCTCAACACTTTCTTTGAAGCTTTCAAACCTTGAAGGTGATGATCTGATGTACTTTACAGCATTTCTGATCCTTGTGATGGATTCAAACTGTTCTTCTAAACCATCTTTAACAACAAGATTTATGATATGAGCACAACATCTTAAATGTAAATACTTGCAATCTAAGATAGCATTAGGTCCCTTAAGCATAGTCACTAAAAATTTAATTGCCCCATCATTAGACGAAGCATTGTCAACCGTTATTGTGAAAACCCGATCAATACCCCATTCTTGCAAGCAACGGTAAACCAGCTTTCCAATCGTCACCCCCTTATGGTTTGATATTTGACAAAAGTTAATGATTTTCTTCCTCAAGATCCAATTTTCATCAACCCAATGTGCCGTAAGACACATAAAGTTATAGTTTTGAACCGATGTCCATGTATCGGTCGTAAGTGACACAGTTTGATTTTTCAAAAGATTTTTGACCTTAATTGCCTCTTCTTTGTATATAGTCAAACAATCTCTAGCAACAGTCCACCTAGATGGAAATTTAAACATGGGGTTCAAGTCCCATACAAATTCCTGTAATCCTTGATCATCGACAACACTAAAAGGCCTATTGTCTATGATGCACATTCGAGCCAATGATTTCTTACATTTCGCTTGGCTAAAAGTGTGAGAAGCCAAACCTCCGCTAGTTTCCCCCATAGGGATCGGCTTGAAACTCAATGTAGCTTGATTCTTCAAATCAGACTTCTTGTAAACAGGTGATTTCTTGCAAACATTCTTAAGATGTTGAATCAAGGTACTAGTTCCATTCCTTTTTGTTCCAGCAGCCAACACCGTCTTACAATAAGGGCATGGGACTTGAGTCTCACCTTTTATGAAGGTAAAATGATCCCATACCCACGATCTTCGACCACCACTCTTCTTATCACTCTCAACAACATGTTCGTCATTTGGTGTTTCAGTAACCTGTTCGCCATCCAAATCAATTACAAGTTCATCTTTTTTGTTGCTAACTTCAGCCTCGGTATCACTTTCAGGTGCATATTGCATCTAAAAAAGTAAACAGTAACAAGATAGTTCAATATTAGTATCATCATTTAATTTGGTTGATAGTCAATTAAAACATAGTTTTTTATTACATAACAACAACGTCAACAATAAGCTCCCCATTACTTATTCACTCAAATGAGCATGATAACTTGCAATACAAAATGATAACATAAGAATGAAATGACATAGTAGGCCACATATTAGATACACCATCTTTGTCTACATGATCTACAACTAATGCTCATATGTTAAGAGTTTTAAGGGACAAATGGCACCTGGATGCTCTAAGCTACAATACTAACCAGAAAAATATTATAACTTATTTCCGAGTCATTAACGATTTATTCAATTATTTATCAGATGACTGACACTCTTGCGATATCTTCTATGCAAACATTATCTATACATACATCACTAGATGTCCATGTTTAAGTTTGTTAATAACATAAGCAATTTTACTCTCCGAATATACGTCTAGAGAAAGATAACATAACAAAATATGAATGAGTGGCTCAATTCATGTACACATTGTATATACAAAAAAACCATTATCTAATAGCAATGATTGTAAAGCTCAAAGGTTATCATTATTATCACTTTCTTAGCTAATTTAATATATGCATCTTGACCATAAGATTTTTATAGCTCGAAGTCGAAATCGAACCAAAACAAACCATAGGAACATCTAATGAATATAGGCATACAATCCAAATAATGCAAAGTTCAAGTAACATTGATCATGCCTCATACAACTGCAATCATACCAAAAACTTTTTGCAATAATTTAGAACAATAATATAAACAATTATCAACATGAAAGAATACGATTTGATAACAATATAAATAGCAAAAGTTTAACTAGATATTAAATCATTCATAGATATATAAGATACAATCATTCAAGTAACATAATTGACATCAGTTTATGTGCATACCAATAATCATCAATCTATCAATGTTCTTTTCATTTTTATTATAAATTATTAAACTATGATTATAAAAGAATTACAACCTTAAACTTTCCCGTGTTCATGGCTTGCGTCTTCGAGATGGAAGGGGAAAATGTTCAACGAAAGGTTATTTTGAAGAGGTGAGTTGTTAAGTGGGAGTGAGTTGTGGCTATATAGGTGTCGATACCTAGAAATAATAGGAGATTTGAACAGTGTAATATGTGTAAATGTTTAAAAGATATGGTCAAATCAAATCAAATATTTTATAAAGATAAGATTATTTGAGAAAATTTTAAAGATATGTAAAGGCGGGGCGGGGCGGATTTTTCGGTTCGGTTTTTCATATGCAACCAAAAACCGCCCCAAACATCCGGTTTTTCTAAAAGTCAAAACCGCCTCCGTTGGTTTTTTATTTGGTTCGGTTTTTTCGGTGCGGTTTTTTCGGTTTCGATTCGGTTTTTCGGTTTTTGTGCTCACCCCTAGTATATACATTATCGACAAATTAATAAAATATATATATATATATACCTATTTCATGGTGAAATACGAAGTGAAGAAAGAGAAAGAAAAAGAGGTGGTCTCTACTGTCTACGGTCCCGGCTGTCCCAAACACTACACATAAAACCAAAGTTAAACAAACTATTGTCGTCCCAAAACACATTGTCGTACCAAATTAACTAATAAAAACTTAAGGCACGACATTGTCGTCCCAAAACACATTAACAAAATTAAAAAAAAAGTCACTAACCCCAACACAAAAGGTGGTGGTGGTGGGATTCTGCATTCTTTGCGGTTGTTGGTGGTGGTTCACGGCGGTGGTTCACGGTGGTGGTGGTGTTGCGGTGGACCATCTAACCAACACAAACACAACATAAAACCATTGTAAACAAACCATAATTAAAGAAATTAAATTAACAAACCAAATTTTATCAAAAAAAATACCTTTAAATGTGACAAAATAACAAAAATTATACAAATTGTGCACAGTGGTGCGTGTGTAATTGATGGGTAAGAGTGATAGTAGTGTTTTAAAGAAAATTGGGTTTTTTTTGTGATTTTTCCCGTTTTTTTTCTTTGTTTTACGAGAGGGTGTTAGCAGTTTTTTTGTGGGTTTTTGTATAAGTGATGAAGATAGAGAAGAAGCAGATCTGGTCAATTATTGTGTTATTTTTGGGACGACCAAATAGGGACGACAATGTCGTCCCTTTTTGTTTTTTTTCCCCCGAATTATTTGGCGGCATATTTAATTTTCGTGAAAATATTTGGTAAAAAAAGGGGACGACAATGTCGTCCCTTTTTGTCTTTTTTTTTATTTTCCTTTATTTTATGTATAATATAGTGTGTTTAAATTATTTAATTAATACTAAATAAATTAAATTTGTTATAAACTTTTTAAATAATTTAAAAATTAATTAATTATTTATATAAAGTTTAAATTAGTTATAAAATTTCTTAAAATTTTTGCTACTTTTGAGGTTGTTTGGATTCTTAAGATTAATGATAAATTTTTTAGATAAATTAAAACGGATAAAATGTTAAACGAACGAGTCAAGATAATGTCGTTATACATGACATGTTAAAACGGATGAATCGAGATAGTATCATGATACATGATATGTAACATCCAACCAAAACTTCCCTCCAAAAATAATGGCGCCAAAATTTCCTCCAAAAATAATGGCGCAAAATTTCCACCAAAATCTACGGATCGCTTTATATATCACATAAAGAAAACTTGAGATCTTATCCCACCAAAAGCCACGGATCTTATCCTCAAACCACTCAACCTCTCAACCTCTTATCTTCGCACAAATTTCAAAACACGGTATGGAGCCATTTAATCCTTTTATGTGTTCTTGTGGAGCGGGAAATATAAAATTAAGAACATCGCATAGAGAATATTCATCCGGACAACAATATTATTCATGTCCTCTGTCAAGGTGAACAATCATACATTTCTTATTTATGTAAATATACAAATAATTGGGTTGTAATCTCTTAAAATTTTCTTATTATGTAATGACCGAGAAAAGATAATGGGTGCGGATATTTTATGTGGAAGGATGCATTTGCGAGTACTTAAGAACAATCTTTGCACCAACGAGTGCTCGAGTCGCCATGAAAAAGATCTTAGGATAAGCTTGCTTGAAACACAAAAACATGTGCTAGAGACAAGAATAAGGGTGCTTGAGGCCAAACTTGAAGTGCAGCGATTCACGACGACCACGCATGTCGATCGGATGCATTACTTCATAATTTGTTAGGTGACATGGATAATCTTCGTATGTAGTATTAGTTGTTGTTCTTGTAGTTGTAGTTGTTGTTGTGCGTAGTTGTTGTTGTTGTTGTTCTTTAGTTGTTGTTGTTGATGTAGTTGTTGTTACGGTAGTTGTTGTTGTTGTTGATGTTGTTGTTGTTGTAGTTGTTGTTCGGTGAGTGGTTGTTATTGATGTTGTTGTCGTTGTTCTTGTAATATGTATCCGTTAAGTATTTTATAAATCAAAGCACATCTTTGGATTTGTAAAGCGGTCATGTTCTAAGTTAACATGTCACTTATTACTATGTACCTTTCAATTTGACCATGTTCTAAGTTAACAAGATTATGGTTTCAAACACCCTTTTCCAATACTAAATTACACATGAATAAAGAAACAACTTGACAACATAACGAAGCAGATCAAGCGAAACAACTCGGCAAGCAAGCGATATTATACATAACACGGCATAAACCATATGCTACACACGACATACGAAACAACTCAAGCGAAACAACTTGACAACAAAATGAAACAGATCAAACAAAACAACTCGGCCATTCAATTATTTTCCTGCTACTTCGCTCGCTAGAACGCACCATCTTTTCCCTTCCTTTGCTTGACGAACTGTTCAAACAATGCTTCAAGATTTGTTACCCTATTTCCGCATCATCAAATGTGTAATCGAGCGGGCTTTTTAAACTTCATCTTTTCCTTCCTTTGCTTGACGACCTAACCGCTCACATTGCTTGACTTCCAGTAGGTTTGCTCCTCCATTCCATAATGCTGATAGCTTCACCGTCCAAATACACTCAGTAGAATCGCTCTTTCCTTAACCATTCGAATCGGTCTCTCATAAACGGATCTATGTTCTTATAAGAACCATATTCATCATAAATTTCGACCCATACGTATCAAGAACTCGACTAAAGAGATATATGGACGATAAAACCGGTGACCACTCTTTTTCGCGTGTAATCACCATTTTATCGTTACGTGTGTTTTGTGGTTATTTATGTTTTGTGGGATATATAAGGAAAACTTTGCGGGAAAAATAATGGCGGAAACTATTGGCGGTAAAAATAATGGCGGAAACAATTGGCGGTAAATATTTTTTAATTCTATAAATGTATTTAATTTTAGATTAAAGTATTTAATCATGAATATAAACTATTTAATTTTAATTCTATATTAAATAAAATTATTTAAAATAAATAATTTAACTAAAAACTTGTGTTAAAAATATATTTACATTTGGGACGACAATGTCGTCCCAAAGTTTTAATGAGGTATTTAATTTTCGTGAAAAGTTATTTAAATACAAAAATTAAATAATTACAAAATGGGACGACATTGTCGTCCCAAAATGCATGGGTCAAAAGTTATTATCTGACCTTTGTATTTGTTGAAAACCGTGTGGGTCCTACGTGCAATTTGGGACGACAAAGTCGACCCAAAAAATATGCCCGTCCCCAAATGGTTATTTTGGTGTAGTGTATATGTTACCTATATTCCAAATAGATTTAACGAGCCACATAAAATAGAAATGATTTAATGTGAAAACAAAAAAATTACATGAAATTAGAATGATACTTTCAACATCTTAAAAATGCTTAACCTTTCAAGAATTGATGCACATTTGAGTTAACATAATTATTTCAACGGAAAGACAAAATTTTAACAGTTAAAGTATAACGTAAAAATATATGAGATTCGAGTAGGAAATGTTACCACTCGAGATCTCTATCATCCAAATCTCGAGTGCAAAATCCAAGAGTTCTTTCAACATATCCCATCTCATTATCACTGATCCCTTCCTTTCTCGTTTAAGTGGTCGACAAAGGCACCACCAAACTCTATCTGCATTAATCTTCTGCGAGACCTTTGTATAAAGAAAATGCATGCGAATTTAGGAAAGTGACAAGCCTAACAAAATAAGCTAAAACAAACACCACCTACTCAAGTCTAGTCTACCATACACATCGAGATATGACCCAAAGGCCAAACCACCAAACAAACATGCTAGTTAACGGACTCCTCATCAACTCCATATAATTAATATTCTCTTGTATACTTGATTGTGCTAAAACCTAATAACTTTCCTCCTTAATCTAACTTTAGAAAAGTATTCTTCATATGGTAACTACTAGTTATAGAAACTTAAGATAAAAAGGTATCTGATCTTGCTCTTCATACTCTACTTGATCAAACATGAAAATCGAATAATGAATATAGAGTAAAACAACAAAAACCTGAAAACTATAAGTGTTGGCGATATGATGATGACAATTCAAAAAGTTATAAGCAAATGGGAGTACCTTTCCTTCATGTATTCCAAAGGCTAATTCCCACAGAAAAGACATAAGAATTCCGGTTTGGGATACGATATAATAAAAAAGATTGCGGTTAATATCTTATACCATATATAAGAGGGTGGTGGTTAGAGGTCGATTGGCGGGAAATCAATTGAGAGTGAAGCTGTGAAGGTGGAGGATCGTGGTGTTGTGATAGCGTAAAAATTGGGGGAAAGTTTGGGGTGACGTATGGATCGTGGGTGCAGAGAGATCTATCTTTATATATATATATATATATATATATATATATATATATATATATATATATATATATATATATATATATATATATATATATATATATATATATATATATATATATATATATATAAACGATCAAATTATTTAGTGACTTATTTTGTTGGAGAAAAGATATTATTGCATATAATATATGCTATTTATTTGATTTATTCGGTTATGTTTTCGGTTTGTTGCGCCTGCAAAAATAAAAAATGTATAAAAACACATTAGTTGTTGACTATAAAATAATTATATTAGCTTAAATTTAGTTATAACTTTAGTAAAGCCCTTACTTTATTACCTGACTCATCATTCTTCGTGTCCTTCTTGATGATCCGATCTTTAATAAACATTATCATCAAGAATTTCTTCTAAAGATTAAATGCCACTAGAAAATAGAGGTAGCTCGTCAAACTGATTATAGTCGTCCTTGTCTGCAACATCATCAACACCAACTATATGTCGTTTACCATGCATGACAATGTGCCATCTCTTGTCTTTTGAGTCCTCAACAAAAAATACTTGGGTGGCTTGGTTTGCTAGAATGAATGGGTCAGATATGTAGCTGTTTGTGGAAAGATTGACACACGTGAAACCATCCTTATCAACTTTAACACCTCCCCTGTCATTGACCCATTTACACTTGAATAGGGGTATGACAAACAAATTGTAATCCAATTCCCATATTTCTTCAATGACACTATAATACGACTTTTTTGAGCTTGTCATCCTCGATGAATCTGTCATTGTTGCTACAAGTGTCACTCCACTATTTTGCATTGTACTTTTATCATCTTGTTGTTTGGTGTAGAACATGTATCCGTTAATTTTGTATCCTTGATATTGAAAAACACGGCGTGGTCGGTACCCCAATTGTGAAAATGTTCTTGTATGCTCAGCTTCCAACCAAAGCTGACCTCGATGGCTGTTATTTTGTTTTAAATATGACATGTACTCGTGTATGTATGGGTCAACACATGTCATATTTTGCAATACGGTCCAATGCGCTTGCTCTAAATCATTGTTGTTCGGTGTGACATCTTTGCGCCCAATTGTCCTTTTCCCATCAAGTCTAACCGCGTGTCGAGATCGCGGAATGCCAATATTTGGGACACCTTCCATATAGTTTGTACATAACTGAACTACTTCTTCGGAAGCATACCATTCAATAATACTACCTTCTGGTCGAGATCGGTTCCTTACATACCCTTTTAAGAAACCCATATACCTCTCGAATGGATACATGTATCGCAAGAATACAAGACCATAAGCCTTTATTTCTCCAACAATATGAGATACGAGGTGAACCATGACATCAAAAGAGGAAGGTGGAAAGTACATCTCGAGTTCACAAAGAGTAAGAATAATATAACTCTGCCATTCATCCAACTTTTCCGGATCAATAACTTTGGAATGAATCATGTTAAAAAAGAGACAAAGCTTTGTGACTGTGTGTCGTACTCGAGGTGGCAGTACTCCGCAAATAGCGACTGGAATCATCTGCGTCATTAAAATATGACAATCATGGGACTTCATACCAAGCAACTTCAAGTCTTTTCATCGAAACCAACTTCTTAATGTTAGCAGAATAGCCAGATGAGATGGGACCTTAACACCGTGTAAGAATTCACAAAATATGATTTTCTCAGCCTTCGACATGGTATAACAAGCCGCCGCCAAATGCATTTTCTTACTATTCGTCTCTTGTGGTGCGAGCTCGTCTCTAATTCCCATTTTTACCATGTCTTTTCGAGCATTAATTTCGTCTTTAGTTTTTCCTTGAATGTTTAATAATAAGCCTAACAAGCTTTCACAAACATTTTTCTCGATATGCATAACATCAAGACAATGTCGGACTTGCAAATATTTCCAGTACTTCAAATCCCAAAATATTGACTTTTTTATCCAAATATTTTTTTGAGGTGCCTTAACTTTTTTTCCATAAATAATATTTAAATCCGCAACTTGGGAAAGTAAATCGTATCCATCCAATGGTTCTGCCATCACTCTACGCTCTATAGTACCATCAAACAAATTCTTTTTATTCGGTATGGGTGATCTTCTTAAAGCAATCTTCGATGTCCCATATATATTGTTTTCCTACAATTAGTCAACCATTGAGAGTAAGTGTCCTTTTCACAAATAGGACATTCCTTCTCCCCTTTCGTACCATAACCTGACAAGTTACCGTATGCTGGAAAATCACTTATAGTACAATAAATCATGGAAAACAATGTGAAACTCTCTTTCTTTTACGCATCATAAACTTCAACGCCCGAATCCCACAATTTTTTCATGTCGTCTATTAACGGATCCAAATACACATCAATATCGTTCCCAGGTTGTTTCGGACCTTGAACTAATAATGATATCATGATGTATTTCCGTTTCATGCACAACCAAGGTGGGAGATTATATATGCATAGAAGAACTGGCCAAGTGCTATGACGAGTACTCATGCTTCTAAACGGGTTAAGTCCATTTTAACTAAGTCCAAACAGTATATTTCTAATCTCATATCCAAATTTATCAAACTTTTTATCAATATTTTTCCATTGAAGAGAATCAGCCACATGTCTCTTTTTTCCATCTTTTTTGCGCTCTTCAGCATGCCAACACAACAATTTGGCATCCTTGGGGTTTGAATATAACTTTCTCAATCTAGGTATGATGGGAAGATAGCACAACAATTTAGCAGGGGGCCATTCTTTGTCACATCGCTATTTAGTTCCATTAAATTCTTTTCCTTATACCTCGATTCATTACATATAGGACATTCGTGTAGGTCTTTGTACCCTTTTCTATACAATATACAATCGGTTGGACATGCATGTATTCATTCCACTTCCAATCCCATGGGACACGTTAGTTTTTTCGCTTGATAAGTTGAAACATGCAACTCATTATCTTCAGGGAACGCTTCGTGTAACAACTTTAATAGGGTGGTGAAGCTTTTGTCGCTCCAACCATTTTTCGCTTTTATGTCCAACAGTTTCACCACTAAAGAAAGTATGTTGAACTTCTTACATCCGCTATACAATGGTTTTTTTGCATCGACAAACAATTGCTGTAATTTTTTAATATCCTTTTCAGCAACATCACGTTCCACATCACGTAACATCTCATCTATATTAACATGATGGTCATCGTTAGGATTACAATTCTCATCGTGATCAATGTCTGAAACAAATGCGTGACTCTCAACTTGTGATTCACCGTGAAAAGTCCAAGAAGTATACTCTTTGTCAAACCCTTGTTGTATGAGATGACGTCTAACAATCTTAAGATCGGTAGTGGACACATTATTTCTACACTCTTTACAAGGCCAATAAATTTTTGTCTCTCCTGTCTTTTCTCGATGATCCTGAGCGCCTTTAATAAATTAAGACAGTCCTTTCATGTATAACGTCCTATCTTGTGCTTCCATGTACTACGACCCATCTGAAATATATAAAGAAAAAAAGTTATATTCTAAGATTAGTTTTGCATAGATACGGTTACAAGTGTTATAAATTGTGCCTAGTTGACGACATTGATTCAATCAAAGGTATGATCAACAAAAAGTAGCGTCTATTAAATTAATTTATGTATTTTATTACATGTCTCTACTAGGAATGTTAGTCGGGTTGAATCGGTTGGGTTCGGGTCAATTCGAGTTGAGGCAAATACCTTGACCCGACCTTATTTAAGACACGGGTTAGACGGGTTGACCAGAATTGACCCAAGTAAACCGAGCCGAATAGGGTGAATTGGGGTCAACAAAATAAGCCTAATGAAAACAACACTTTAAAATTTGTAGTCTTTCAAATTGTTTAGACTTTAAACAACATGCTTCTTTTATAAAGGGTAAAAGCCATAAAATAGCCATGTACTTTTCAAAATATACCGACTTGAAACACTTATTTTTTTATTAACATATACACCCACGTACTTTCAATTTTTATCCAACTTCACACATATGACCGATTTATATTAATATAATATCATATAAAATTTATATTATTTTATTGCAATATGGGTGAAGTCGAAACAAATTTTGAAAATACGTAAATGTATATGTTAATAAAAAAGTAAATGTTTCAACTCAGTACATTTTAGAAAGTACGTTGCTATTTTATAGCTTATAACCTTGTATAAATTAGAAAGCAAGTCTTTAACCCGCCAAAAACTCCCCATCCTAAAATTGAAGCGCCATTTTTCATTCTAACATTCAAATGAAAACTTTGAATTCCCTCCTGTAGTGTTACTCCTCCTAATCAATTTGTTCTATTGAAATCTCTCCAATTCACAACCCTCGTTTGCCTGAATGTACTCGCACTTTCCAAAGGTAACATTATTAATAATTGTTGGTATTCGATAATATGTTTTGACTTTTCTTGTTTAACACATGGTGTTCGATCAAAATCCCCACTAAGAGTGTTAATAATATTTATCGCTTTTGATATTGCAAATAACTCTTAGATTAGGTTCAACTGTTGAGTTTGGGTTGATAAACAAAATAAATTATACTTGTTTATGATGCTCCATCTCTCGGTTATTGTATTACATTAGCATTATATACCTCTTTCAAACCCCGTGCATAAAGGTTTGAACTTGATACTTATGGGTTTAAACTAATTTTTGATAACTGCATTGGTTTTTAAAACAAGTGTTGGAGTATTAGTCATTTGGCTTGGTTTTGTTCTGTGCTTGAAAGTTTGTTAGTTTTTATAAATTGACCTGTGGGCAAACTGTTATTATCGTGCATTGATATATGTTAATCATCCAATCCAGAGCGCTACGGTTCACTACTAACATAGAACAAGCTTATAGAATTTGATATGTTAAGTGACGATTATGAAATCAGTTGTACAAATCTATGTGAAAATCTAAATTCTCTAGCATAATATATGAATGATTTGGCATAGTTTGTATGAGGTGAATGTGAAATTTGTTGATTGACTTGTTGGTAGGACTAAACAATTAAGGCGATAAGCTGTAATTTTGAAGTGTGTGGTTCTAGCTGAACGACATGATGTTCTTGTGAGATATATATAAAGGTGCTAGAATTAGATTTAAGGATTTTTAACTTTGATGTGATGAAGGCATGTGATGGTAACTTTATGTCACGATGCATGTGTGCTAGCACCTGATTAATGACTTAACGTATAAAACAAGCATAAGGGTCTGTTTGGTTGGCCAAAATGAAATGATTAATGAAATGGATGATGTAATGGAATGAACATAGTAATGGAATTGGTCATTACGATTGCATTGTCATGTTTGGTTGTTACGACCGAATGGAATTAGCCATTAACACATGTTTATTGGTAGATAAAGATAGACATATGAATGGAATAAAATTAGTGGAAAATAACAAAAATACCCCTCACGCTGTAAGGTTTTGAGTTAATGACATGGATTAAGGCTTTGTGAAACGAAGATAGTACTATTAAGGTTTTGGTTGATACAAACTTGAAATTAACATAGGGGTGACTTAGTGGAAAAAAGCTTGTGACTATTGTTACAAAAATGTGAGAGGTCTCCAGTTCAATTCCCGCCTAGTGCAAAATCAAAAAAACTTTATGGTCACACCAACCTTCCTGAAAAGGGGAGGACTTTACCCGGTTTGAGTCTTGCGGCGGTGGGCTCAACCCCCCGTGGATTAGTCGGCTATAAGGTCGGAAACCATGGTGATATCGGCTTATGTTTCATAAGCCCATTTGCTGGCTTTTTGTGAGGCTCATGGGCGTATATAAGCTTATTACAGCATAACAAGCTTATATAAGCCAATAAGTTATAAAATAAGCCAGAGAAATGGTGATTGATAGCGAAAATGGATAGAAGATAAAGTCAGTTTGGTATGTTGGTGATTGCTGAATAGTTATTGTCGTTGTTGTTTGTAAGTTTATGCATAAATTAATATGTGAGTTTAAGTTTAGGACACATATTAGGTATTGGTGCAATTGAGATAGGTATTTAATTTTGTAATTGATACAAAAATGAAATAAACAGAGGAAGGAAGTCTAGTTAATTGGTGATTAATGACAATTTGTTATTTACTGTTGTAGTTGTTATTTAGTTTACACACATACTAGTTCTTGATTTTGTTACTTATTGTGTGCCCAAATTAGTATTAAGTTTATTTTTATCGTCTAATAGATTAGGGCTTTGCGGTAAGATTAAAGTATTTATGTTACGGTTTATACCAAAAATAAATAAAAGGTGGAGTCAGTCTAGTTTGTTGGTGATTTGTAAGCAATTTTTATTGCTATCTAGTTTGTGTGCATATTAGCATTTGATATTGAGTTTCTGACACAGATTTGGGCTTGGTGAGATTGAGGTAAAAAAAATATTGATATTGTAATTGGGGAAAAATCTCTAAATGGGATATCCTTCCCCACCAAAAGATAAGCCGATAGGCTACTGGGTGTCACCACGAGCTCAGATGGATAACTCAGTGTCTATGGATGGTTTCGCAAGGGCAGAGGATCCATTTAATAGTTTTTTAGAGCTTATGCATTTTGATACTTATCTTGGATGGTGTACTAGCCCATACGCAATCGATCGGATGTTAGCGTCTTTTGCCTCGGCAACTGGTTATTCGTCCTATGAATTACCGAACTTCCTTGAACAAGTTAAGGCGGGTTTATAGGTCTTGAAGTGGGGAAAAATTCGATCAATGGTGGATAATTTGGTTTCTGGGTGAATTCTAATGATGAAAATGGCGGTTCTTGTCAATGAAAACGTCCGGAGAATGGAACGGTATCATCCATAGGTCGCTACAATCACAACCGCTTCTTGAAGAGATGTTGAAAGCGTTGTCTTTGTTCAAAGACTAAATGCAGGTGGCATTTTGGCTCAAGTTTGGGTTCGATTAAGGAAGGTGATACGTATATACTAAGCACTTGTGAGCAGGCTTACTCGTATGTAACTGAAATTAATATAAAATACTTTCAAATTTGGAACGATGTACGTAATATGTAGTAGATTACTAGGTCACAAAGTTTGAAAATTGGCAGAAATAGTCCCTGTGGCTAGCCTTGACTTTCACCGGTCATCCTTAACTTTTTTTCAGTTAAAAAAGTTACAGTAATAGTATTTATGGTCATTGACTTTCAAGTTTAGTTCGTTTTTATACTTTTTCACCCTTCTCTTACGTTTTTATCCGTTTTCATCCGTTGTTTTATGTTTTTGTCCGTTTTTATACGTTTTAGTCTGGTTTCTTACGTTTTCATCCGGTTTTTATACGTTTTCATCTGTTTTTATACGTCTTCGTTCGTTTTTATTTGTTATCAACCGTTTTTGTCCGTTTTTCTTATGTTTTTTTTAGCTTTTTGTCCATTTTTATCCGTTTTTCTTACGTTTTGTCTGTTTTATTCGTTTTTGCCCGTTTTCATCCGTTTTTGTCCGTTTTTTTTTACATTTTTTGTCTCTTGTTCCTAAGTTTTTTTTCGTTTTTGTACTATTTCAACATATTGAAAAAAAAAAATTCAAAAAGAAAAAAAAATTTGAAAAAATATTTTCCAAACAAAAATTGATTTTTTTTCCATATTTGAAAAAAAATCCAAAAATTTTGAAAAAAACTTGAAAAAAGTATTTGACAAATAGAAAATTTGAAAAAAATAATTTTTTTGAATATTTAATTTTTAAATTGAAAAATTTGAATAAAAATTTCATAATTTTTTAAAATTTAAAAAAATCTTAAAAAACTTTTTGAATTTTTTTCCAAAATTTTTAATATGTCGAAATACTTTTTTTGTTTCAAATATTTTTTTCAATATGTCCAAATTTTGAAAAACTATTTTTGTAAAAAGAATTTCGAAAAAAACAATTTAGAAAAAAAAATTACGATTTGCTTTTTTTAAATAAAAAGTATTCTGAATTTTTTTTGGAATTCTTTTTTCCAATTTTTTTTTCCGGAATTTTTTTTTCCAGTTTTTTTTTTAAATTCTTTTTTTCAAATTTGTGAAGAAATTCCAATTTTTTTTTTTGATTTTTTTTTCTATTTGAAATTTTTTTCAATATGTTTAAATAGTACAAAAACAAACAAAAACGGAAGAATACATACAAAATGTAAGAAAAACTGACAAAAATGTAAAAATAGGGACAAAAACGGGCAAAAACGAATAAAAATAGACAAAACGGACAAAAATCTAAAAAAAGTGTAAGAAAAACGGATGAAAACCGATAAAAACGTAAGAAAAACGGACGGAAACGTAAAATAACGGATGAAAACAGATAAAAACGTAAGAGAATGGGTGAAAAAGTATAAAAACGGGCTAAATCTGAAAGTCAATAACCATAACGACTATTAATGTAACTTTTTCAACTGAAAGAAGTTAAGAGATGACCGGTGAAAGTCAGCGCTAGTCACAGGGATCATTTATGCCAATTTTCAAACTTTGTGACCTGGTAACCTACTAGTTGCCGTTCATATTACGTACATCATTCCAAATTTGAAAGTATTTTGCGTACAATGGTAATTTTCAAAGTTCATTGCGTACATCGTCTGTTTTGAAAAACTATGTTGCGTATCTTTAGCTTTCACACTTTTTTAAATATCTGTTCTAACTTTACAAATAGTTTTTCTATTACTTGTTGTCAGTTTAAAAAAGTGGTACTCCAAACTTTTTATTCACAAAGATTGTCCACATGTTTACGCAACTAAATATTTAGTAATCTTCTATGTATATCCAATAGTTGTTTGGTGTTCATTTCCATCTCTAAATGTTTGACTGATTCACCGAACTTACCTAGCCATATTGATTCAGTGTGACATGTAACAAGAATGAAGGCTTGGCCATCCATGCATGCAACGACTTGTTGAGCACATATGAGTTTGGTCTTTTAAGCTCACGATTGTACAACTCAATCATGAAAAAGGCGTCATTCAAACTGATCCAGATGTCCATTGCCATCCATGTGAATAAGATATGAAATGCACAACATTGGTGATTTGAGTCCTCTTTGTTGCCTACATTTCTAGCGAAAGCATCAAGAGACAGATGATTTCATCATACCAATGTACTACTCAATCGATCACAAGGTACCAACGAACACGTGTCGCCATAGCTATCCAAAATGAATAAATCTAGTGCGAGTCTTACGAAAGTACCCACCAAATGCCAGAGTTTGACTACGGTTCACTTAGACGGCTAAAACAAACTAATGAAGTTTCCCAAAGGATACTGATTCGAATCCGAAACAGTCAAGAAATATTGACCAAAAGTTTTAGTCAACAAAAATCAACTATTATAGACTCAATACAAATTTCCCTTGGAATATAGTGGATTCCCAGGTCGTTAAGTCCCACGGAGGATGAATGGTGTTCAAACGTTCAGAAGTAGAATGATTTTTTGAGGACAAATTAAGCTGTAAACAACTTAAGCACACTGGAAATAAGCTAAAACATGTAAAGAAACATACTAATAAGCTACAATAAGCAAATCAGCAGAATCAGCAGAATCTAAAATACTAAATCAACAGAAATCAAATAGAAACTAGCAGAAACAAGCAAATCGGCAGAATCTAAACTTCTACATCAGCAGAATCAAAATCAATTCAAAGAATCAACGGTAAGTTGACTTATGTAAACTTTGATCCTACTCTACTTACTGATTATGTTATATTAAGCTATAAAGAGATGACTTTAAGCTAGATGACCAAATAATGAACAACTGTGATGAAAATTGCACTCCAAAATCCTAACAGTTAATTAGCAGATGAAGATTAAAAGCTATTTTGACTTTTTAACAAACAAGGTGTGTATTTTATGTTTGCTCTGAGCTAAATAGACCTTAAGTGATATATGCAAACCAAAGTTAACAACAATAACACCTATTGTCACAGTGAACACAGTCCAAACCAAATACCACTGATGCAACACTAACTTTTTCAAAGCAACTTATTAAATTATACCTCAATACTGATTCAAATCTTCATTTTATGATTATAACATTCCATAAAAGCATAAAAGATCAGCAATACAAGGATGAAACACATGTGAAATCAAGATTTTTAAGCAACAACCAATTCCTAATGAACAACCTAGCAATCTTAAGCACTAAAACAACTTAAGTACACATAATAAGCATATAGATCAAAGATAAACAGCAATCTAAATCACCCATAGTAAAATGACAAAAACTTAGAAATATGCTTACAAATGAAATCCAGCTGAAAATACAGAACCAAGGAACAAGAACCACTCCTATAATTTTTTATCTAATTATGTGATTTTTTTGGTATTTTTGGTTTTTTACCTCTAAACTGATTTTTATGGTTTCTAAAAGCTTTCAGAAGCTTTCTAGGAACTTATATGATCTATTTGAGTCCTTATCATCAACTACAACAACATACAAGTAAATTTGAGAATTTGAGCTTGAAAATGGCATAAACTGAATTCGTACTTGAAACTTGAAATTGCTTATTGAAAAAGATTTACAATACACTGAAATTGATAAAAACATTACTTGGAAGCTTGAAATTATACTAGAATTTGAAAATTAACTAAAACGACATAACATAAACTAAAATTACACTAGATATATTTTTTCTCCTCTGCTTCTCCTTCTTTCTTTATAGCTTTTAGAGACTCCCCACATGCCTCTGAACATTTCCCATCAACAATCTTGACCGTTGGATGAGTCAAAACAATCTCAGCCTTCCAATCCACTTTTGGCGCCAAAAGTGGTTTATGTAACTTGTGGCCGAAATTTCACAATTAATGCACTTTGGAAGCTTGTACATGTTGAGGAGACACGAAGGAAAGGGTAAGTAGCCAAGTTGGTACATTTGGAAAGAAAAAAACAGGGGAAAGTATGGTATTGAGGATAAAGTGGTGGGGAAGCATTAATTGAGGTTGTGGGCTAGTTTGTGAGGTGGAAGGGATGAGAGTGAAGGGTAGGTGGTGAGGTGGAAGCAAGTGGTGGTGAAACCATGGAGGTGGAGGGTGGTTTCTGGTTTTGGCGGAGTATGTGAGGGAAGAACAGGGAAGGAGGTATAAGGGAGTGTTGAGTGGTTTTGTTGACCAAGGGGATATTAAACGGGGTTCTGTGGTTTGGCACAGGGTTTAAATGGATTTGACAGGGTTCATGTTTGGTTTTGGATGGGCTGGTTTTGTAATACAAGAGGGTCCGTTTGGTTTTAGTTTATCACAAGGACCATTTGCCATTTGACCAAACTTGAAGGACCAAAGCTGTAATTTTCCAAATTTCATCATAAGGACTAATTATGACAAGATTAATTTTCCAAGGACCAAAATGATAATTTTCAAATTAAAAATGTCCGGGGTAATTTCGCCGATCTTTAAAATTCAAGGACTCGAGTTGTCATTTTGCAAAACTAGACTTTATAAGGCTAAATTTGACAACTTAAAAATTTTTGAGGGACTTTTATGAAAAATTACATGTTTTGAATAACTAGGGACTAGATTTTGACAAGTATTGAATAAAACACAGTCTAAATATTTTTTCTGTCTTTTCGAGACTTTTCAAAGTGTTTTTGACTGTTTTTGCAGTGTAGAAGGAACAAAAATGATGAGTATTTACACACTCATCAATCCCCCACACTAAACTATTGCTAGTCCTAGCAATCTTTGTGAAAACTTAATGGATTTAAGTCTCTTTACCAAAAGTCATTACTTCGGAGTAGCCAATTGTTTCAGTTCAAGTAAGAACCTTGGTACAATGATAACCAAATGATTTTGAGCAAATCACCGACTTTCAACGGTTTTGATTTGTCTTTACGTAAGCCGTTTGCTTCGGACTAGCCAACTCTTAGATAAAATATCTTTGGTGAGTCGATTACCAATTATGGTTTTCCAGCGCCTTTACCACAAGCCATAAACTTGCGGGCTAGCCAACTCTTCACTAATTAAAGATATGGTGAAATGAACACCATACAATTTTGGGCAAATTGCAAGTCGTCAGATTTGAGATATCTTTACCAAGAGCCGTTTGCTCTGGATTAGCCAATCCTTATATGGGTTAGACATGGTGGATCGATAATAAGAAGTGAGTAAGTGCAAAACACTTACTCCAAAAAAAATTGGCCAAAATGGGGAATTGGGTGGTATAATTACATGATAAAATTCGTGAGAATTCCCCACACTAGAAATGAATATTGCCCTCAATATTCAAAGTCTGCAGTTATGCCGAAACATAGAACGAAAAGGAAATACTACGCCATTATTTTTGAAAATTATTATTATTATTATTATTATTATTATTATTATTATTATTATTATTATTATTATTATTATTATTATTATTATTATTATTATTATTATTTTGGGATGAAAACTTGTATACAACAATGGGGCAACTCCCCACACTAGGGTGGTAGAAAGTAGAAAGAAGTCAGAAATATGGGTGAAAACCCATATGGTGTGCTACTGTTTTTTTTTGATTCCCGAGTCACTAGCTTGACTCGATCCCCGCATTCATTGGTTCATGGGGAAAGTTTGTAGATCCGGGACAACCATGGGTGGTATGTCCTCTCCAAAATAGTGTTTCAACCTATGCCCATTTACTTTGAAATTTGGTCCGTCATTTTGTTGTAACTCGACGGTACCATAAGGATAAACCTTAGCAATAGTAAATGGACCAGACCAACGGGACTTGAGCTTTCCCGAGAATATCTTTAGTCTAGAGTTGAAAAGAAGGACTCTATCACCAATGTTGAAAACACGGTTTTTGATTTTCATGTCATGAATCCTTTTTTTCTTTTCTTTGTAAATCAAAAATTTCGTATGCTTGATCACGAAGTTCATTAAGTTCATTCATTTGAACCTTACGGTGATCACCCGCATTTGAGGTCGAAGTTAGCATGTTTCAAGGCCCGATGGGCTTTGTGCTCGAGTTCGATCGGCGATGACATGCCTTCCGTACACTAGCTTGTATGGCGTACATCCGATAGGTGTTTTATAAGTCGCACGGAAGGCCAGTGCGTCATCCAATTTATCTGACCAGGACGCACGGTTTTCTCCTACTGTCCTTTCAAGTATCCTTTTTATACCCCGATTTGTCACTTCTACTTGTCCACTTGTTTGTGGATGATACGCAGTAGAAAGACGGTGAGTTACACCATATTTTTGCATGACTCGATCAAATTGGTCATTGCAGAAATGCGTACCACGATCACTGATTATAGCACGTGGAGTTCCAAATCGGGCAAATAAAGCTTTGAGGAATTTTACTACAACTCGGGCATCGTTTGTGGGTAAAGCTTTTGCTTCAACCCATTTTGACAAGTAATCAACGGCTACGAGAATGTATTTGTTTCCTCGAGATGATGGAAATGGCCCCATAAAATCTATGCCCCAGACGTCAAAGATTTCACAGACTTGAATTGCATTTTGTGGCATTTCATTTCGTTGTGAAATATTACCGTGACGTTGACAAGCGTCACAGGTTTTGACAAATTCGTGGGCATCCTTGTAAATCGTGGGCCAATAAAATCCGGAGTCAAACACCTTTTGGCAAAGTAGTTGGGACTATGATGTCCCCAAGAGGTCCAAGATGGCAAGCCTTGAGAATGTCATTGGCTTCCCGACCATACACACATCGCTCGATGACTTGATCCACGCAAATTTTGAATAAGTAGGGTCGTCCCGAGTAATGTTTAACATCCTTGAAGAATTTGTTCTTCGTTGGGTCGACATCCCTTTCACTATGAAGTTACCCGCATGGTAATTTGGTCAACAAACCATGGGGTAGAAGAGTTTCCACGAAAAGAAACCGCATTGAGTGTCTCGAGAGGAAATGTTTCATTTATTTCCTTTTTCGAAAACATCTTGGTGTGGGTTTTCTAGACGGACAGATGATCGTGACGTGTTCTCGACTCCTTTTTATCACGTATAATGATATCAAATTCTTGCGGGAGGAGAACCCAACGGAGCAATCTCGGATTTGCATCTTGTTTTGCAAAGAGATATTTGAGGCGAGTGATCCGTATACACTACACATTTTGTCAAGATTAAGTATGGCGAAACTTCTCAAACGCATACACCACGGCTAGTAGCTCTTTTCCGTGGTGGTGTAATGGGTTTGAGCTTGATCATAGTCTTACTTGCGTAGTGGATAGGCTGAAAATGCTTGGTTCTCGTTGCCCGGACTCGCACCGATAGCAAAATCACTTGCATCGCACATGAGTTCAAAGGGTAAATCGATCCGGGGCAACGAGAATGGGTGCTTCGTAGCTTTTTCTTTAATGTTTCAAAAGCTTGATGCACTCGGTGAGAAGATAAAGGAGCATCCTTCTCAAGGAGATGAGTCATAGGCGAGCGATTTTAGAAAAATCCTGTATGAATCGCGATAAAACCGGCATGACCTAAAAACTCCTAATACCTTTGACGATAGTAGGATGAGGCAATTTGGCAATGACATCCACTTTCGCTTTGTCAACCTCAATCCCGTTTTTGAAATCTTATGGCCAAGGACAATACCTTTTTGACCATAAAATGGCTCTTTTCCCGCTTTAGACAAAGATTGGTGTCTTCACACCGCTTGAGCATTTTTTCTAAATGGAGAGACATGTTTGAAACGAGTCCCCAATGACCGAGAAGTCATCCATAAACACCTCCATCGCTTCCCGATCATATCATGGAAAATTGCCATCATACATCGTTGGAACGTGCGGGAGCGTTACATAGGCCAAAAGGCATACGTCTGTAGGCAAAAGTTCCGTATGGGCGGTGAATGTGGTCTTTTCTTGATCCCGTGGATCAATGGGGATCTAAAATACCCGAGAAACCATCTAGGAAACAATAGTATTCGTTCCTCGCTAATCTCTCAAGCATTTGGTCCATGAAGGGTAGGGAAAATGGTCTTTCTGGTGGCGTCATTTAACTTACGATAGTCAATGCAAACACGCCATCCGTTACCACCGAGTTGGAATTAACTCGTTTTCTTCATTTGTGACAACAATTATGCCACCCTTTTAGGAACACAATGAATTGGGCTAACCCAAGGACTATCCGAGATCGGGTAAATTAATCCTCGCATCAAGAAGTTTGAGAACCTCTTGTTTGATAACCTCATGAATCTTAGGATTCACCCTTCTCGATGTTGAACCGCCGGTTTGAAGTCATCCTCCATCAAGATTTTGTGAGTACAAAACTCGTGGTTGATACCCTTAATGTCGGAGAGTTTCCAAGCAATTTCTTGCTTGTGTGACTTCAAGACCTTTATGAGAGCAGTTTTTTCATCTTTACTCAAATCTCGAGCAATAATGACGGGTAATTTATCATCACCCTCAAGAAATGCATACTCGAGATGAGGTGGTAAGTCCTTAAGTTCAACCTCAGGAAATTCTTCAGTTTCTCAACTGACTTGACTTCCTTGTTATGAAACTCAACGGGAGGGAGTGGAGGAGAAGTGTCCTGATTTAACAATTTCTCACGAAGAATATCTCCCTCCAGATTAATCTCATTGTTATCAACCTCATCTGGAATCGAATCACTTTTGTGAGAGATTGATGATGGATCATCATTGAGCAACTTTTCAAGGAGAAGAATGTCCCCCTCGATGTGAATTGGAGCGTGATCAATTTCCCATGAAACCGAATCACTAGACAAGTATGCTTCAATCTCTTCCAAGATGAAGTCACTTCCCTCAAATGGAGTGAGAGAAGGATTAGGATCAGAAATGATAGGTTGAGAAGATGTGGTGGGATCCCCACTCACAGAATTATGAGAATAACCAAGAAACTCTTGAGAGTACTCCTCTGAAGCAACATCAATGATATCTATTTGGTTAATCGATTCAGCATCATAGTTTGAGGAGTACCTCGAAGTTTGATCAAGGTTAAAAGTAACGGCTTCATCACCCACACGTAATGTGATTTCATGCTCAAATACATCAATAAGGGCATGGCCCGTCCTTAGGAATCCTCGTCCAACAATGAGAGGAACCCGTGGATCAAAGATCGAAATCAACAACTACAAAGTCGGTGGAAAATGGAACTTTCCTACTTTCACAAATACATCCTCGGCAATGCCAAGTGGACGTGATATTGAACGATCCGCAAGTTCGAGAGTCATGCATGTAGGGGTAAGTTCGAAGAGAAAGTTTCTTCCATCTTGAATGAGGCATCGTGTTAATGCTTGCACCAAGATCGGCTAAGGCAAAGCATTCAACCATTCCCGAAAGACACAAGGTAAGAGAAATTTTCCGGGATCTCCAAGCTTATCGGAAGCTTCTTCAAGATAATCACGAAAGCGATTCTCATTTAGAGGAGTTTTGCCATCTCAAACAATTTTTCCTTGTTCTTAACATGTGTTTGAGAGTTGATGCAAACTTGGCATCAAGATGATAGCATCCGCAAAGCTTATGTCAAATGTAGTTCTTGGAAAATTAAAAATTTGTCCATTTGATGATCGGCTTTTTCGCGAAGCTTTTGTTCATTTAAACGAGATGGGTAAGGAATAGATGATTTGGATTTCTGGTTTTCAACCGGGCTGTCATGTGAATCAAAAACAACTCCTTGCTCAGACTTGGGTTTCAGGACAACTTGAGGTTGGACATTGTTGGTACCTCCGTTATTAGTAGGAAGTTCCTTGTCCTTTGTCGCCAGTTCACTTTCCACTACCTTCGGAGAGAAGAAGAAGAGGTAGTAGGAATAGCGGGTCCATTATATGAAACACCACTTCAGGTTGTGATCGCTTTGCATCGCCTCGGGTTATCGATCGTGTTGCTCGGAAGTTTTCCGAGCCCGAGGGTTGATCATTTAAAGACTTCTTTAGATCGCGATCCGACCGACCAACAACTTGTTCATTTCCTCTTGGGATTTCATGAATTGCTTCAATAACTCATCGATGATGGTATCGAGGAGGTGGAGGAAATTTTGAGGTCGTATGTTTTGATTATGACCTTGTTGTTGAAAATTCCCTTGGTTAGGATTCATATTCCCATGAAATTGATTTCCTCGATTGAAATTGTTTTGATTAAAGTTTCCTTGATGTTGGAAACCATGATTTGGTCCGGGATAGAAATTACCTTGGTTAGGATTACCTTGGTTCATTCTAGGTTGGTTCTCGATTCGGTTTTGCATGTTATGATTCGGTTAAAACCGGGTGGTCCACGATAAGTATTAGCACGGTAGTTTGGTTCATTTTGAGGACGGTATTGATTACCTCCACGATGTGAAGTACCGGCTATAGCATTGGCTTCAAATGGACTACCATCGGTGGCGATGACAGGTTGTAATATGCATGAGGGCCACCACAAGTAACACATACCTCAACTTTCTTCACTTCACCATGTGATGGTATGCGTGTGAAAGTGACTTTCTTTGGTTAGCAAGAACCAAAGCTCTAACAACATCCGTGAGTTTGTCAATCTTAGCATCGGTGCTAGATGTAATCACGTGAGATGAAGTAGAAGGTCCCGCATTAGATCGAGATTGATATATCTTTGTTCGGAAAGGCGGACACGGGACTTGTTTTCTATGATTTGCAAGGCTTCTTTTGTGGTCTTGCTCAGAAATTACCTCCATGGAGGCATTTAAAGTGTCTTGGTTAGTTTGGTTCAGACCATTGTAGAAAGTATCCATTTGCATTAACTCGGTAAAACCATGATGCGGACACTTTCGAAGCAACTCTTTGTAACGATCCCATGCCTCACCGAATGATTCATCAAATCTTTGAGTAAATTTCATTATCTCATTCTTAAGACTTGTAGTTCAGGATGGAGGATAGAATTCGTTAACAAACTTAGTGACTAAATCCTCCCATGTCTCAATGGAACGAGGTGGTTGTTTCTCAAGCCAAATCCGGGCTTGTCCCTCTAGAGAGAATGGGAACAGAAGAAGCTTAATTACTTCATGTGGGACATTCTTGTATTTGATGGTCGATGCAATCTTTTTGAACCATCGAATATGTGCGTGAGGGTCGTCCCGCTCAAAACCATAAAATTGGCTTTGGGTTACAAGATTAAGCAACCTAGTTTTGAGCTCGAAGGTATCAGCCACGATGGCTGGGACAACAATGGCATCTCCGTAACCATCTATGGGTGCTTGGAGAAGCTCATTCATAGGTTTATCTTCGCCATTACGATAGGGGTGGTGGTGCTAGACGTTCCTCGATCACGGTGAAGGAGCGTAACGTCCTCACGTTTTGTGGAATATTTGCAAGCTCGAAAGTGGACTTGTATAGTCGGAAGAACAGTGCGCATGCACTAAGTATAAAATCAGTTTTCAAAAACAAATGCGAGGCAAAACGACAAGTGAACTTAAACCAATAATCACAAATGAAATGGCTTTAAGAAAGGTACACCAAATCACAAGGACACAAAGGCAAGTTTTGATCTTTAAGATTGGGAACTTATTAATGTTCACACCCAGGTTGGTAGGTGTTCGCCTTGATTTGCGGTGGTTGATTTTATGTATTTATTAAGTACCACCGAAAAGACGAGGTATGGATTTGTGCTAAGGGTTTAAATACTTTTGGATAATATTTTTGGTATCGTTTCGCTTAACCAAATCGCATCGCTTTAAGAATCACCTTAAAGAAAATACAAGATAGAAAACGTTACGATTGTTTTGTTGTTTTATATTTTGTTTGGTGTTGTTAACACTTCGGGAAAAGTGTTAATGAACTTTTGATTTTCATTACTTTACAAAGAAGAAAAAGCATTTACAAAGGTGGAATATGTGCAAGTATGGGTCGAAAATGTTTAAAACACGCTTGACCTCCCGCGTGGCGCCAAAATTTTGATTCGAATCAAACAGTCAAGAAATATTGACCAAAAGTTTTAGTCAACAAAATCAACTATTATAGACTCAATACAAATTTCCCTTGAATATAGTGGATTCCCGATCGTTAAGTCCCACGGAGGATGAATGGTGTTCAAACGCTCGTAAGTAGAATGATTTTTGAGGACAAATTGTCAGTAAACAACTTAAGCACACCGAAATAAGCTAAAACATGTAAAGAAACATACTAATAAGCTACAATAAGCAAATCAGCAGAATCAGCAGAATCTAAAATACTAAATCAACAGAAATCAAATAGAAACTAGCAGAAACAAGCAAATCGGCAGAATCTAAACTTCTACATCAGCAGAATCAAAAATCAATTCAGCAGAATCACTGGTAAGTTGACTTATGTAAACTTTGATCCTACTCTACTTACTGATTATGTTATATTAAGCTATAAAGAGATGACTTTAAGCTAGATGACCAAATAATGAACAACTGTGATGAAAATTGCACTCCAAAATCCTAACAGTTAATTAGCAGATGAAGATTAAAAGCTATTTTGACTTTTTAACAAACAAGGTGTGTATTTTATGTTTGCTCTGAGCTAAATAGACCTTAAGTGATATATGCAAACCAAAGTTAACAACAATAACACCTATTGTCACAGTGAACACAGTCCAAACCAAATACCACTGATGCAACACTAACTTTTTCAAAGCAACTTATTAAATTATACCTCAATACTGATTCAAATCTTCATTTTATGATTATAACAGTCCATAAAAGCATAAAAGATCAGCAATACAAGGATGAAACACAGACATGAACCATATGTAATTTTAACTGTGAAATCAAGATTTTTAAGCAACAACCAATTCCTAATGAACAACCTAGCAATCTTAAGCACTAAAACAACTTAAGTACACATAATAAGCATATAGATCAAAGATAAACAGCAATCTAAATCACCCATAGTAAAATGCCAAAAACTTAGAAATATGCTTACAAATGAAATCCAGCTGAAAATACAGAACCAAGGAACAAGAACCACTCCTATAGGCTTACCACTAAGCCTCTAACCCAGGGCAATCCATAATTCACCCTGCTCCAGCTTTCTTGATCATCTTGGCTAAATTCTGATTTTTTATCTAATTATGTGATTTTTTTGGTATTTTTGGTTTTTTACCTCTAAACTGATTTTTATGGTTTCTAAAAGCTTTCAGAAGCTTTCTAGGAACTTATATGATCTATTTGAGTCCTTATCATCAACTACAACAACATACAAGTAAATTTGAGAATTTGAGCTTGAAAATGGCATAAACTGAATTCGTACTTGAAACTTGAAATTGCTTATTGAAAAAGATTTACAATACACTGAAATTGATAAAAATAGTACTTGGAAGCTTGAAATTATACTGGAATTTGAAAATTAACTAAAACGACATAACATAAACTAAAATTACACTAGATATATTTTTTCTCCTCTGCTTCTCCTTCTTTCTTTATAGCTTTTAGAGACTCCCCACATGCCTCTGAACATTTCCCATCAACAATCTTGACCGTTGGATGAGTCAAAACAATCTCAGCCTTCCAAACCACTTTTGGCGCCAAAAGTGGTTTATGTAACTTGTGGCCGAAATTTCACAATTAATGCACTTTGGAAGCTTGTACATGTTGAGGAGACACAAAGGAAAGGGTAAGTAGCCAAGTTGGTACATTTGGAAAGAAAAAAACAGGGGAAAGTATGGTATTGAGGATAAAGTGGTGGGGAAGCATTAATTGAGGTTGTGGGCTAGTTTGTGAGGTGGAAGGGATGAGAGTGAAGGGTAGGTGGTGAGGTGGAAGCAAGTGGTGGTGAAACCATGGAGGTGGAGGGTGGTTTCTGGTTTTGGCGGAGTATGTGAGGGAAGAACAGGGAAGGAGGTATAAGGGAGTGTTGACTGGTTTTGTTGACCAAGGGGATATTAAACGGGGGTTCACAGGGTTTGGCCTGGGGTTCAAATGGATTTGACAGGGGTTCATGTTTGGTTTTGGATGGGCTGGTTTTGTAATACAAGAGGGGTCCGTTTGGTTTTAGTTTATCACAAGGACCATTTTGCCATTTGACCAAACTTGAAGGACCAAAACTGTAATTTTCCAAATTTCATCATAAGGACTAATTATGACAAGATTAATTTTCCCAAGGACCAAAAATGATAATTTTCAAATTAAAAATGTCCCGGGGTAATTTCTGTCGATCTTTAAAATTCCAAGGACTCAAGTTGTCATTTTGCAAAACTAGACTTTATAAGGCTAAATTTGACAACTTAAAAATTCCTGAGGGCCTTTTATGAAAAATTACATGTTTTGAATAACTAGGGACTAGATTTTGACAAGTATTGAATAAAACACAGTCTAAATATTTTTTCTGTCTTTTCGAGACTTTTCAAAGTGTTTTTGACTGTTTTTGTAGTGTAGAAGGAACAAAAATGATGAGTATTTACACACTCATCAGATACCTTGATCCGTCGCATAACAATAGTCTATTAATATTATTCACACATGTTCTCTAAAAGGCTAAATGAAATATATTAGCAAATAAAAGGCTTGTATTTTTTTTGGGTTAAGGGTTTTTACCATGGTAAATGGAATATATATAAAAAAAATAGGAGCAGGCAATATGGCAAAGCACCAAATCGACTATACAAACACACGCACCAATTGTGCTTCTAACTACATCAATAGAGTGATTGGCCACTCTAAAGATAGACAGGAACTAGACGCTACAAAAGAATAGAACATGACCAACACTAACGCCTAGCTCAAGAAACTGCTCTAACGAGCTACATGATTATACATAAGAGAACAAGGTAAATCCCACTTGTCCATAACTCTTCCCACACGACTTGACTTCTTGTATCTAAACGAGAGAAGCTTCATGTCAATTAGTTTCTCCTTCGAACGTTTGATTTGCTTTAAAAGACGAGAATTCCTCTCTTGCCAAACATAATAAACCGAAGAAGCCAAAACAAGTCTCGCAATAATGCTATTAATAGAGCGTTTATTAGCAAAAGGAGAAATACCATTTAGAATCGAATCCCACGAGTCCAAGACTTGATGGAGACCAGCCTTTACCTTCGCACTCGACCATACTTGTGAGGAAAAACAACACTCGAAGAAAAGATGTTTACGAGAGTCTTCCTGTAGATCACACAATGGGCACAACAAAGCTAGATTATTGGAACCTTGGATATCCCATTGTCGAATCACATCTTGTGTTTTCATCTTGCGTTTAAACACTAACCAGAGGATGAAAGCGTGCCTAGGAATACACTAAGCAAACCATACAAGATTAGCCCACACAACTTCAGCCTCTCTAGGACGAAGATCATTCCATGCAACTCCAACTCCAAATGAGAACTCTTTAAACTCTCCATTCATGTCCCGCCACCATAGTGAATCCGGAGTGTGTGCATCAATAACATGAACTAGAGCATTAGGGAACGTTGCATTCCAATCAGAAGGCCAGTTCCACTCTCCATTTGAGATGATGTCCATAACTTTCGTGTTCATATTAAAGCCAAACCTATGAATCTGTCTAGCTTTTAGATGCGACATAAGAGGACTAAAATCACACCAGTTGTCAAACCATGCTGAGATAGGAAGTCCATTCCCAGCTTTATACCAGAAGAACCGTCTGATCATGGGACGAATATGGAGAATTTTATGCCAACTCCATGTCATATTCCCTCGAAAAGGAACATCCGAAAAATTACGCCCTCTTAATTTATTATTATGGATCCATTTTACCCATAACGACTCCTTTGAAACAAGAATGCTCCAAATATGGGATGTGATCAATGCTACATTGAAAATCTCGAGCCGGCGAATACCTAGCCCACCTTCCTCTTTTGGAAGACAAACAGAATCCCATGAAACCTTAGCCTTACCACGTTGCATAACACCATGGCACCAAATGAACCCTCTCATAATTTGCTCAATATCCAAAATAACTCGAGTAGGCAAAATAAACACCGAAGACCAATAAACATGCATAGAAGATATAACCGACTAAACAAGTTTTAATCTTCCCCCAAAAGAAAGAAATTTGTTTTTCCAATCGTTAACCCTTTTTTGAACCTGCTCCACTAATTCCTTACAATCTCTAAAAACAAGACGAGTGGAGACTAAAGGAACTCCAAGATACTTAACTGGCATTCTACCTTCCTCAAAAGGTAGGACATTAAGAATACCAAGCTTAACATGATTAAGGACATTACAAAAATAAGCCGTACTCTTTGGAAGACTAGAAACCAAACCTGATACGCTTTTGAAAACCAAAACCAATGAGGATTTGATTAACAAAACTCCAGTCAACCGTATCATAAGCTTTCTGAATATCAACCTTGAAAGCACATATCGGAGGGCCTCTATCTACGTGGTAGTTATGCATGAGCTCTTGAGTTAAAAGAATATTATCAGAAATACGCCTACCCGGAACAAAAGTAGACTGGTTAACACTAATTAACCCCATAAGACTGTCTTTAATACGATTGGAGATGATCTTACTGATACTCTAATAAATCACATTACAAAGAGAAATGGGCCGATAATCAGTGACACGAGAAGGAGAAGCAAATTTAGGAATAAGAGTAATGACCGTATGATTAACTTCTTTAAGAAGTTTACCACTCACAAAAAACTCCCGAACCACACTAATAACATCATTCCTTACAATATCCCACGCACCTTTGAAGAAAAAGCAGCTGAATATCCATCTGGACCCGGTGATTTATTATCACCCATAGAAAAGACAACCTTTTTAATTTCAACATCAGAAATATCATGAACCATAAAGTCAGCTATCCCATTTTCCAATCTGCTTGAAAATAAATCATTATAATCCAAGGGAGTCACCGGACCAGCTTGGCCTAGAAAATACATATAGTGCAAGACAAAAGCCATGTGAACTGCATCTCCATCAGTCGTAACACCATTAGAGTCCACAACCATATCAATTCGACTTCTAGCCACACGACTCTTCACTACTTTAAGAAAATAAGCTGAATTCGAATCCCCAACACGAAGCCAATTAACTTTGGCCTTTTTCTTAAGAAACCTTTCCTCTTCTAGAAGCGCTTGATTAAAAGAATGGAGATATAAAGCCTCCTCATCACGAAGCATATAATTAAAAGGATCTTTATCAAGGGCTTTCTGGACCTCATCTAGCTCAAAACGAAGTCGTTTTACTCGATCATGTAAGTTACCTTTTCATATAAAAGCTTCCTAATGACTTCTTCAAAAGCTTTAACTTTTCACAACATGAAACATATGATAACCATCAATATTACTATTCCAGAATCAGCCACTGCCTCCTTAAACCGGTTATTATGGATTAGTAAATTTGAAAACTTAAAAGGCTTCAGCTTAAATTTTGACACCATGGGAATTCTTAAAATAGCCGGAGAATGATCAGAAATTCGATATGGCTGGAAAAGAGCACATGCACCAATAAACGAATCGTAAAACTCCAAGTTAGCCAGCACACGATCAATCTTCTTTAGCACTCCATTATCACCTTTCGGCTTTTGATTCCATGTGAAGTATAACCCCGTTTTATTAATGTCTGAGACCCTAATATTATCAACGCACTCTTTGAACTCACGCATAGCAATATCAATTTTAGATGATCCAGAAGCGTTGTCTTCAAGGTTAAGGGCTGCATTAAAATCCCCCATTAGACACCAAGGATTCCCACGGACAACAACCTTATGGGCAGCTAACTCATGCCAAAGAGCACGTCTGTGAGTATATCGATTATGAGCGTATATAAATGAGCATATAAGGACCTTTTTATCAGCTCTAAAGACAACCTGAGTATGCATAGCTTGAGCTGTTTGAGCTAGAACCATAACATCAACCTCATCAGGATTCCAACCTAATATTATGCGAGAACCCTTCATACATATATTACCATTCGACGTCCAGTTCCAATTCCAAAAAACACGGGCACATAGCTTATCTAACCGAGTACTAGAAACATGAGACTCTAATATAGCACAAATAGACAAACGATTCTCCGAAATTACTTGATGAACCTCATTTTGTTTAGGGGATAGGTTCATTCCCCTTATGTTCCACGCGGCTATGCTATACATAAGGAACACCAATAAAGGGAGTGCTTGCCCCCTTTAGATCAATTTTGTTTGAGATATCCATAAATTGAGCCGTTTCATCATAAACATCATCCGCATCTTCGTTATCACTAGCCTGGCTTCCACTCAAATTTACACCACAATATTTGTTACCTGCCATTGTATCCTCCATTGCCTGATCAAAACCATTATCAGAGTTACGTAACGCATCAAAGGAATTCCTTAACTGGACCAGGTTCACTTCTTGAGACGTGGAATCTTTGTTAGAGCTCGAAACCTGTTGTGACGAAGAAGCCTCATTTTGAGTATCGCTTGGAGGTTTCACTTTTGGCTGATAATAATAAGAAGGTTTTGGCTTATTAATCCTAATACCATCAATATGTTTTGGAACTTTTTTCCATTTATTACTTTTACCTCCTTTCCGAGTTACTTCAACATAACCCTCATCATTAGCCACATTAGAACTATCAACCTTCACCATCTTAGGACACTGCTCGTTAGAATGACCAAATAAATTACAAGTGTCACACCTTGGGGGCAGCCATTCATACTCAACATTTATTGTTTCCTTCATAAACCCTGATCCATCAAGTAATGGAATAGCCACAACCAATGAGTCCACAAGAGCATGTTCAGAAGTGATCTCAATAAGAGCTCTAGCGTAATTGTTCAGATTCAAGACACATTGTACTAGTGTATGCATCAAGCATAATGGGGCGACCAATCTTCGTTTCCATCAGACTAAGGCCATCTTCCGTGAACACCACCATAGGAACATTATGAAATTTTACCCAAACAGGCACACTTGTGAGATCTTCCTTTGTCATATTAGTAGTAGGCGTCCAAACATTCAAGATAACAGGAACATTCCAAATAAGCCATGGACCATTCTCTAATACTTGTTCCATACCCCTCCTTGATGAGAACTTAAAGAAAAAGAAACCGCTAGAGTCATCATAACCCGAATAAGACCATATTTCGCCCATGTGTTCTTCACGTAATTTTCCACAATAGGAAAAGCCAGACGTTTCCCCATAAAATATCCATACAAAGAGTTTGCAAACCTATTGTTCACTTCTTCAGATGCCATAGGTAACGTAAAATCAACATCAAATACCACATCATTATTAAGAAGGCAGAAATTTACCTTCCTTTTAGGTTGATCTTGATTAAGAACTGTAGCATACGAAACCAGCTTCGTGTGCACATCCCCCTGAACATTTGTGATCTTGTTACTAAGCCTATTTAGTAACAAATTGATATCCTCCTCTCCCTTACCCTCCTCCATCAATTAATACTTACAGACCACCACAATCAAGAGAAATTAAAACCTAAACAATTAGAAGCTAGAAAATGGGTTTTGTTTAAAGTGACATTTTATCAAACAGTTGGTGTACATAAGGGGCGGATCTAGCTTGAAGAGAGGGTATGCACGTGCATACCCTATGTAAAATTATAGTAGTGTAAAAAAATTTGATTTTTTGGAATGCTGGTACAAAAATACACTGTATAATTATGAGTGCACACCCTCTCAAGTAATGGAAAAATATCAGTGCATACCATGGATTCCAAAGAAAAGAAAAGAAAAAAAGTGAAGAAGAATAAATTAAAAGCTTAAAAGGCTTTATGTTACTTGCATAGCAGAACACTACAACTGCCATAGAAACAAAGAAAGGACACCAAAATATTGTAATATGGATGAACGAACTCACACAATATTGTCATTTTCCATCAATTTTAATTGGTTTATCTTGTTATGTCTCATTTAGGGTAGTACATAGCCAAAGTGGTCAAAGTGTCAAACATTTAATCACATAATGTTGGCTTTTGCACCATCATGTATTTGCAACAATCAGTTTTTAAACGAGTGCAAGAGTTCTTCCGCACTGAGAAATCTATTTTTTTTTTCCGATTACATACATTACACATGCTGAAAATCATTTTACCTTAACATACATGTTTCCATACATCTTGTATTCTTATCATCTGATGAATGTATAATACATCAGAATACTAGCGGTTGGTGCCAACTTGTTAATACAAATCTGTGGACCAGTAACAACGATGGTTTTGGGTAGGAACTTACCCCGCTTTCCCTTTTTAGGGACTGCAGGTTACAATACCTCCATCCTAGGTGAGATTCCTTACCCCTTGTGTGGGGCGCGGTTGGGGCTTCCTCTGGAAGTGTATCTTATCCGCGGATTTGTCATCCCCGTCCAGGTGGTGCCATGCGGGCATGTACAATGCTTGAGTGAGTCCGCTCTAATGGATTGCGTTCTTGGTTCGCGTCACCCTTCTAAGTGTCGGGGGATCATACGCGATCACTAGCAATGCATGTGTGGGCAAGTAAGCATGTTGTCACGGGACTAATTCTCAATGTCCGTGCGGCACTTAGCGACTTGGTTTCAACGACTAAGTAAGCCAAAAAGTATGGAAGAGATTAGTGATGAACACTTGCAGATGTAGTCAGGAATACTTGATATATAGTGCACTTAGAATGTTGGTTACAAAGTAGATGATTACAAATGGGGGGATAAGCCCTTATTTATACTAGGGCTTATTGGATTCTAGAAGATTCTAATATAAATATCTTAGATTTTCCTATAAGCTAATATCTAGCTTATTCTAGATTATTCTACTAAAGTATCTAGCTTATTTCTATATTACTCTTAGTAAATATCTTGGATATTTTAGACAAAATATCCTAGATATTCTTAAGGCTAAATTCTAGAGTAATCTAGTTATGTTGCCACACCGAGGTCTTTTCCATGGATTGGGGCTGCTACGTTTTTCCTCGTAACACCCTCCCGCACTTGATTTCACGACGCCCTCGTCGTGCTTTCATCATTGTACCGGCGAAAATGATATTTGAACCGTCTTAGAAAATCTTCTCGTTTCCAGCTCGGCTTCTCCTCGACTGACTCTTTCCATTTGATTGAGAATTCTTTATGATGTGGATCTATTTTCTTCTTTTTGACCCATTTCTTTACTTGCCTCGC
This sequence comes from Chrysanthemum lavandulifolium, assembly GCA_022545495.1. Lineage (NCBI taxonomy): Eukaryota > Viridiplantae > Streptophyta > Magnoliopsida > Asterales > Asteraceae > Chrysanthemum > Chrysanthemum lavandulifolium. The sequence continues at coordinate 10,772,448 of CM040240.1, read as the reverse complement.
CGCATTATTTATGCGGACTCTTGTTTCATCTTTTTCTTTTTGCCTTTCTTTCTTTCCTCAAATAGTCTCGGTGCTCTAAGTTTTGTTTCATCGCTAAAGCACTTCCTTACGCCTGCCAAAAGGCATCTCCTCTTTTTGGCGGTCCTCTTAAACTGCGTCACTGATAATAAAGGTTGTATTTCACTTTGTTTCTTCAGGTTTGTGACTTGGGACAATCCATTATCGTGAATGACGAGTGTTTTGGCTGCGGGCATAGGAAAAGATCGGGCTCTTTCGAAGAAGTCCAGGCCTAGTATAATCATGTAGTCACCCATCGGCACAACTGTAAAGGTTAGTTCACTAGCCCACTTATCGATATGAACTTTTACCTTAGTAGTCCCAAGGATTTTTTGCAGCTCTGAGTTCACTGCTTTGATTTTCCCTTCTTCCGAAGTGTATTTTACCCCGAGTCGTACGGCCTCTTTTACATCCTGAAAGTTATCGGATGCGCCGGTGTCAATGAGTCCCAGCGTCTTCTTGCCATTCACCATCATCTCCGTAAATAGCAATCCATGATCCTTAGTCTTGGTTTTAGTTGGTATATTCCTTAACGTTCCAAGACGTCTAATCGATTCCAGTTCTTCTTGTGGCGGTTCTTCTGTTATTGAACCCATTTCGGCAACTAATGCATTAATAGCTTTACGACTCGGACAGTCCCTTGTCCAATGAGATCCGTCACAAATAAAACATGGCTTTGGAGGGGGTTTGGACATTTCTCTCTTCTGAAACGGCCTTCCGAACTTTGAGCTCCCGTCCTTTCGATCTTCCAGCCGCTTGGGAGAGACCCAGCCTTCGTTCCTTTGATTGTCAAATCTCTTTGGCAAGACTCTCTCTATGTCCGCCTCGTTGGCTAGGGATCTCCTTGGTAGATTAGAGTAATCAGCGATCGATTCGGCTAGAGTCTTTACGTTCCTCCTATCAATCTCGATTCGGGCCCATTCTTTTAATCCATCTTTGAAGTAGAATAGGGCATCTTGATCTGGTACATCAACAATTTCTAATAAAATTGTAGTAAACTCTTTTATGTAGTCGGTAATCGTACCTGTGTGGCGTAGTCGTCGTAGTTTAGCCTTGGCTTCGGTGTCCGCATTGTGAGGGATAAACTACTTTCGTAACTCGGTTTTGAACTGATTCCAAGTGTTGAGAATGCATATGCCCTTTTCTTGTTCCTGATGCTTCCTTCTCCACCATAGTTGGGCAGCTTCGCGCAAGAAGGTGGGAGCATTACTGATTCTAACAACATCCTCTACTACTCTCATTGCTTCGAAATATTGTTCGAGTCCGTACAAAAAGTTTTCTACTAGAGTAGCATTTCGAGTGCCATTATACATTTCTGGTTTTGGAACTTTTAGGGGCGAGAAAGGTGTACCTCTGCTACTACCATTATTCTTCTTTTGATGGTTTTTACATTCCTTAATTGCATTATCTATCTTTTCATGCATCATAAAGATCTCGTCTTCTAGAAATTTCCTGGCGCTTAATAGGTCATGGGTCATCTTCTCGATTTCTTTCTTGAAATCTTGGCCCATATTTCGAACTAACGATTTTGCTGCTTCGATTACTTCTACATTTTCTTTGGTCATCATGTTGACAGCTTCTTGGAGAGAATCTATTTGTTCCCTCATTTCAACGACGTGGGTCTCTATAACCGAAACGCGTTCTTCAAGACTGTCTCCTAAAGCTCCTTCATCATTTAGTGGCTTAGGAGGTCGAGACTTGCTTCTTGCTTTGTCTCTTATTAAAGTGTCTGTCTTTCGTTCAGTGATACGCCCACGAGTTTCTTCCTCATTTGGTGTTTTGACACTATCACTTGGATTCTTTTCTCGGACTAGCTCTACCATCGTGTTCCTTCCAATGATGTATTTCTAGGTTTAAAACCTTTGCTCTGATACCACTTGTCACGGGACTAATTCTCAATGTCCGTGCGGCACTTAGCGACTTGGTTTCAACGACTAAGTAAGCCAAAAAGTATGGAAGAGATAAGTGATGAACACTTGCAGATGTAGTCGGGAATACTTGATATATAGTGCACTTAGAATGTTGGTTAGAAAGTAGATGATTACAAATAGGGGGATAAGCCCTTATTTATACTAGGGCTTATTGGATTCTAGAAGATTCTTATACAAATATCTTAGATTTTCCTATAAGCTAATATCTAGTTTATTCTAGATTATTCTAATAAAGTATCTAGCTTATTTCTATATTACTCTTAGTAAATATCTTGGATATTTTAGACAAAATATCCTAGATATTCTTAAGGCTAAATTCTAGAGTAATCTAGTTATGTTGTCACACCGAGGTCTTTTCCATGGATTGGGGCTGCTACGTTTTTCCTCGTAACAATGTGCAATATTATGTGTATGAAAACCATTTCATATTTATATCCCATATACGTAAAAGAAGTGAAATCTATCTTGTTTATATATTATAGAGAATACGAATAACACATGTCTAGAATATCACTATGTTTTCAGACACATTGTGTTGATGAAGTTGATTATAAAACTAAAAAATTCAAACTTCTTAGCATCATTGTCTTGAAAATTTAATATAAATTCTTGATTTTTTAAGTGTTGTATCTTTTTCACTTAAAAATATTCCTACTCCAAAGTCTAAACTTTTTATTTATTTTCAAGTTTTTCAAAGACATCATGGAATTCCCTTGTTATTTTACATACATTGTCCATAAATGTTTTGACCGATTCACCAAACTTACCTAGCCATATTGATTCTGATGTACGTAACATGTTATGAACATTTATCAAGGCATGGCCCTCCATCTAACGCCTTTTTTGAGAACATATGAGTTTGGCCCTTTAAGCTCTTACGATCGTACAGTTCAATCATGCACAAAGTACCATTCAACTGATCCAGATTACTAAGATATGAGGCAACTATGGTGAAACGTTGGTGATTTGATCAGCCTTCTTTGTTGCCTACACTTCTAGTGTGTCAATAGACAAAGGCACAACTTTGTCCTACTAGTGTACAACACACAATCACTCACAAGGTACTAACAAACATGAGTCGCAGAATTATCCAACATGTATATATGTATCATCTTGCGAGTCTTGAAAAAAAATAATAAATAAAATAAATAAAATTAATCGACACATATGAGGATAACTGAATACACTTGTGCCGTCACTTAATAGTAGTATTAAACAATGACACTATATAAGTATATAGCGGGCAGATATATGGTATATAGAAATGCAAGACTCAACATGTAGGTACGTACATTAGTTGATAAAAAGCATTCCCATCTTTGCTTCCTACATACGCTAAAGAAGTGAGATCGTTGTTGTTTATATACTCTAAAAAATGAGTTTCAAACATGTCAAGAGTATTACCATGTTTTTCAAGCACTTGATTGTTAATGAAGTTGGTTATATTAAAAAATTTCAAACTTTGTTAGCAAACATGTACTTCAAAAACAAATATAAAATGCTTGACTTTTTTAGTATTTGTTCACACTTAAACAAAATGGTAATCCAAACTTTTTATTTACGAAGATCGTACATATATTAGTTATATACTAAAAAAAACATCAGTCCCTATGTCTAAAATCGTGAGGCCCCTTAAAAAATGGAGGCATGTGCCGTCGACCACTCCGCACATACTTAAATCCGGCCATGCTTATTGTATACAAATTTTCTCTTAAATGCTATGGAAAGTATATTTCACATATAGAGCATTTGGATCCTTCTTCAGCAGCTTTTTAATCCAAAAGTTATTTAATTTTGTACATTGTTTCCCTCTAAATTAACTCTTGTATTTGAGTTTTTAGATAATGTAAGTTTGAAATTTCAACGAAGTTAGACCAATTGAGTGACCTCAATCAATTTGGACCAAAAGTCTGTTTTTACTTTACATTACCAACGCCACACTTAATGAACTTCATGGCATGTAATTTAAGAAACACAAATTGAGGTTCACTATTGCCAATATTTTTCTTGATCACGACCAAATAAAAAGAACAAGAATATGAGAGTAAAGTGTATGAGGATCTCTGAATCCAATTGCGTCGTTACTTAGTAACCGTATTTGAACTTTGGCATTCATTATTGAAGTAGCTTCGAAATACCAGCGCTCTATAATGAACAAATAAATGGTGTAGATTTGACAAATACCATTTCAACATACATCCCACATAAGTTATATAACTTTAATCTTCCTTGTTTATATAGTGTAGCGTATCAGGTACTTACATGTCAAAGATTGTCACTAAGTTTTGAGATAAAGGTTTAGTGAAGTTTATTTATAAAGCAAAATAATAAAAATTTCACATTTATCTTTACCTGAAAAATTAGTATAAATTCTTAACTTTTAATATTATTTTCACTCTTTAAAAATGTGTACTCCAAACTTCTAATTTACAAAGGTTGTCCGCCAAGTACTTAGTAATATTCTATCTATATGACAAAACAAAACCGTGATTTTATCATCTTCCTCGATTTCAATTGACTGATAGCAATTGTTATTTGCAAATTTTTTAAAGTATGCAAGAGCGTAAAAGATAAAAAGCATGCACTAACCATATTTTAAGAAACCCTTTTGGACGTTGGTGTTCATTCCAATCCCCGATCGTTTCACCGACCCAAGTGAACTAACCTGACTAGAACCATACAACACAGGTGAGTTGAGTCACTCTTTGGATAGGTGTGTAATTCAATATATTACAAGGTTACCAACAAATGTGTCACAAGAACTATCCAAAATGGATACGTGTGTAAGTCACCTGTTGAGTTTATGATATATAAAATACAATAAAACATAAAGACATCAAGAGTACAAAGCGGAAGACTTAAAGATCATAACAAATAAATTAATTAACTGAAAGTATGCGTAACGTACCTCTTGCGAATGTCAGATCCTTTGAGAAAAACAAAGAAGTGGTTTGAAGAGTTGTCCCTTACCGTTCTACAACTCAAACCAATATGGTGTAAGAATAATGTCTTACAACCACGTTCTTGTACACACGAATTAACCAACGAATTAGCGATTGCTAGATCTAACACAAGTCCTCGCTTTAAGAAAACGAAACCAAACTCCTTACAAATGGGGTGTTCGGCGAAATAGGGATAAGAAGAGGAGAGAGAGATCTAGGGTTAATTCAATGCACAAGTGTATGAAACCCAGAACCTAACCCTCTTTATATACTAGTAGTGGAATACTTTGGGAACAAGTTGGGATTGGGTTGGGACAACCCATTGTGGCCCGCCATAGGACAAGCCCACAAGAAAACCCATAACTTTTATCTTTCAAGATTTTCCATTACTAGTCCTTTCTTTTCATTTAACGGTCGTTAGTCATTTTTCCGTTAAATACTTAACGATCGTTAACCGGACTTAATGTGCAATAATTAATCGTAAACATAAACATTAATTATTAACTTTAATTCTCATTCGCTAATGTGTGTTATCCGTGGTCACGAGTTCGAATCCGGACATTCACATGTTTGTAAATATATACATTTCCAACGGCCCCACTGGATATGTTTACAAACGTGAAATGACATTGGTTAGCGTCTAGCAACACGCCAATGCCCCTGACAACTCGTGTATGGTTTTCTGGAGAAAACCAAGTTTGATGATTCATCATCATATTCATCCTTTTTTCTAATACCATGTTAATAAGAATATGGATCTTACTCATTTCTTAATTAACTATTCGCATTTCTCGCTTTATATGATTTATTAAGATTACCAATTCTTCCGAACGAAGACCTTGGGTATGGCCATACAAACATCTTAACAATCCTACGAGGGCCCAGTTGTAATACGGAATTTCTAAAGTTTACAAAAGACCAAAATACCCTCACAATCAAAAGTATGAATAACTAATTTAAAGAGTACCAAATAAGCTATGTAAATTGTAAAATTTTAAGAGATATCACTCATGATCCAAATAAATATTAAAGACTTTGAAAAGGGTAAATTTTAGAGTTTATAAAGTTATAAAATTCGTTTTGTGTTTTATATAAAGCGTATATATTTAAATTAATTTTATAAAAGAAATAAAACTAAATACAAGCCCAATATAATTTATAAAACTTAAAGTCCATTTATTTTAAGTCTAATACATTATAAAGCCCACAAGAAAAATAGTAAAACCCATATAAGTACATTATACGGTTCCTTATATCCCTAATCACCGATTTAATCACAAACCGACTCCAAAACCCCTAATAAATCGGATTCCAGTTTCAGAGGTTGGGACCATTTTTCTTGGACGAGATTCAAGGTATAGAAGGTGGGAAAAATAGTGATCAAGTTCCAGAGTTGCTGTTTTAGTCGTGGTGTGTTTTTGAAGGAATTAGGGTTTCGACAAAAGGGGTTTTTGTGTTTTCTTGTTCTAACGATTCAAGATCATCAAGGGTATGTTTCTAATGATTAATTCAGTCCTATAAGTTGTATATAACACATAAAAATTGGCCATGCATGATTTATATGTCGTATGAAATTATTTGAAACCTAAAACCCTAAAAAGCGTATGTAATTAACGAATGAGCTTATAATATTTTTAGAGATCATGAATCTATTTTTCCAGAAGTTAGTATATGATATAAAACCTGAATAAAATACATGTCCAAGGATTTGAAGCTTGTGTAAATTGTTTTGGGTTTTTCTTGATTCGAAAAGCATAAAAAGGAAAGATTTATAAAAGGGGCGATTAGGGTTTTGTATAAACTAGGGTTTCCTTATAATCATGGAAGGTAATTAATGAAGTGGTAATGATGAGCTAATGATTGGTGTAACCTAGGTTTAGGGTTTGCTTTTGAACTATGCACTATTCGGCTTTATATAAAAGTTTGGGTAGGTTTTGTAAATATTGAAACTTAAAGGTTATTTTGTAAATAGTAAAATACTTGTACTAAACGTATAAAAATAAGTGTGGGGTTAAACGTGTGATTTTGGATATTTAGAGGCCATTCGAATTGTATTTAACTTAAAGGGCATGTTTTGTAAATTCTAAAACCTTGGGGCTAAAAGTGTAAAATCGATAATAGAAGGTTAGGTCGTATAATTAAAGATGTTAAAGGTGTAACACGTAATTTTGGGTAACTATGGGTAATCATGTGTAAATGAATTTCGTAAGGACATGCGTGAGTTTGAGTTAATTTCGTTTGAGTTTTCGTGCGTTCTAGGTCAATGGAAATCATTAAAGGAAGTAACATGTTAATTGAATGCGTAATAAATGATGTTAAAAGTATGGAAACCCTAGAACCTAAATAGGAAGTTGGTGAATTAATGAGGTATACCCTAAAATGTTGTAATTTCGTCTGTCACTAAAAATGGGAATAATCTGACAACCCTAAAAGTATTAATGAGATTAATCCGTTATACTAATAAGTATTAAATAATCATAATCCGTGTAGATTCGTTGGAGGAGACGCGACGTCACTTCTTCATATTCCTACATTCGTTTCTTTTCTCTCAATTGCTTTAAGGTACGGATATTCTGACCTTTTCAGTAAAGGTCCCTCATGTTTCCCTTTGTTGTCATTCTCTTATGCTTATTAGGATTCCCTATGCCATTGCTATGAACCTTTTTCTGAATGTTTAATCTGTTACTTATCTGAACTATGTTCTAGTGAACTATGCAATATCTGATGTGAACTTATGTTAGGAAGACTCTGATATACACATTTGTTGAACTTTGCTATATTCGATTATGAATTTCTGATTATGAACCTCTGCTTATGAATATATGATATGCCACTATGATATGAACTTATGACTTCTGACTATTTGAATATGAACCTTATGATATGAATTATCTGATATGTTATCTGTTGAGCTTTGTGTTTGATTATGATCTGTGTCATTTATGATAATCTGTTTGACCTAAGTTAGTTGACACCCGAGCCAAATTTAACTAGTCATGGGGGTTCCATGTCCGTATCAGTGATGCACCTCTGATATGACTCTAGGGCAGGAGAGTGATGTTCTGCCACGTCCCTTTCTGTTATTTGTTATGAGCTCGGTTGGTATGATATTACCTATATTTGTCGTAGGCGTATGGATGCATCCTAGATCCGATTTGTTATCCGATATGATTTGTCTGGTGAATGATGTCGTGTGCAATACGCGTCTTCACAACTTCTGGGAGCTAGCTACTCCAAATTATTTGCTGAGATTATTTCTCTATATATGTATGATGTATCGGATATGATATGTTCTGGGCTCGAGGTAGTTAACTAAATCTGTATTTGTTATTTATATGATAAGTTTCGATTATGAATTGGTATGTTTAAATAATTATGATTATGTGCTCGGTTTATATTATGCTATTATATGTGTTTATGCTTTTGTATGTTTATGTGACTATCGCCTCGCTATGCTAAAATATGATTGCTATGATAAAATATGATTCGTATGTTGTCATCGATGTTATGTTAGTTTCTCGTTATGTGAATTCGTTGAACTGTGGGATGATTATGTTAGTATGATAATTAGTATTTTATAAGCTTAATCAGTATAGTCGATCAGTTAATTTTGGGAACTTTGTTTATACGTTAGTGTTTTATCGCCTATGTGATCGCCATGTTAAAGTCTCGCTAAGGTTAGGATTTGATCGAGAACCGGTTTAGCTATTATGTACGCCATGACCTGTATGCTATTTCCGTTCTTTAATATTGAATTAAGTACATTAAATGTTGATTAAATTGATTTGTATGAATGCCATGTTTATTTTGCTAGGAAGTGTTTCCGTTAGTTTGAGACCTTTCGTTTGGCTTATCGTGTCTGTTATTTTGATATGTTATGTGTTTGGTTGCTCGATGTGTTTGTGTATGTGTCTTTGATGTGCTTTGTGATGTCTACTTGTTATGTGGTTGTTTGGATTTGTGATATTTGTGCTTCCAGTAATCACGAAAGATCTTTTGCCTTTATTTCGTTTTATTTTGTTATTCGATATTTGTTTTGCTTTTGTTTCGTTATATCCGTTCACCTGGCTTTGTAAGCTCACCCGACTTTTCTTTTCTGCTGCGGTATTTAGCATTCAAGATAAGCTTATGGGATAGCCGATCCGGGTTGAGAGTAGAGATGAGAGCAAGATTTTGACCATAGAGATTTTAGATTTATTTTGAAGATTAGTTATTTATGTTTTCTTTTTGGATATTTTGTAAAGGCTTCCGCTATTATACACTAGTTAAAGTTCTGATATGAAACCGTATTGTGATATCTTTGCCTTGTCGGGTTGGGGTGTTACAATTTATGGTATCGAGCTCTAGGTTTTAGGACCCTTAGAGCTTAGGCTATGACCCGTGAGAAGTGGGTAGACATTAGGTTTCCGTCTGTTCGAGATATCTTTCGATTCCTTTTGATGGTCGTTCGATTTGACTTGATATCCTTTTTCCTTCACCGAATTGGCCTCCTTTGTTCGCATCGAATTTTGTTATTTTGTTTTCGCTCGTCCGCTTTTCGATCGTTAGATGGAGACTACCCGTGGAGCCGAAGAAGATGGTGCCGACCACAGGTTGCTACGACGGTTCTGTCTTTGGAGAGGTGCGTGAAGCGAAGCCACACTCGATTGCCGTGTTGTTGGAGACATCGGGATCTTGTTGGAGATAGTTGGATGGACCAACCAAAGGCGCAAGAGACGGAGGCAAGATTCAACCGTGGTGAGAAGATTCATCTACTCCATATGATTTGGCGCGACTTATGTCACTCGATTCGTTTGTCATGCGTTTCAAGACGGTTTGATATTCGATAAGTGATTACGATCCGTATTGTTTTCTTTGATTTGTTCGAACTCGGTGTGAATCGTGAGGTTTATCGTTTAGCATTCGGTATATCCCCATTTTTTTTTCGGATCGTTAGTAATAAGTCATGAGGAAGAATACGAGGTGGATTCGGATTTGGAGTCTCTGACTACTAGTAGGTTTAATCCACACAAGAATAGGAATTTGCGCTCGATTTGTTGTCCTCCTTATGAGAATTTTCTGAGTTTGATTTTGAGCTAGGTCCTTTTGTTTTCATTTGACGTTTGAATCTGGGATTTTTAAGTTTTGTTTTGGGAGTTCATCTTATGTCGACTTTGCAAATTTTGTTTGATAAATGGAAATAAAGCAAAATCTTGAAAGTATAGTTCCTGTCTGTTGTTTCTTTCTGCTAGAGTCGTTAAGTTTCGTTAGTCCTCATCGGTTTAAATCGCCATTTATTTTCTATATGATGTTGTTTTATTATAGCTTGTTTAGGTATGACCATTATGATGGTATACTCATGTGGTTTTGGTCATTGTAGTAGGATTATTTGTTATCGTATATTATCTCTATATGGTTTGTTTTGCTATGATATTCGCTATGTGTTGTGTCATGACCGAGACCAAGTATAGTGACAATAAGAACTTGTTATGTGATGCAAGTATTATGGCCTTTGATCAACGTAATAATACCGAGATCATATAATCTGAACTTATTGAAGGTATACAACGTCTGGGAAATGCCTGTGATTGAGGTGTGATTAGACTATTTGACTTGCATTTGTTATCTGGTGCTCCTCATGTTCGTTTGAATTCCGTACCTATTTGTAAGATTTCGTCGATATTTGTTACGTATAAGTTTTGTACGCTTAGAATCCGAATTTGTTATGATCTGTACGAACCTATAGATTTCTATGACCGCCATAAGATTTTATGTCTCCATATACTTCTGCGATTATAGAGGCCGATAGTATTTATTTCGTCTATGCATTTGATGTCCTCATCATTTGATATCTGAATAAGTTAGAATTTGTCATTTGACTTTCTCGCGTCTCATCTGTTCTCCACCATTAATCGATAAGTATATAATTATCTAATATAAGTATTCGACTATTGATATGATTTACGAATGAGATTGAATTCAAATATTCGATAAGAAATCCATTTATTCCAAGATAAGATTAACGTTCGATATATTCCTAGAAATTCTGAAATCCGATTCGTTTTCTGCTCTGTTCCGTCTTGTCCAATTTCGAGGACGAAATTTTCTTTTAGAGGGGAAGAATTGTAATACCTGGAATTTCTAAAGTTTACAAAAGACCAAAATACCCTCACAATCAAAAAGTATGAATAACTAATTTAAAGAGTACCAAATAAGCTATGTAAATTCAGAAAATTTTAAGAGATATCACTCATGATCCAAATAAATATTAAAGACTTTGAAAAGGGTAAATTTTATAGTTTATAAAGTTATAAAATTCGTTTTGTGTTTTTATATAAAGCGTATATATTTAAATTAATTTTATAAAAAGAAATAAAACTAAATACAAGCCCAATATAATTTATAAAACTTAAAGTCCATTTATTTTAAGTCTAATACATTATAAAGCCCACAAGAAAAATAGTAAAACCCATATAAGTACATTATACGGTTCCCTTATATCCCTAATCACCGATTTAATCACAAACCGACTCCAAAACCCTAATAAATCGGATTCCAGTTTCAGAGGTTGGGACCATTTTCTTGGACGAGATTCAAGGTATAGAAGGTGGGAAAAATAGTGATCGAGTTCCGAGTTCTTTGTTTTAGTCGTGGTGTGTTTTTGAAGGAATTAGGGTTTCGACAAAAGGGGTTTTGTGTTTTCTTGTTCTAACGATTCAAGATCATCAAGGGTATGTTTCTAATGATTAATTCAGTCCTATAAGTTGTATATAACACATAAAAATTGGCCATGCATGATTTATATGTCGATGAAATTATTTGAAACCTAAAACCCTAAAAAGCGTATGTAATTAACGAATGAGCTTATAATATTTTTAGAGATCATGAATCTATTTTTCCAGAAGTTAGTATATGATATAAAACCTGAATAAAATACATGTCCAAGGATTTGAAGCTTGTGTAAATTGTTTTGGGTTTTCTTGATTCGAAAAGCATAAAAAGGAAAGATTTATAAAAGGGGCGATTAGGGTTTTGTATAAACTAGGGTTTCCTTATAATCATGGAAGGTAATTAATGAAGTGGTAATGATGAGCTAATGATTGGTGTAACCTAGGTTTAGGGTTTGCTTTTGAACTATGCACTATTCGGCTTTATATAAAAGTTTGGGTAGGTTTTGTAAATATTGAAACTTAAAGGTTATTTTTGTAAATAGTAAAATACTTGTACTAAACGTATAAAAATAAGTGTGGGGGTTAAACGTGTGATTTTGGATATTTAGAGGGCCATTCGAATTGTATTTAACTTAAAGGGGCATGTTTTGTAAATTCTAAAACCTTGGGGCTAAAAGTGTAAAATCTGATAATAGAAGGTTAGGTCGTATAATTAAAGATGTTAAAGGTGTAACACGTAATTTTGGGTAACTATGGGTAATCATGTGTAAATGAATTTCGTAAGGACATGCGTGAGTTTGAGTTAATTTCCGTTTGAGTTTTCGTGCGTTCTAGGTCAATGTGGAAATCATTAAAGGAAGTAACATGTTAATTGAATGCGTAATAAATGATGTTAAAAGTATGGAAACCCTAGAACCTAAATAGGAAGTTGGTGAATTAATGAGGTATACCCTAAAATGTTGTAATTTAAATGCTGTAAAAAAAATGGGAATAATCGACAACCCTAAAAGTATTAATGAGATTAATCCGTTATACTAATAAGTATTAAATAATCATAATCCGTGTAGATTCGTTGGAGGAGACGCGACGTCACTTCTTCATATTCCTACATTCGTTTCTTTTCTCTCGATTGCTTTAAGGTGCGGATATTACGACCTTTTCAAAAGGTCCTCATGTTTCCTTTGTTGTCATTCTCTTATGCTTATTAGATTCCCTATGCCATTGCTATGAACCTTTTTACGAATGTTTAATCATACTTATCCGAACTATGTTCTAGTGAACTATGCAATATCCGATGTGAACTTATGTTGGGAAGACTCGATATACACATTTGTTGAACTTTGCTATATTCGATTATGAATTTCGATTATGAACCTCGCTTATGAATATATGATATGCCACTATGATATGAACTTATGACTTGACTATTTGAATATGAACCTTATGATATGAATTATCCGATATGTTATCTCGTTGAGCTTTGTGTTTGATTATGATCGTGTCATTTATGATAACTGTTTGACCTAAGTTAGTTGACACCGAGCCAAATTTAACTAGTCATGGGGTTCCATGTCCGTGTCGATGATGCACCTCGATATGACTCTAGGCGAGAGTGATGTTCGCCACGTCCCTTTCGTTATTTGTTATGAGCTCGGTTGGTATGATATTACCTATATTTGTCGTGGGGCGTATGGATGCATCCTAGATCCGATTTGTTATCCGATATGATTTGTCGGTGAATGATGTCGTATGCAATACGCGTCTTCACAACTTCGGGAGCTAGCTACTCCAAATTATTCTTTGAGATTATTTCTATATATGTATGATGTATCGGATATGATATGTTCTGGGCTCGAGGTAGTTAACTAAATCTGTATTTGTTATTTATATGATAAGTTCTGATTATGAATTGGTATGTTTAAATAATTATGATTATGTGCTCGGTTTATATTATGCTATTATATGTGTTTATGCTTTTGTATGTTTATGTGACTATCGTCTGCTATGCTAAAATATGATTGCTATGATAAAATATGATTCGCATGTTGTCATCTGATGTTATGTTAGTTTCTCGTTATGTGAATTCGTTGAACTGTGGGATGATTATGTTAGTATGATAATTAGTATTTTATAAGCTTAATCTGTATAGTCTGATCAGTTAATTTTGGGAACTTTGTTTATACGTTAGTGTTTTACTGCCTATGTGACCTGCCATGTTAAAGTCTGCTAAGGTTAGGATTTGATCTGAGAACTGGTTTAGCTATTATGTCTGCCATGACCTGTATGCTATTTCCGTTGCTGCAATATTGAATTAAGTACATTAAATGTTGATTAAATTGATTTGTATGAATGCCATGTTTATTTTGCTAGGAAGTGTTTCCGTTAGTTTGAGACTTTTCGTTTGGCTTATACGTAATCTGTTATTTTGATATGTTATGTGTTTGGTTGCTCTGATGTGTTTGTGTATGTGTCTTTGATGTGCTTTGTGATGTCTACTTGTTATGTGGTTGTTTGGATTTCTGTATATTTGTGCTTCCGCAGAATCCTGAAAGATCTTTTGCCTTTATTTCGTTTTATTTTGTTATTCGTATATTTGTTTTGCTTTTGTTTCGTTATATCCGTTCACTGGGCTTTGTAAGCTCAGCCGCACTTTTCTTTTCCTGCGGCAGGTATTTAGCATTCAAGATAAGCTTATGGGATAGCTGATCTGGGTTGAGAGTAGAGATGAGAGCAAGATTTTGACCATAGAGATTTTAGATTTATTTTGAAGATTAGTTATTTATGTTTTCTTTTTGGATATTTTGTAAAGGCTTCCGCTATTATACACTAGTTAAAGTTCTGATATGAAACCGTATTGTGATATCTTTGCCCTTGTCGGGTTGGGGTGTTACACCAGTAGTATTATACTTCAAAATAAATTTGAAGGAAACAAATCCCATTTTGACTACAAGCGAGATTCATAAATTTTGCAACACTTCGAAAACAACCCTTATAACTACCGATTCGTGTAGCGTTAGATTGCTTCACAAAATGCACTACATCCATGACATATCTCTTGTATCTCAAGTCGAGGATAAATATCCATGATATACTTAATGACAAAGACCCATAAAGTATTATCATGCGGGTGGGATAAGTCCTATACTCAATTCATTGAATATCATCGAAATTAGTCATGCTACGCATCAATATACTTTCAAGTATATTCTAACTAATACTCGATTTGTCTTAATTCAATATCATTCCATGTTATTGATCGACAACGGACTATTTAGAATAACTTAAGTTATTCAAGGATTTAAACATGCAAATATAGGATAACATCATAATAAATGAATAATAAACGTAAAAAAAAATACTTTATTTCATTTGAATAATAATGTTTACAATATCCTTTATCCAAATACTAAATAGATCAATGCATGATAATTCGTAGTTAATGAATTTTGCCTCAATTCATGATAATCATACTTGTTGACAGGGCATAATTTCAACTAACTTTGATCTATAGGAATTTTGAGAATACTTATTTCAAGAATTCAACAAGTGAATTTCTTGTATATGTTTACACATATCTTGATATTGTCATATCATTCCATAAGGTGCGTGATAACCGAACCACCTTTTATGACAATCATCTTTCAAAACTTTAAAGTTTT